>VDFB02358134.1:25232563-25815557 GCA_007258455.2 Sequoia sempervirens | reverse complement strand
TTACATTTTCAAAGGGAGGCTAGACACATTTTGACAAATTCTTTGTTGATTACCATTTGAGACTTGGTCCAAGGCGACAACATGATCCTGAAGGTTTCTTTGCTCTTTTTAGACAAAGAATAAAAGGTGGCAAATTTGCACATGAGTTCAATTTCCCTAAGGACCTGATCAGGAATGAATTTGATTTAAATAGACAGGAATTCAACAAGGAAATGTGGATAGCTTATAGTAAGCTACTAGATATTGTGCATGAAATGGATCCGACGTATGATCCATTGATGGAATTCACCTTACAAGAGAATTGACTTTTAATGAAGAATTTCAAGGAGATAATGGACACCTTGACAACCAAAAAAGATAAATTTAAGGCTAAGTTTGGATATGCAAGGACAAAGTGATATGCCAATTGAAACAAGGCCAGTATGTCAGCCTACAGAAAGGCGGCCCATCTATAGGAGGAAAAGGGATACTGGCAGTGATGAGGAAGAAGTAGACAGAAATGGGAAAAAAATAATGAAGGCGCCTTCACGACTAGGCCCAAAATTCAAAGTAACTGGGGCTATCAAAATCATTGAATTAAAATATTCACCACAGCGCAGTCCCCCATCACCACCACCTGAGCCAAGCCCTAAGAGGCAAAGAACTGATCACCTACCTGAGGATCTCACATATGAAATTATTGTTACTGATCAAGACATGCAGATTGGTATGTCATCCCCTCCCAGGTAAGCTCAATTGGTTCTATTTGATTTGGATATGAAGGGTAAGAGTGTGCAAGATGCAAGAATAGAGGCTTGCAAGGAGTTCTTAGATGACAATGTATTTGTAAAGACTCCTGTATTCTTGCAATTGGCATGGAGGATGAAATTTGAGGAATATCAAAATAAATGCAAGGAGAGAAAAGAACTAAGGCCTAATAGGTCAGATCAGGAGAATGATGAAGAAGTGAAAGTTGAACTAATGGAAGAGTTCAAAAACATCACTCCTGAAGAAGGAAGACAACTAGTGAATCAAGCTGGTGTTTTGATTTTTTCTGAATGGGACATCACAGATGTAGTGGCTTTCAGTGCTATTATGAAGTCCAATAATCCTTTTCAGGATTCTGAAGAAGAAGTTAAGGCAGCATTACAAAACTCTGCCTTTAGTGAAGAATATGAGACCTTGGCAATTTGGGCATTGGCTCCACAAGGAAGAAATCCAGACATTGCTGATATTAATCCAAATTTCAAAGGAGGATTAATAATAAAGAGGGCTTTAGAGACTACAACAACCGAAGCCACTAGTTTAACTGTGAATGTGGCCAAGTTGGCCCAAAAGACTACTGAAAGGGAGGAGGCTGAAAGAAAGAGCCTAATGGAGAAGCATAACATTTTAATTGAAGAATATAGTAAAATGCAACAGAGGAATGTTGAGTCGCAAAACCAAAGCCTAAAGGTTCAAGCATAGACATACTGGAAACATCCAATGCTCCACAAACCAGCAATATCACCTCCCACAGTGGTCAATGCCTCCCTCGGCTTCCAAATGTTTCTACACTGTGGTCTCCCATTCAAAATCCTCGCCTTTACCCTCCCTCTAAGTAGAACAACAAGTCGATGAACAAATAGAGTGCCTGATCCACCAAAGAGGTAGCTCATGCAGGAAATTGATCAATTACGCATATCACTAAGGGTAAAAGAGGAGGGCTTTCTTCAAAAAGAAAAAGAAATTGTTACTCTTATTTTGAGCATTTAAATGAAAAAGGTGGATAATAAACTACCTTTCTATAAATTCTTGTATTCTTTGCTATCTGAAGCAATAAATAATATTGATAGGGATCAGGGGATAGTGATTCCAATAATTCAAAATTGGATCCCTAGGGCAAATAATCTAGATGTTATGACTAAAGCCTCAAGGTTTGATGCAAATAATAAGCCCCAATCATTGAAGCCTACTTATATATTAGTTAAATCATTGCAAAGTTTTCAGACCTTACCAGATGATCTAAGTAGGAAGATTAGGGAGTTGGTAAAGAGCTTCAATGATTAGGGTAACACACTGTTACCTGATATAACTGATGAGCAGGGGGAAATCAGAACACTCCAACAATGGCAGGATCAAGCAAGTAAAGTCATCAATAATCAAATTAAAAAAAATTTGATGACTCAGATTATGATTTGTTGGTAAATTGTATGGATAGGATTATTGGTACTGACTCATTTTTAGAATCTTTTGAAAGAGATGCTAATCAGGTAGCGGTAAAGTATTTGCCTTATAGTACAAAGGTAAAAGAGGTGATTGATTTTGACTGGCCAACTAACAAAGAATACCAGAGGTGGATGGCTAAGTATTTGAATGATGATGAGTAAAAAGAGTGGGCTACCGATAGGTGGTAAATCAGATGTTGCGGTCACAACGTTTCCAGTTTTGTATGGATGACTTTCTTGGCATGGGTTTCGCGTGGTTTTTTGTTATTCCATCGACCTTCCTCCACTGACATGATGAATGAGAATATGCTCCAGGATGATTGTTGTTGTAACGATTTTTAAACAAGAATATTTTTCAAGGTGGTGGTTGTAACAAATTTTAGAATATCACCAGGTGCTCCAATTGACTGGTGACAGGTGTACTTTCTAGCCTGATGCTTGTTTGCTCCTTCATTTTCTATAAGAAGGATTTCAAGACCAGAAGTACGGGTTAGCAAGTTAGATAACTTTTGTCGAGTCTAGGTGAAGTTGCAGAGCGAATTGTAAAGTCCGATGGTTTTAGAGAAATGCAATTTAGGTTTTGAGTCATTATGTAACAGGTTTTGAGTTCATAGAGATTTAATGTTGTATAATAGTACTAACATTTGAGTTGAAATGAAAATTCGAGCTCATGTCTCTCCATTGTACATGCATATATGAACTTTGAATGAAATAACTAAGGGTTGTTTTATCCATCTCACTGTTGTGGTGTGTATGATTCTATTTTAGCTTTAATTCAAGGAATTAATCAAAATGCTTGAATGAGATTATAGGCGGATATGTGTTGTATATGATTTGATAAGTAGTCCGGTTAGAATGCACAATCGATGAAATTGTAATGCAATATTGTCAGGAATCTTATATGTGATGTATTAAATCTGTCATAAACCTCTAGATGCTTATGAATTTGACTCCAGCAATGGATATATGACACTGATCTAAGTTGTAATTATTCATGTAGTTTAGCATTTGTTTGTCTTTGCCTAAAGCTTGCTACAAATTGCAAATCATTGACTATCTTATACAATGGATTGTGTTTAGTTATCTCACGCCTCCGCTGTGATAGTTGATATTGTCTATGAACAACCACTCCTAGTTGATATTATCTTATCATGTTGAGCTATTAAGTGAGATCATCCGCTATTGTTAATGTTGTTTATAATAATGGTGCGTGAGGTTGTGAACACATTAAGGGATCCCTCCCTGGTCTTGGCAGAGTCTCGGCAATTTAGGCTTTAAAGTCCCTACCGGGCTGGCATGTGTCCTTCTTCAAGTCGCTTCGATTGAATTGGCACCCATAGGTATATTAGAAGACAAACCTCAAGCTACATTTCAAAGAACCAACACACCTCAACTACTAAACAAACACTTCTACAACTAACTTTTTAATCTTTTATGATCACATGAAACATAAAACACACTAATTTCAAGGTTGTTAACATCACTATTGAAATGTTTTAATTTTTTGACCTTTAAACATTAAAAAGTACATCATTAAATTAATTATGTAATAGCATAAAAATTAAAACATCATGAATTAATTATGTAACCACATAAGTCAAATATAATTTATCAATAAATTAATATCAAATAGATAATATAATGAAGAACTTATACATTTCAATGTCATTGATCTTCTTTTTCATCCAGCTCTTTGTTTGTATCATCCGATCCATATTTGACATTGTAAGGATTGGTCATATCATCATCATCATCATTGATATTAGTTTTGATAATTTCATCATCCACACAGATATCATCCTCATGAACATTAACTCCTACATCATCATCATCTAGTTCCTCCTCTTGACATCTTCGTCAGACATCATCAACTAACCATTGATCCCTCGATCATCATCTACATCATCTTCTAGTTCTTCTGTGATCTTTCTTCCACTGCGATTATACTTTTACCGCCTTCCTCTGGATCATGTCTAACAACAAATGACCAACCCTGCCATCTCCTCGAACCTCGAGTAAAAATACCGCTCACATTGGCTTGAAGAAGAACATAGGGCTCATTTCCGTACCGGGCCTAATCAACCTTGTATTAACCATGGTAAATCCATTATCATGTTCAATAACAGCTCTTTAGGATCATTTTCATTCAATCATAGCCTATACCATAGGATGACTTAACAAAATTAACTAAGGACTTAAATTCACACTCAAGTATATCATCCAAAATCCCATAGTATCGATTTCGAGACTTGATGTATGTCGCCGATGAAACATTAGTCACCGAAGACTACGCTATACAAAAAATCACAAGCTTTTATGTCATCCAACATTTTGATTCAAAATTTACAACCATTGCACCACATAGCCTTGTGGTGTTTCACCACATATGTCAAACATGTAAAAATTATTGCAATATCGTCAGTTGATAAACATATTCATTCTTGGCCGAATGTATGCAAAGAAAAACAATCTCAACATATATATACATCAATATAATTGAAAATAATTAAATAATATGGGTGATTAATATATTTATACGTACCTGTTTATCTCTTAAACCATATGCTAAATCAATTTCCTTTTGTGTAACATTGGAATCTCCATTACGATGAGCTTCTTTAACCAATGAAGCCACACCTTCCCATGTTAATGTGTGACCGGATTGTTGACATCGTTCAATCCATACCATTATCCAATCAAGATTGTTTATGATGTACAAATGTAGTGCATCCCACTTCCTCGACTCAACTGCATTCAAAATAAATTGAAATTCACAAACGACGTGATAATTAGTTAAATACCACAGTATACAACCTTAATTTATAATTTCAATGTATATTGAAGATTAAAAATTAAATAAGTACAATATACATAAAACCATATGTAAAATGTATTCCAATTAATCTCCATGACCATCTTATAATTACCTCTCACTTTCCTCAATCTACCTTTCCCCAACAAGTACTCCCCTTCAAATTTGTTAATGGAGTTGGGATCCCAAATGCGATCTAAATGGATCTTTGCTGCAAACTTAGGAAGATATTCACTAATGTACACCATGGTATGGTATACCATATATCCCTCCACCATAGAACCCTCAAGATGTGCTCTTTGTCTAACCAAAGCCTTCAAAAATTTCAAGTGCCTCTCAACCATCCACATTGACCTTGTGTGTACAGGTCCACACAATTCAATCTCCCCAACTTGGTGTATGAGGTAGTGTTCTTATGCATTGAAAAATGTTGAAGGTAGACACTTTTGCATTTCACAATACTAGATCTATGAATTTTTCTCTTCCAATAATTTATATCTTCTTTATGGATTTCTTTAGATGATAGCCATCTATAAGGATTCAAGAAATATATTAACGATATTTAACAAAAATATACAATATATTACATAACAAGTAAAACAAATAGCAATTATAAGATGTATACAGCGAATTGAACAAATCTCGCTACCTCATGTATTTTCCAAGATCATATATAACTTGCTTCACATTTTTGTCAAAGTTGTTTGGGAGAGATAAAGGTAGAACATACTACAACAATTATAAAATGATCTTTTCATTATTTTTCCAAAAGTAGTAAACACAATACACTGAAAAGTACATGCATTATACAAGTGTACATAATATACCAGAATAATTACCTTAATGAAGGTATGCCAATTATGTGTTTTCATCCCTGACCCAAATTCACCTTTCTTTGTTATTATATTGTTTATGTTCGCAGCAAATCCTGTGGGAAATCAAATTTTTTGTATGACTTCTTTTATAGCATTGCTTTGCTGCTCTGTTTTTGAAAAGGAAAAAATAGGTTTTACAGGGACCTGAAACCACAAAGTTCAAACAACAAAAGATAAATCAAAACAAGTCCAAACAAATAGACAGCTGTCCCAAAAAGGAAACGACAGCACAAAGAGACAACAGGGTCCAAAAAAGGACCGCAAAAAAACTAGAAACAAACACCACCGCACTACTCCAAGGTGTTCATCAACTCCTCGGCCTCCTTTTCAACATCCTTCATATCCTGTAACCCCTGCTTGAGAATTTGCACCGTATGTGAGGAAATCGGGGTCTTCCTCTTTGTATTAGCCTGGGTGTGAGTCAAAATCCCTTCAACAGCAGATCTGCTGCAACCTCTGTTTGCATCCAAATCCACAACCAGCGATCCCTTTTGATTTTTTTCGAGCTTTTCCACCATAGCATTGATGATAATGGTGTTATGCCTGGAAATTTTGTGATTATTCGCCATAGTGGTCCTAATATTTTGGCCTATCTTGGACATATTGCACTTGAGCCTGGTCAATCTTTCCTCTTGCGAATGCTGTCTTTTCCTTGGTAAGGGGGTTTCCTGTCCCTCATTCTCATTACAACTCCAGCTAATCATCTGCTCCAAATCCATGATTTTGTTGCTGAGATCTCTATTACAGCCTTTCAAATCACAGACTTCCTTCTGGGTCCACTTGAGAACAGTGAAAAAACCATCCGTACTTTTTTCCGCCACACTCACAATGTCCTCAGGCTTGAGCTTATTCAGGGCAGAATTAATTTCATCCTGATTAGGGGAATCATTAGGGGCACTTATATTAATTTGGTCTCCATCACTATTCAATTGAATGACATTTTTCATTGCATGATTGGCTTCCTGAATGTCACTACAAATTTTGACAATTTTTTCTTTGTCATGCCTTCCATCCAATATTTTCCATAATGTTTTGTTATATTCTTTTCTCGATATGCATTGTATCAAACAAATGCAAAATTTTTAGCTACTCATAGTAGAGCAACCTACTAAATTGTCTGGGATAACTTTTTAGTCCTTGTGGAAGTCAACCATTAATGCCTTGACAACTTTCATGAAGCATATAAATTAAACAAATTAACAATGACAATCATTGTCAATTACAACATGAGTAAACACAACACAATATAAAAATATAAATTCAAAATATATCATATATGATAGATAAACAATTTGATCCGATGTATAACCTTGATGATTAATTCTATTATATTCCAACTTCCATAGGTGAGGTGACATTCTTCGTGGGTTTTGATGTAGTCTCCTTTCCCATTGAAAAGATGTTTTTCAAGAGGTCTCGACAATTTATGATTTCTATGGAGGAAGTTCCTATACTCATCAAACACCCGCTTTCCTAAACTTGTTGAACAATGAGATTTCATCTTTGGACCACAAATTGGACATGCAAATTTTTCCCTTTTTTTGAAGACCTGTAAGATGATATATAATTGATTAAATATGTCAATTTTTATAATTATATATAATGAATAGATTATTTTAAAAACATTCATGATATCTACTTCATCAAATTAAATATGTTAAAGTGCAAATAATGTTGCAACATACCACAAAAATGTGTTAGCCCCGGGGCATCATGAATTGTCCATACAAGCATTGTATGGAATTGAAATTGTCTTTGTCCTATTGGTCTGGAGACGTCATACATAGTGACACCATTCCATAACTTTAGTAACTCGTCGATAAGAGGCTTGATATATACATTCATATCTTTAACTTGGTACTTACCTAGTTGAATGAACATAAACATTACATAATTATTATAACCATTTTACCGCAATATATATAAATTAATATACATGACTATTAAATGAAAAAAATATAAGTCATTGTGCAACAAATAAGACAAATGAGATGCTACTAATGCTAAAAGAAAGTGTAAAATTGATGTAAACAAATACCCGAACAATCATTGACAACATTATGTGCTCCCTCTTTATTGACATCCATGGAGGAATGTTATTGCTCGATAACAAAATAGGGCCACACTATGTAAATAGATCTCTCAAAATTTTCCAAATGGATTGAAACCGCTCATCTCAATGAAAGCCTGAGATTACGAGGTTCTTCTTTAAAGTGTGGCCATTTTGTGGCCATTTTTCTCCATGTCCCTAAATGTAGAACCATCTGCAGGCATTCGAAGAATGTCATCTCCACTTCTATTCTGTGTATGGTAATCCATCAATTGCGCTAAGCTTTCGCACCTAAATAATTGTTACATACGTGGAATAATGTAATATAACGAAGAACCTTGCGAGACACCTTTTTTGTTAGTTGATTTGTTTGATATCTACTGATATGACATTCTGAGCATTCTGTTGCAAATTCATGTTGTTTAAGATATATAATATGATCATTGGGACATGCATCTATTGCTTGATACTCCATTCCGATATCCTTCATAATGGCACATAAATCTCGGTATGAGCGAGGTAAAATATTTGATGGTGGTAACAAAAATTCACCAATCAATCTATACAACAAAAATAATTTGTTCATATAAAGAATATTAATGGTACATATTTCATCCTTTATTTACTAGTAATGAACTAACGACAATTAAAATAGATGAAAAAAGATGACATTTATGACATACCTTAACATCCGTGAGATTGCTATGTTTGATAAAACATTCATAACCTTAAAGTTCAATAGCAACAATACAGCAGAGAGAAGAGTTGTTTCAGAGCCTTCATATAGGGGCTCGTATGCCTTGTCAAGTACAGGTAAATCATGAACATCATCAAAGTCATCTTGATCATCATGATCAGCTCTACCACTAAATGTGGCATGGATCACCGTATTCTCGTACTCATCATCTTCAACTGCGGTTTTCTGGCACATGATCATCTTCCTAGGATCATTAACTTCATCTTCGATATATTCACAGCCCATGTTAATCCGCTTGCAAAACCACATTCTCCGGCCGCGGATATCCATATCATCTGCCCTAGGTGCCCTAACTCATAATAATGATAGACACAAATAAACCATGATCATGATCAAGGATTATATATATATATAAAATGTTAAAACAATATAAACATTTAAGCAAATTCAATCAATATAAACACATATAATGAACAACTTACCAATGGATGATAATCATGCCCCTTCAACGCGGACCATGTTGCCTACAATGTTTCTCAGCTATTGTGATTAAAATTTGTCTCTTCTTTAAGCCCTTGCAATTATGTCAAGGACAATGACATTTCCCATCACCCTTTCTCTAGCCTACAACTATCAAGTGTCTCTTCATTTTGTTCTGGACTGATAGTATCTGACATGATTTTTCTTTTCCAAGCTTGACTATTTAGATCTTCAAAAAATATCAAACTCACACTCCAATAATTTTTATTCATAGACAGGTAACATAGTCTAATAATTCTGATATTTTACACCAAAAAAATTTGGCATGCAACCACCCCTGCAAAAGAGAAGATAGTCTGAAGTTAATGACCCCAAAAACAACTTTACAATGCTAATTCCAAAACTTATTAAATTCTGATTTTACTATGATTTCCAACCATTAAGACTCCTAAAATCAGAATATTGAACTTGATCACAAAATTCCTACAACAATGGAGGTAGCGAGCTAGTAAGAGCAAGTGACCCATTCCTAAGGAGCAACGAGTCGAAATCATCATTGCTAATGTCAATACGGATTTATCCTTTTAGTTAAAGATGCAATGTGTCACTTCTTATGACGAGCTTATCCCTAGGGCCCTCAACATTGAGAGAGACCTAATAAAAAACAACAGAAGCATTGGTAAGAGCATGACTAGGGTACAAACCCTAGGTCTCCGTAGAAACATAAACAATAACTATAGCGGATTAGTGAGGTTGTAATACCAGAAAGATTGAGACATTGTAGGTAATAACAAAATCTTGCAATCTAAAGATTGTAGCCAATAACAAGCACACTATGTCTACTTACTAACATTTGTAAATGCAATCTACGGTAAGAAGAATGACAGTCACTTGAGATGTGACAGTCAAAAACAGGCTAAGCAGTGACAAGATAATAAAGCTCAAACCTTGCATAGTAAAGTGGAGATTTTAACAGTGAGTTTCCTTACCCCCTTGCTGACCTTAAGGGTTTTTCAAATGCTTTGGTAGTGTTAGACAAGGAAAATGCAATCAGGAATGACTATCCAAATGAAGTAATAGTGGTAATCATAGGTTCAATGTTTCTTCTTAGCCATTATTGTTGTATAATGGAGGTAGTGGATTGCATGTTTGAGCAAGGTTTTGAGACTCACCAAAGATGGGAAATAGTGAATAATACCTTGTGGACTCGTGAAGTAGTGTCAATAAGGTTGAAGGATCTTAAGAACTACAATACCATGAAACAATGAGTCCCCTGTGAGTAAGTAGGCGCCTATAGGGCATAGTTTGATTTTATAGAAGGATGCATGAAAGGAATCTTCAAGTGATAGTGAGTGAGCTGTTTGAGATTGCACGACCTGCAATACCCAGCTTAAAGGAAGTTAGCAAAGCAGTAAATGTGCAAAAAATCGAATCGTATACAACAAACAATTCACAATGTTATCTTCCATAATGCCTTGAGTTTGAAGACAAAAATCTCATTGTATCTTCATGATGAAAGTGGTGACCTTAATGGTCAATCACTGGCAACCATGATTTTAAAACATGCTATTGTGCTTATGGAGGCAACATTTTAAGCAAGGTAGTGAGTGGTGGTTTGGAACAATGGCAGGTATGAAGGACTTGCTTTATATGCATACTATGCAGTCTAGCTTAAGACAGTGTTCTTAGAAGAGATTGAAGGTGGATTATGGAACTCAAAGGTTACCATGAAAAGGATTAAAGCAAAGACTGAGATCTATTTAAAAGCCACGGTCATGAAGATATTAAAGATGTCACATGCAAAAACCTAGTAGCCGGAGTAATGAATATAGTGCCAAAAAGGATAGTGTGATGGGGCAGATTTAGGAGATCTCCACATTATCTAATTACAGGGAAATACATCATTTATTTATTTTTGTAATTAAAAGAAATCATTCTATACCCTATATAGGATACATTGATACTTCAAAAGCCTCTGAAGGAATTTCAGATTATGCAAATATATGTCAAGTAACATTCATAAGGTTTAGAAAATCTTGATCACTCTCTAGAATAGCCCATTAAACATGGGTTGTGCTTGAATGCACTACATAATTGACATAACACAACCACTCTGCATATCAACCAGAGTTATAGGCTCTTTATTGCAGCAAGAGGTAATCACTCTTCGATCATGCTATAATTACATCATATCCTGTTAAACTTGAGACAACCCGAATGCACCCAATGATGATTGACACCTACATTATACAACCTGAATTAACTACATTATATGAGTGCCTCCATTTCTATCACAACATAGCCACATTAAACTTGGGTCACACATGAATGCATCTGTATTTGTTATAGCACAACTATGCCACATGACCAATACAGTTATGGATCACATAATTACAGTCACAAGAATCTGTTCCTCCATTGTGATCTTATGGTGATTCCACACAACAAAATCTGGACATGAAATTTTCAAAACCCTTAACCTCTATAAATGAAATCTGATGAGATGTTGCTTTCAAATATGATTTTCAAACCTGGAACTACAAATCTGACTTCACAACTGAATTCTACAAAAATATAATGACTACCCTCAACCTAGAGATATCTTCTTGAATTTTTTCTGATTTTTCCCAAGAAAATCATCCTTAGTTCTCCACAAACTGTCTCAAGTAGAGAAAAACACTGTCACAATAAATTAGGCGTGAACTCACTTTTCATTATGTCGGCCATAATTTGATTTTTTTTAATTTTTCATGTTTGTCAAAAATTCGACAAAAATAATAGTCGATGTTTCAATGAACCCCAGGTTCGTCGAAATTTCGACGAACGTCGGGGATAAACTTTCAAAAAATTGGAAATTACACATCAAAGTTTACAAGAACCCGACGAACATCGAATTTTACATATTTCGTCTGACAGTTTCGTCGTATTTTACAGTCAAATGTATTAGTGCTTATCCGCCATTACCCATCATAGAATGTTTCCATCCCATTGTAGATTTTTCCTTGCATACAGTTCAGCTCCAGCATCGCAGCTGTTGCAAAAATCTAACTGCCAACCATTTGAATTTGCTTCCTCTGATTGGTCCACGAGATGCCACATAGGAAAGTCAAACGGTCAAAGGAAACATTCAACTTTGTTGGCATGTCGGTGAGACACTAACTATGTCTCCCTAATGCCACAAAGTCTTCATATCGATATTGGCGTAAGTCCCAATAGTCGGCAAGACGTTATAGCGAATGCCATGAGTCATACCTAATCCATCGACATCCATTGCATTTCTATCGGCAAGAGATTTCTCATCGGCAAGACTCAAACCAATTCTCACAAGTTGCATCAACTTCATTTTTCCTTTTGGAAAGACTATCGCTCTTCGGTGAGACCACATATTGATATCCTAAGTCACACCGAAGAGTCATACTATTAGAAAAACATTTTTCTCTCACCAAGACCTCCCACCAATTCTTCATGTTGTTTTGAAGCATCCACCAGTTGGCGAGACTCATCGCTTTCGCTAGGACTTCATACCGAGGTCCTAAGTCATACCGAGCACTCCAATCACCAGTTGGCAAGACATTCATCTTTCGCTAAGACCTCACATCGAGCAACCAAGTCTTACCGAGTCGAAAAGACTTTTGTCTTTTGCCGAGACCTTTCACCGAGCACTCATGTCTTACTGAGTCGGCAAGACATTTGACCTTCGCCAAGACCTCATACCGATCGCCTTGAGCTACTCCGATGACTTCAGTTGTATCCTCGTCGGTGTGACCTTCCATTCTCACTGGGACATCTTACCGAAGCCCTTGTGTTAGCCTGATGATCTATCGGTGAGACTCCCTTCAGTCGTTGGGACTTCATACCGAGCGATCAAGTCACCCCAAAGACCTCAGTCACTGTGAGTCTCCCCGACACCCGATAAGAAAACAACACTGTCGGCCAGAGGTCTCCTACTCAACAAAAGGTCACAGCGAATGCTTCTAGTTATAGCGATAACATCATTCGACAAGACATCTACTTTGTCTCGGCGATATGAACATTTCAAGAGAATTCAGAATAGCTAGTCAGCCAAACATGATTAATGTCACGGCGACTTTGCCTTCCAGGAGTTACATGTCAGTATGGATTGAGGAAAATATTCCAACACTTATACAATTTGATTTTGGAAACCAACATAAAACTAGTTAGATATCAAGGTAGGCCTGCTAATAAAGTGTTATTGAAACTTTCAATGGATGAGCACAAGAAAATCATAGATGCATTACAAAAAAGAGAGGATGAAGATGGTACAACAGAAGAAATAAATACAGGTAAGTATATATATATATATTTAATTGATAGTCTATGTATAGTTAAAAATTTCTCACATAACTTAGAATCAAGGATCATGTGTATCTCCCCTTAATCCATCTTCTTATGTTAGTATTAAGTCATTTCCTAATTATAGTTAAATAATTTTTCGTTTCAAGTCTCCCAAAACTAGATGCATTACAAAAAGAGAGGATGCATATATGTAACAATATAATTTGAATAAATATAGGTAACTATATAGTTATATACATTTAATTGATAGTGAAAATGTAAAGCTAAATAATTCATTGTCATTTTATAAAAAAATTAGAATTTATTGCATATCCCCTTAAGTCATTCCCTCTTAGGTCCCCTTAAGTCATCATTCATTGTATACCCTTTTAATCCATATCCTATTTATAAAACTAATAAATTCTAACATGACACATAATTTGAGTCAAGTCTCTTGTATCTCCCCTTAAGCCATCCTCTTTGGACCCCTTAAGTCATTGTCTTAGCTACCCTTAATCTATCCTCTTGCATCCCCTTAAGTCATTCTCTTAACTCCCCTTAAGCCATCCTCTTAGGACCCCTTAAGCCATCCTCTTCGGATCCCTTAAGAAATATCCTCTTAGGTACCCTAAACCCATCCTCGTATGTCCCCTTAAGTCATTCTCTTATCTCCCCTTAATCCATCCTCTTAGGACCCCTTAATACTTATCCTCTTAGGCATCCTAAATCCATCCTCTTGCATCCCCTTAATTCACTCTATTGTTGAAGGTATAAGGTTTAGGGTAGAGTGTCTAGGTTTTATGACCTAGGGCTAAATGTAGGGTTTAGAGTTGAGGGTAAATGATATAATGTATATGGTTGAGGGTATATAGTTTATGATTGAGTGTACAGGGTCGAGGGTTCATCCCCTAGGCTTTAGGGCCTAAGGTTGAGGGATATGGTTTAGGGTTGACAAGATGCTTTGAATAATAAATATAAACAATTAAGATGAAAATTAAATGATGATAATATGCTTAGAATAACAAATCTAAACACTTAAGATATGGTTGAAGGATATGGTTTAGGGTTGAGGGTATATGATATAGGGTTTAGGGTTTATTTAATATGGTTGATTAGTTATTATATAGGCCTTAGGGACCAAGGTTGAGGGATATGATTTAGGGTCAAGAGGGTATATGGTATAGGGTTAAGGATTGAGGGTTTAGCTTATATGATTTAGGGTCTAAGGTTCAGGGTATAAGGTTTAGGGTAGACTTTATAGGTTTATGACCTAGGGTTTAGTGTAGGGTTTAAAGTTGAGGGTAAATGATATAGTGTATAGGGTTTAGGGTATATTGTTTATGATTGAGTGTAGAGGTCGAAGGTTCATCCCCTAGGCTTTAGGGCCTAGGGTTGAGGGATAGGGTTTAGGGTTGACAAGATTATTTGAATAACAAATATAAACAATTAAGATGAAAATGTAATGATGATAAGATTCTTACAATAAAAAATCTAAACACTTAAGATATGGTTGAGGGATATGGTTTAGGGTTGGGGGTATATGATATAGGGTTTAGGGTTTAGTGAATATGGTCGAGGGTCAAGAGGGTATATGGTATAAGGTTGAGGCTTGAGGGTTTAGCCTAAGGTTGAGGGTATAGGATATAAGGTTTAGGGTTGAGGGTATCACATCTCTTTATTTTATTCTCTTAACTCCCCTTAAGCCATCCTCTTAGGACCCCTTAATTCATATCCTGTTAGGTACCCTAAAACCATCCTCTTGCATCACCTTAAGTCATTCTCTTAACTCCACTTAAGCCATCCTCTTAGGACTCATTTAGTCATCATATTAGATAGCCTTAATCCATCCTCTTGCATCCCTTTAAGTCATTCTCTTAACTCCCCTTAAGCCATCCTCTTAGGTACCCTAAATCAATCCTCTTGTATCCCCTTAAGCCATCATCTTGCATCTCCTTAAGTCATTCTCTTAACTCCTCTTAAGCCATCCTCTTAGGACCCCATAAGTCATATCCTCTTAGGTCCCCTTAAGTCATCCTAGATTGCGTACCCTTAAATCCATCCTCTTGCATCCCCTTAAGTAATTTCCTAATTATATTTAATCATTTCTGTTTCAGATCTCCCACAACTAGATGACATTGGTGGCTATTACTTGTGCATTCAACAACTCATGAAAAAATATAGTATATAATTTCCCAATGATATGCATCACTTGAATTTGTAAGGAATTTCTAAGATCCAATTTTCTAACTTTTATTAAATTGTTCTTTCCTCGCATGATTTGTAGTTAAATGACTCATAAAATATATAGTTAATTTACTTACATTAATTATTTTTGTAGGTTCCCATCAAGTTGATCGACCACATGATTGTCACTGTACAAGCTAATTATATTTGTATGCACATATGTTTCATCATGTTATAGTTGTATTAAACATCAACATGTTATATGTGTCTTTGATGTATGAACTTCAACGAACTTATAAATAACATTTTATATTGTTCCAATTTTATCTTATACAAATTTTGTCTTTGATACATATTGTTTTAAATTCTTATTTGACCATCTATATGTGACCTTGGTGTGATCCAAGTTGTTAATTGCATTAGAGTTGGATTAAACTAAGTGTGTCCAAATCATTGTTGATTTTGCTATAGGTCATGAGATTCTCTCATTTATGGAAGGTTGTTACTCACATAATCAAATACTTGAATTAATACCTAATATCAACATAAGACTACTTTGATAAGTTTGCATTAAGTGGCATATATGTCAAGTATAGATTTATGTTTAGTGATGAATATTTGCTAGTTGGAAAATAGTTAAAACTAGAACCTTACTTTATTATGAACATGATTTAAATGGTAAGGAATGTATTAAATTGTCACCTAACCATGTGATTTTATTGAACTTTGAAAGTTAATCATTTTAAGACATCTAAACTTCATTTAACAATGGCATCTAAATATTATAATTTGATTAGACAAGAAATTATAGTGCATACTTGAAAATATCTAAAAAAAATATATGTGAGTGTATTTAATCATCATAATTTGAACATTTAAATGTGTGTGAGTGCATTTAATCAACTATATTAAATTCCACATGAAATGCTAGATATATCTAGAGCTAGTCTAGAACATAAAACATGTACAAAAATGTATCTAGAAAAATATATTAAAGTCAACTCATATAAATAAATACAAGTGATCATAACATAACATGTGAAATGTATGTCAAGTGGTACATCTATAAATAAAATATACATATATAAACACATGTGTATACATGTACATACATAGAATATAAAATATAACTATCTAACTGTCAAGAAGATCAATCAAATCAAGTCTCATCTTTGTTCCACATGGACTAGATGGACATGTATCATGCTATAGAAGAGTACAAGAAACTTGAAATTAGATAAAGTTAAAGAAATGCTGATTTAATTAACATAACTAATAAAATATTGAAATTAAATTTTTTAAATATAAACAACCAAAAGTATGCATAAATCACCATATGATCTTGTGAATATATTGGCACATTTTATTCAATGGGCGGTATAACTATTGATTGAGGACCAAATGATTGAGCTGATAATTCCTAGAGATTCAAATAAAGCAAACAATAGGTTAGAAAGTATTAGTGATAAAAACTAATTTTAATTGAATATATATATTTAAAAGACCTAAAACTTGTATAAGAAATTTAGTAAAGTTTAGGACCTTGAACAACATGGCCTCATGAAAATGACCCTGATCAGGAGCCTACCTATCACCTATCTAGATACTGCTATCATCTTGCATATATATATATATATATAACACATATTTAAATATAAATATAAATTCAATTTAATTTTAATTTTAAAACTTAAAATAATCATAGTACATCTAGTGAATTTTTAAAGTGCATATAAATCTCAAACTTAGATAACGTTTGAAAACACACACCAGAGATGGCCCATGCATAAAAGTTGATGATGGCTTAGGAGCACTCACCACACCTTGTAGTTGGTTAGTCATGGATATCGCATGACCTCCCTACATAGATACAATCTATTTTTTCACACATGTGTACAATTGAATTAAATTATATGGACATTAATTAAAATATATAAATAAGAAATTGAATGATACAAAGTTCTTTAAATTAAAACTAGATCTATACATATGCAATTTTCTAGGGTAAATATATTGGTTTACCTAAGAGTAAGGTGTGCCCACTTGTACAACTATCAATGTAAAACAAACGTGGTCATATCAAGATGGCCTCCTATGGTCATGCATCGACACCAAACACTTGAAATTAATATTATATATATAATTTAATGTTATTAAACATGAATTTTAAATATTTCAAAAATTATAAAATGTGACTCAAGATATACATACCTATGTAGGACGATTGTCAAAACATAGTAAATCCAAAAATGATTCCACCTTTGATGTATGTGTATCTAAATTGGATGCCTGAGTAGGCCCATAGCATGGATGACTGCAACTCTGAAAAAAATGTGGTTGTGGCACATGCAAGTTGCTAGGACTATCTCCTCTATGCTCTCTATCACCTACTTTAGTTGCCATGTGGGTAGCCCGATTAGTGAGATCTCCTAAGAGAGAACTCAATGATCCTAATGTCAACATCATTTCCTAGTGCTGAAATGGAGTTGGAATACTAAGAGATGGAGATACAAAAATCAATGGAATTGGAGCACGTCGTTGAGGATCGACACATGCTCCTACTCTATGTTGGGGCATGCCATGCCCAACTCCATGAAATGACCTCATATCAAAATAGTTGGGTTTTTAACCCCACTCAAACTCAGCCCATTATTTTCCCAAAAAATAAAGGGGCACCTCACAATTAGCATGTGGTAGAGTATCAAAGAACATCCACCATCTGTCTCAAAAAAATTGCAGCTAACTGTGGGTGCCTGTACCATTTATTGAAATTCATTTTTTATTAGACGAAATTGGTTGGTTAGTTTGGGGGTTAATGAAATATTGGGCAATGGTTTGTTTGCTAATATGAAGGTCTAGGATCTCTCTATAAGATAGCCCATTTGCATAAAATTGTCTCCTCTCTTCTCTCCATCGATGGAAACTATCTAAATCTACATCGATGGATCAAACAAAGTTGACAACAGTTTGCATCAAAGATACAAATCATGCTACATGGGAGGAATCTTGGGCTCATTTTTTATCAAATTGATCTTTTCTTGAATGAAATTTATGTTTACATTGATTTTTTCTCACAACCAATTCTCATCATATGTAGGAGGTGGGGGGTTAGTGTTAGAGTAATCATGCATTAGCTAATAATTAATTAATCTTTAATTTATTATTAGTCTAATTTATTCTTCTGCACTTAAACTAAACTTATAAGTTCTTTATTCAATTAACTAAGTTCTTTTCTATTAATTGAAGTGGGCACCATTTAGGGTTGCTCCTATATAACACTCAACCCTCATCGTAATTAACTCTCGAGCTTTCATATCTTTTTGATAGTCTCTTGCTTCTATAGCTTTTTCTTGTTGAGGAATATATCAATTCTTTTAATGTAGATCTCTTGTGTGGAAGGTCTCTTTGTTCGTTTGATCCTATGGCTCGTGGTTTTGTGGTTTTTCACAATCCTAACATAGTATTAGAGCCTCGATTCAGCAAACCCCTTCTCAATTTATGAGATTTTTTTTCAACAAGGGTTACAGGCTTTAGATCTGGAATCCCCTTTGTTTTTTTTGCAAATTTTGGAGGTGAGAAAATTTTTGGTGTCTTTTTGCATGAAAAGGACCTCACCGTTGGATTTAGAGCT
Organism: Sequoia sempervirens; assembly: GCA_007258455.2. Classification (NCBI taxonomy): domain Eukaryota; kingdom Viridiplantae; phylum Streptophyta; class Pinopsida; order Cupressales; family Cupressaceae; genus Sequoia; species Sequoia sempervirens. Next base: position 25,796,346 of record VDFB02358134.1, on the reverse strand, counting down.
ATCGAGAAAGTCAAATCTAGCTTTTTTTTGCCTAATTTGGAATCCTAAGGTTAGATTTGTGAGGGTTTGAAGTGATTGTTTTTTTCCAAATCCAGAGAGTAGCTATGATTTTCATGCATTTTGGCATGAAAAGGACCTTGCCGTTGGATTCAAGAGGTCAATTCCATGAATTTTGACTATAAATTTTCCTTATTTTGGTGTCGAGAGCTTTTGAGGGAATTTTTTTTGTACAAGGGTTGTACGACCTTTGTACAGCTCTATGGGAATGTGGATCAAAAAAATCTTTAAAAGGTTAGTCGGCATTTATTCTAATTTCTTGTTTTATAATTTTTTAAAATATAAAAAAAATTAAAAAGTCTTTGAAAAAGGTTGCACAAGGTTCAAAAAGATTTTGGGGGCTTTTTTTTGTTTTTATAAAAAAAACTCATTTAATGAGGGGTACCATGTGGGCCCCATGTGGTAGCTTCAATGCCTATCGCTAGCGGCTTTTGCACTAACCGACGATGGCTTTATCCCCAACGGGCTGCACAAAAAAACTACCAAAGACATATTTTAAACTTTTCTAGTATAGCCTTTTTCCAAGTGGCGAAAAATTTCTCAGCCAATGATTTCATCAAGTTTTCCTGCTACTAGAATATTACCGCGTCGTCAGCATTTCCCAGCGAGTTTTTTTTCTGCACCAACCAAAGCATATTATGTCAATTTTTGGCATATATCTATGATCGATTCTTCACAAGGGGTCAGATTTTTTTTGGCACCAGGGAGTATTCCCTAACATATTATGCTGATGTTAGCATGAAATCATGTTGACGTCAGTAGTATGGCCTAGGGTAGGGGCCCCTTGAACCTTCCTTGTGCCCTAAAGGAGGGTTTTTTTCATTTGGCCATAACTTGGGCGTATGATGTTGGATTTTGACAAACAAGATATCATCGAAAATATGGTTCTACTAACTTTTTAGTGGTGTGGGCCTCATCACTTTATTTTTCTACTGGTGCATTCTAGAGCATGTTGAATTCAAAGGTGTTGTTTTTAGTCCCGAGCTCATAAATTTTGACCATTTTTTCTATTTTTCGCGATTCCAACGGCGTTGGAACTATATTTTAGAGCTCTTCACATCCATCTATGGGTAAAAGCACAAAGTTGTGTCATACTTTATAAAGGAGACAACCAACACTAATCCAACTTTTAAACTTGAATCACTAAAAAGTGGCATATATATTTTGAATTTTGAAATGATGTAAACTAGTAAAATGTGTATTTTTTAGCATATTTTATGTTTGTATTTTAAAAAAAAATTAAAAATTTATTTTAAACTAGTTTTTAATAAATTAATACTATAATTTAGTTAATGATAAAATGCTGAAAAATGAAGTTGCATGAGTCGTCAAACTTTTTATTGTAAATTTTTTTTTCTTTCAAATTTTTTGTAAGTATTTATAACTTGAAACTTTAGTGCATGGATATATTTTTTTCCAATTTTGATAAATATATATTTTTAAATAAGTATTAAAATTTGTGTGAATCAAAAAAAAGTTGTTTCCACTAGACGTCAACTTTCATATTAAATACCTATCTAAAATGGAAAAAATAATATACCATCTTCAAATAGATTCTTTTATCTAGTGCATCATATTTTTTTCAATTTTTTAAAATAAGTTTTACTATTTTTCCTTGGCATGGTAATCAACCTAATATTTTATGTTGATAATCTTCTTTTAGTAAAAATAAAAAATAAAATATAAATAATAATTAAACTATTAAAATAAATATATTTTTGAAAACTATGCTTATGGATCTACAAAAGGGTATTTTTATATTTAAAAAAATGTTATTTACATTAGTAGGAGTTATTGAAACTTCAAGTTTTTCAAATAATTTTATTTTTTTTGTAAATTGGACTCAAAGTGGTGCTCTATATATTTTTAGCCAACAATTTTAGTTGAAAAAATTGTGGAAGTATCTAACTTAGCTAGAATGAATCTTACTAGATCATATGTTTGACCAAAATTGATTTTTAGTTAGAAATACTTAAATTCAGTTGTGCTGATAAGTTGGCTGAAAGTGTGACACAACTTTGTGGTTTTACCCCTATACACTTTTTCTAGATTATTCTCCAGGTACATTTTATTTAGTTTTTTGTGTTTTTGCACTCTGGTGAATTATTTGGATGTCTTAGCTCCTGAAAAATTTATATTTGCATGGGATGACTCATTTTGGTTTTTTTATATGTGTTTCCAATATTCTATCATATTTGGGAATTGTAGACATCTTTTTCATGCACATTCTCTTTTGTAGATGTACTAAGATAAAGTGCCATTCTGGTGTATATTTTTTGGGGATTTTGTATATCCTGTTGTGCCTTTTGTATTCACACTATGATATAAAGTTTCATGGGGGGTTGATGTTTTCCTTTGGTTTGCCATCACACATTTTTCAAGTGAGTGTCCCTTCCATGATAGTAGTGAATTCTAGTGATTCTTGCCTCATGTGTGTGTGCCTTATTTTCCACACCCTTTTATTTGTAGGTTGTTTCTCCTACATGCACTTCTTGGTCTCACACAATTCAGTGTACCTATCATGGCTCTCCCTTTTTCAGCATTATGGGGGGTTTCCATTGTTGGTGCTAACGCTTCCTTGGTTTTACAATTGGAGTGATCTACATATCCAGTTCTTGTTCCTATGTTCTTTTAGATGCAACATACACCAACCGTTGGTTACATGCATTTCAATGAGTTGGAGCATTTACCATATTGACATTCTTGCATTCCTATTTTTGAACGCAATCTTCCATTTTTATTTGATTAAAGACTAAAAGTACCTTCAGTTTTGACTTGCAGTTTTCATGCATGCTGAGTAGTGTCATTAAGGTCACTCATGCAGATTCATGTACCGTTTGTATCTTCAAGTTCCAGGTATTTTTCCTTTATTTTCCATCTGATTCAGGAAGTGTCGTTGGGGACACTCATACAAACTATTGTCTCTCTCTTAATCAGTGTTCTTCAAACTATTTATTACCTACATTTTTTGCTTGCATGTTGAGTAGTGTCTTTGGGGTCACTCATGCAGATTCATGTACCACATGTATCTTCAACTTCCAAATGTTTTCCTTTGTTTTCCATTTGATTCAAGTAGTTTCATTGGGGGAACTCATGCAAATTATAGTCTCTTTGGATCATTATATTTGTATCTTCGATTTCTAGATGTTTTCCTTTGTTTTCCATCTGATTCGAGTAGTTTCATTAGGGAACTCATGTAGATTCTTGTTATCTTGATCCTGATCATCATTTTTTTTTGGAGGTTCTTCATTTCAACACTATATCAGTCATCATCCAATAGTAGTCTATAGCTTCTTCGTGCTTCATCGATGTTCTACATGTTTCTCTTTTTTGGGACATTGTTTTTTATTGGAGGCTTCTTAGTCATTCACACCTTGATTTGGAGGCTTCTTTAGTCCTTCATTCACCTTTCTCTCTTTTGGAGAGGAGTTTTCTCCCACTGTGGTTTTCTCCTTTTCTCTAGTTTTGAGAGATCTTTTGTTTGTACATGGGTACCTCACCAAACCTTATTTGTTAGGACCCATCTTGCATTCTTTTTAGGGTTTTTAGCTACTCCCTATGTTCATCTTAAGGGGGGGTGTTAGAGTAATCATGCATTAGCTAATAATTAATTACTCTTTAATTTATTATTATTCTAATTTATTCTCATGCACTTAATCTAAACTTAAGAGTTTTTTTATCCAGTTAACTAAGTGTTTTTCTTTTAACTAAAGTGGGCACCATTTAGGGCTGCTCCTATATAGCACTCAACCCTCATTGTAATTAAATCTCAAGCTTTTAAATCTTTTTGATATTCTCTAGCTTCTATAGTTTTTTATTATTGAGGAATATAACAATTCTTTGTTTGCAGATCTCTTGTGTGCAAGGTGTCTTTGTTCATTGTTTGATCTTGTGGCTTATGGTTTTGTGTTTTTTCACAATTCTAATAGTTAGGAGGTGGAGAGGGTGGAGGTGTGGGGTTTTGAGGTGGTAGGCTATGATTTGGAGAGGGTGGAGGCTATGATTTGGAGAGGGTGGAGGTGAGGAATTTTGAGGCTAGTCATTATGTAAGAGATCCTCTATAGTAAAGTCATTGGCTAATGGTAATTGCTCCATGTTGAAAGGGCCAATGCATGTTAAACAATTAGAAAAAAATATATCAACAAACTAATTAAATTATGTACATAATTTGAACTAAAAATCACATTGAACACACAAATTCAAAATACATCATTTAAAGACATTCAAATTTAAAATTAAAATGCACATCATGAATTTAGACTAATTTATATCATAGAAAATACAAACAATTATCCTCCCCTAACATACATTAAATTATACAATTAGTCAATACCCACGACACTCAATAAAATAATAAAAACATATGAATCCTAGCTTCCCTTCCCTCTAATATTATTAATATTTCCCCTTCATCCCATATTTTTTCTAATAACCCTAAATAATGTGATCTCTGGAAAAATTGCAATCCAAACAAGCTAAAATATCTCTTTTGGAAATATTTTAGAATTTTCCTTCTCTTAAAGACATCATCCAACAAGCCTTAAACAAAATATTACATTATCTATCACTTGGTAGGTCATGGACCAAAATTAAAACACATTTTTCTATCACACCTAGTAAACTCACTTAAATGATATTCTCCAAGTGGATGACTATGGCTCCATGAATGTGTGTCAAGTAGTTGGTATCCTATATTTCACAATGTATCTAGAATTTTATATTCTATTTTCATGTGTTCTTAATCATCACATGTATGTTTTCGATTCAAAGAGTTATTTGAAACCTATATCATGTTATTTACTATGTAACAATTTAACTTGTTTGAATGATGTTCCAAGTATTTAATAATTATGATAATTATTAATTTTACCTATTTAATTATAGGTCCTAAGAGGGGTCACATGTATGGAACCACATAAAATTTGGAGACACCTATCTTAAAATATATCAAAATGATAATGTTGCATGTTACTAGTGAATTTACACACTAAAACTAGATAATATACCAACTCCCAAGGTTAACCAATGAGAAAAACATTTAAGTTTGAGTTGGTTGATCCTTATCATGCAATAATATATAGGTGTTTAATGTGTTATATCACCGCAATTTATTATATACTTTGTATATTGAAGATGTCTAATTTCTTAGTATAAACAAAATTAGAAGAGAAGGTAAGTAGGAGTAGAGAAAAAAAGGGGGCTATCTAATATTAAACAACTTGAAAGAGGAAATATTCTAGGAAGATTAGAGGAAGAAGATGGAGAGATTAAAAGACATGTTGATGGGAAAGGTGAAAATAGAAGATATGCATTAAGCGATCTATAATAAGATCTAGCTTGTGACTAAAGGTTAATTCCTAAATATGTAGTCTAGCTCTAATGTGAATTGAATATTTAATATTAAAATGTTCTCTACATGATATTTTTACTAATTAAATTATTGTGTCTAAACAAAGTTTAGATTTGAATTTTCTAGTTGGATAATGCCTAATTGGAGCCTTTGACCTTAAAACTACATTAGTTTATATAATAAAAAGTTTAGAAACACTTGATATTAGTTGTTTGAAGAAAGGTAGTAAGGTTTCTAATGAAGGAGTATTATAAAATTTAGTGTTGTGGGTCTTCTAGTAGGATATTTTTGGATAGAAGATTCTCATGAAGTTTAATTTTTGTGTGGACTAACCAAAAAAAATTGAATCAATTTACACCAAGTTTGAAACATTTTATTGATAAGGATAGATAAAGACCATAATTATGTTACTAAATAAATTGGTGAACCACTTACTATGATTGGTAATGTCTATATTTAGTTGGATGTGGTAGAAGAGTATATAAGGATCAAGGTATTATGAACCATAGATTATATGATATTGATGATGAACATAAGTGAGGATTAGGTGATAAAGTTATTATTGAAGATAAATAGAGACAAGGATGAGTGATAACATCCCTCACTAGAATTGGTAAGAAAAATGGAATAAATTTAGATAATTATTTTGGTCTAGTCTAGACCCTAAACAATTAAATGATTAGATTAGTGATATTGAAGACTATTTTTCAAATATGAGGATATTTATAACCCTAATAAAATTATTTTTGTAAAGATAAAGTTGAAATTCCATGCTACAATATGGTGGAAGGAAACTTGGGTTGAGAATAATATGAAAGGTAAGCCTATTATGAATATTACCAAGAGAATATGTCTAGATATATCAAAGGTTTAATGGGAAAAATTCAAGAAGAATTGAGTATGTCACATGTATCTATTTTATTGATGAAGCCTATTAGTTTTACTTAAAGTATGAAGATAATTTGAACCACATATTTTAGACCAAATAGAATAAATGAGAGATGTAATCAACCAATTTTATAGAGGAACTCATAAAAATGATGTATAATAGATTGTTTTAGTTTTAGGGTTTAGGATTTTATATTTTAGGTCTACGTTTTGGTTTATAGTTTAGGGTTTAGGGTTTTAGTTTTTAGGTATAGATTTTGTGGTTTATGGTTTAGGATTCAGGGTTTGTGGTTTATGTTGATGAATATGTTTATAAATAGAATTTAAAAACTATAAAATGAACAAGCTAATTACAAAAATTAAAACAAACAAACCATAAACCATAATTACAAACAAAAAATGTTAAATAAAAAGAAAAAAAAAGGCAAAAAAACCAACGTGGAGGTCGCTAAGGTCAAATATGTCGAAGGGAGGAGGTGGCAGGTGTAATCTGGTGGTCTATAGTGCTTCAAAAATTTGTACCCATTAACTTTGGTTGATCTATGTCACCTCAGAACTTGTAGGTGAAAATGAGCCAACAATCATTTTTTTTAAATACCTTTTTGAAATGAAGCAGGTACCTATTTCATAGCGTGTACCCATTGCTAAACGGTACCTATTTATTAGTGGGTACCTAAAGCGGAACGGGTGCCCATTCAGATTTAGGCTCGAGAACTCATTCCTAAGCAAGTACCCATTTTTCAATACGAGTTTCCTTGCGACTTTTTTTGCCAAAACTTCCCCTCTTCGTGGACCCAACTTCTTGCTTTTACCCCTTTGTATTTGGGGACTGCATAAATTTGATCAAATATTATCCCTAGGCTAGTAAGGTTGTGCATAATATTGAAGAGGGGGTTGGTGTTTGAGATATACTCTTGATCATTTTGGCATTCCTCTCCAAGGTTGTCTTTAACCCACTTCATTAAATGTTGAAGCTCATGGAGAATTTATAAGATGATTCCTAAAACCACATCTTACTACAAAGTTAGGATTAGTGGTGTCTCATCTTGAGCATTCAATTATGGTTTTCCTTGTGAGCTTGACTTGCGACTTTGTGATTCTTATTTCAAGGTTGATGTCTCTTGACCCTTGATGATATTGTCCATCACAATACAATGCAAGAGTGAACATACATGTTATGCTAATCCCAGATCATTCTTAGAAATCCCATTATTGCAACTTGGTTGCGATACCGAATGCAATGCCCTTTGAGTACATATAGGACATTAATGGTCAAAACACATGCTAACATTTTTTGCATTATAGTGCATGATCACACACCTTTGATGTCATGGAATGACACAACAACATCCCAAGCATGTGATGGCAGTGAACAAAGGCATGATTGCAACAATAAAAGATTTCAACTATCATGAACCAACATCATGATAAACACTAGAGGAGGGAATCCCAATATAAGGGGGACTTGAACAAGAATATTGTGACACATGAAAACAACATAGCAAAAGGGAAAGAGATAAAGATCACATCAAACCAAGTTGAGTTGGCATTCAAGAAGTTACACTTCATTCTAAACATTGTTTATATTTTTCTATAAAATATCAATCACTTGAGCAATAAGAAATTTGTCTAGTAGACAAAAACGATATGATAACAATACATCCCTTGATCTTTGGGATTCTCTTATATTAGCAAGCAATTAATACATGATTACCATTGTATCAAGAGTTCAAATCACCCTTAAAATAATAGAACCAAAGTTGGTTCACACATTACTCTTTAACTACACACATCTACATGTAATTGCATTAAGTTGAGACCTCAAAAGAAGAATTGATAGCTTACTTTACAAATTTCACTATTATGAAATATAATTGACTATAAATTCAGTTTCTTCAATAGTAATTACATTATACCATTAAACTTTCATCATAGTTTCAAAACAATTTCAAAATCAACATTATAAAAAAATAATTTATTAAAATAAATTGATTTGATTCTATCCTCTTCAAAAGCTCACCCAAAAGAATACACATTATACCATACACAAACACATATTCAACAACTTTTTTATTTAAACTAAAACATAAATATAATAAAATTATATTATCTACACAATACAATTATAATTATCCATTTAAATTTCATCTCCTTTTAACACCAAATCCACAAATAAACAATTTAAAAGGACAACAAATAAATAATTTAAAAAGAAATTTCATGCCATTTCATACATGAGGTCACATGTATGCCTTCAAAGGTCAGATCCAAGGGAGCTAGTACCAGGACAAAGAGCACAAGGGCGCAGGGAAAAAATCTTTGTAGCAGACTGAAAAGGCTAGTTGTTGCAGAGTGAAAAAGCATGGTGTAGGAAAGAAATGGAAGGCTGTCGGCCTATAATTCGGAGGAGAAGATTATTTAATTTGGTTCTAGAGTAGTGTGTAACAGGCCTGCCAAGATACTTTTATTTTTTCTTTTGTGACCACATATTGAAATTTTGAGCAAATGTGCTGTAATGGCGTAGGCCAGAGAACAGACATCCTCTGGTACAAGCTTTTTCTTTGTGGGCTTCATTAAAAAACTTCTTTGAAAACTACTGCTATGGTTGAACATTCGTCACGTTTTTTATATGTTTTATCGTTGAAATTTAAAGTATTTCGCATCTTTTGCCATCTGACACATAGGGCCTAACGCTGGTTATTTAAAAGATGAAATGCAGGTCTTCAAAAATAAAAAAGTTTTATTTTTATTTTTTATTTTTTATTTTATATTTTATATTTGAAGAAATGCAGATTAAAATGTGTATCTCACTACGTCGCTTGATCAGGGTGGTACATTAAGATATTCAAAGATTGAGTATTTTAATTAAGTTTTTTCGTGTTTCAAGTTGACTATTATTATTTATAATAAATGGAATATTTTTTTTAAAAAGAAGTCATATTTAAAAATTAACAAATTATGTAATGTTACATGGTGTATTACAAACATCTGATTTTATAGAAAATTATTGAACTAATTTTTTATTTTATGTATACGAAGAAAAGTATGTTGATGTGCATCATATTTAATGATGTGATCTTGAAATCTAAAATTTAGGTAATGAAGTTGACAAGTTACAAAAATTTCATCATTTCAAATAACACATGAGTTTGAAAGATACAAAGTTAGAGTACATGACTACTATATCCTCTTGCCTAGTTACTCTACAATAAATGTGTTGGACAATTTCATTTCTAACTACTTTTGCACCAATGCTAGTTTTCAAAATTAGCAATATTGATTTTTTAATTTTGTTTCAATTTCGTAAGATGTCAAGCAAGGTGTTGTAGACACTTGAAACTTGACTAACATTTTCTGGTATCGCACTAATTATTAATTCATAGATTTTTTTTGTAATGTCACAGTACAATTCTTTACCTCTCTATATATAGGGAAATGGGCAGAGAGAAGAAATGTGAGAAAGATAGATATAGAAAAAGAGAAGGGAAGACAAATTTAGAGAGATAAGGGAGAGTAAGGAAGAGAGAGATTGAGAGAATACAAAATATAAAGATAAAGAGGGAAACAAAGATATAAAGAGATCTCTCTCTTTCTCTTCTCATATCTCTCTATAATATCTCTCCATATGTACCTCTCCTTACCTCTCTCTATATATCTTCCTCTCTCTATCTCTCTCTATAAACTTCATATCTCTATCTTTCTATCTATCCATCTCTCCCTCTTTCATTCTCTCCCTTTCTCTCTTTGTATCCCCCTCTTTCTATCTCTATTTATCTCTCTCTCGAACGTCTCTCTATTTCCATCTCCATATACATCTCTATCTTCCTCTATATCTCTTTGAGCCCTATCTCTATCTCCTTACCTCTCCTTACATCTCTTTCGATCTCTTTCCCATATGTCTTTCTCACTATATGTATCTCTCTATCTCTCCCTATTTCTATTCATATCTTTCCCTATTTCCCTCTCTCCATCTCTCCCCATCACTCTCTTGCTATATCTCTCAACTTCTCTATCCTCTCTTTGTTATATCTCCCTCTCCCTTCCTCTCTATCTATTTATATATATGTATCCCTCTATATCTATCTCAATATCTCTCACTCAGAAACACACACACATAGGTTGTTTCTCTTTACCTATCTATATCTCTATATCTCTTTCACTCACACACACACACACACTCATTATTTATCCTTTCCTATCTCTATCTCTATCTCCATCTCTCTATCTATCCCACCTCTCTCTATCTCCATCTCTCTACCTCTCCCGCTTCTCTCTATCTCTCTTCCTCCCTCTATTAATTCTCTATATCACCTCCTTTATCTCTCACTTTTCCCCCTCTGTTTCTATCTTCTCATATGTCCCTCTTCTTCTCTATTTATATCTCATTATCTCTATCTCTCTCTTATTTACTCCATCTCTCCCTCCATGTCTCCTACTCTCTCTCTCTATCCCTCTCTCTACATATAACTTCCTACATCTTTATATTTCTCTCTCCATCTCCCCACCTTTCATTGTCTTGCTCTTTCTATCTCTATCTCTCCCTCTCCCTCTTCCTCTCTTCTTCCATCTCTCCCTTTATATTTATATATCTCTTTCTCTTTGTGTTTGTCTCTCTCTCACACACCCTCTCTATCTTTCCCAAATTATATTTATCTCTCTCTCTTCTTTATATCCCTATTTTTCCTCTCTCCCTCTCCCTATCACTTCCTTTGTCTATATCTCTCTACTTAGCTATCCTCTCTCTATTTCTCTCCCTCCATCTGCCTTCCTCTCTATCTATTTATACATATCTTTCTCCCTCTATCTCTCTCCATATCTCTCTCTTACTCATACACACACTCTTTGTTTATCTCTCCCTATCTTTAGCTCTATCTCTATCTCTATCTCTATCTCTCCATATTTAAATTCTTACATATTTCTCTTTATCTCTATCTCATTATCTATCCATCTCTCTCTACCACTATATCTTTCCCTCTCTCCACCCCTCTTTATATCACTTCATATCTCTATCTTTATATTTATATCTCTCCCTCTTTCTCCATCTCTATATATTTATCTTTTCCATCTCTAGATCTATCCCTTTGTCCTCTCTCTTTATCTCCCATCCTCCTTCTCTTCATATCCCTCTCCTCCATCTTCATCTCCATTTCCATCTTTATCTCTATCTTTAATTTCCTCTCAATCTCTATTTCCTTACCCCCTCTTTCTCTTCCCCTATATGTATCCCTCTTTATATCCCCATATCTCCCTCCCTCTAACTCTCTTCCTATTGCAAACACAACATGAGCATGTTGGTAATGAGCCTTATTATCTTCCTCATTCAGAGGTTTTGTTTTAGTTGTGTTTGGATCCCTGTAAGTAGATGCATATTTTATTTGAAGCTATCAATTTTTCCATTGAGATCTTTGTTGCACAAACAACATCATTTTCTAAATAGCCTACCAATTGACCTCATTTATACTACACAAATATATGTAAAAAATAAACAAAAAAAATTCCCTAATTGATCTTCCACAATTATTCAATGTACCCATTGCACACCAAGGTGTGATTGCTATTATATAACAATTTTATATTAATAATAAGAGAAGAAACATTGCCAACATGTAATATCTAACTTCTAATTATTTTTAGTATATATTATATTTAAATTTTATTTATAAAATTTATTTAATATAATAATTAGTAATATAAACATTTATTAAATATATTATTTATTTAAAATTTAGTGATTAAAATTAGGTTTATAGTTATGAATAGTGTTACAACCATAGTTAGGATTAGAGATAGGTTTAGGATTAGGATAATGGTTTAGAATTTATTGTTAGGGTTAGAGTTAAGGTTAGGGTTAGGGTTAGGATTAGGGATAGAGTTAGAGTTAGGGTGTGAGTTAGAGATAGGTTTACGTCATGCAAATAACTAATTAAAAATACTAAAACACTATAATTAACAAAATTTACATTTTTTCACATTAATATAATTTAATTTTTTTTTAAAAATCTAGAAAACAATAATTACAATACTATAAAAGCAAGTACTAGCCACAACATGACACTTGTTATATCTTATAAACAACATAAATTAGACGAAAAAAATAATACTCCATTTATAGCACCAAAAAGAAAACGATAGGACCTTTAAAATTGATCTCAAGTTCATAACTCAATTAAGAACTAGTTTGTGTGAAATTTTGAAACTACCTAAAGGAGATGTAAACATCATGGAATAGTGGATTATAAAGTGCGGATTTGAAATTATTGAAATCTTCCATTTATTTGCGGGCCTCATGATTATGATGTTGCACTGAATGCTTTCCCTTTCCTACAACAAACTACTTTTCTTTTCTATGCAGATTTTTACTAATAGTTGCCACATAGTGATATTCCCTCCCTTTAAATTTGTAATGCTGAAATTTTGAAATTTTTATTTAGTTTTAGGTTTTAATGTAGTTATATTGATAAGTGGTGCATTTTTATTTAGTTTAGTTTATTTATTTATATTTATGTTTCATTATAGTACTTTTTTATATTTGATTTGATTTATATTTATTTTCAATTCATTTATTTTATTATTAGTTTACATTTTTATATATTTATTTTAGATTTTAAGATCTATATTTGTTGTCTTATGTTAATTGTGTGATTGTTCAGTTCAATTTTGATTGATTCAAATTTAAAATTGTCGGTTCTTATTTTTAACTAGATACTGAGTGTTGATTTGGTATGCATATGTGAGACTATTTATTATGTCTTAGTATTTAAAGTTATTCATTTGTGCAATTATGCACATCCATGAATGCATGAAGGAATGACAAGGAATATTTGAGTTACAGGGAATGATTATTCTAAGAACACTTTGATTTGGAGCATAAAATTAATTAATTACGTCAAAATTTGTATCAACCACTTGTATGCTTGTTTGATGTCTTATAATATTTATCCAAGGTCGTCAAGTCAATCTAACAAGAGAGTTAACTAAGGAGAGCTTGACCCTTGTAGTTTGATAAATTCTCCCCAAAATATTTTTAAATATTGCCTATCCTTGTGTATCTTCAAAATATTAGAGATTGAGGTGAAGCTAGTTTTAGAAGTCCATTATATACTAGATATATCTTGTGAGTTACAAAACAATTTTATGCATTTGATAATATTTATGAACTTAATGTTCAACCATAAAGGGGCTTAAATTTGAGATAGTGAGCATATCAAGGAATCAATTCTTTAGGCATTGGTAGATTAATTTTGCACACTTTCAACATCCATATTCCATCAATGATTTGAGAGCTAAATATAAATGTCTTTTGTAATTAATTTTTGAAAAGAACACTTTAAATTATCAATTCTCCTATGAAATAGGAATTAATCTCTAATAAAGCTATTTATAAATGTAGGCGTTCAAATTATCCTGATTGATATCATGCACTCGATTCTAATTCACTAACACCAATTCTTCCTTAATCACTTCGTTACTAACCAATTAATTGAATAATCCTTATTTAATTAATTCATCAAGATTCCTCTTTTAATTAAATAAATCAACTTTATTTGATTAAATCTAATGCTCTCCTTTTAATTAAATAAATCATTTTATTTAATTAAATCTTAATGTTCCTCCTTTGATTAAATAAATCATTTTGTTTAATTTAATTAAATCCTAAAGTCATCTCTCTTAATTAAATAAATCAACTTTATTTGATTAAATCTAATGTTCTTCATTTAATTGAATAAATCAAATTTATTTAATTAAATCTCTAATCTCCCAACTATCCTCTCATTTGATTTAAATAAATCTAAATATCTAAATCAAATGTCAAATCAAACTAATCTCATCTAAGTTTTAATTAATCATTAATTAACTTCTAACACTAATCCTCCATTCCTCTAGCTTTTGCAACTTGCACATATAAATCAATTTATTCGATTTATTAATTCCTCTATTTTCATTCAAATGTGGCATATTCTTGGAATATTCCACCAATTTGAAATCTTCCTCCCAAAGGACTTTTGTTCTCCAACATGGCATTAAAGGCTCTTACATGTTCTTTTCTTGAGCCAACTTGGCATTAATTCCTCTAACATCCCCCCTTACACAAGTCACTTCTTCAAATTCAAATTTCACCTACATGCATTTAACATGCACATTGTCCAAAATGTGCTCCACTCTCCTTCATTAGCATGTTGACAAGTGGCACAATGCCATTGGTCTATCTTTAATCCCACATTCATCCTATTCCTCATTCTCCAATCTTTCTCCATTATAAATAAAGGCCTTCTCTATTTGATTTGGCATCCACAATCCATGTAAGATCATTATGCTCATTTGAATCCATAGTCATTCACAAGTTTAGGCAAGGTTATTATAGTTATTTTGAATTCAAGGCATCCATTTTCATCCATGTTAGCATGAGATTTCATCAATCATAGCAAGGTTATTGTCATTCTTCATTAAGGATCAATCAATCATCATCAAGCTTATCAAGGAATTGGGAAAGGGCTTCTTTCCACATCAAAGAAGCACCAATTCCCCCATGGGATGCTGGTTTGAGCATTAGAATGGGATTTAATTAGCTTCATTTGATTACTTTGCTTTATTTTTCATGTTCTTGTGTTTGAATGAATCTCATGGGGAATGCTAGTTTAGATTTGTTTATGGACTAATGTTTGATTGTTTGTTCATGTTGGAGCAGGTCTAGATCAAGCATTCACATTTTGGCACTAGAAGGAGGGCAAAAATCTCAAAATTAACACATTTTTTTGGCCATTTTCGTCATTTTTTGTCTTTTTTATCTTTCCAGGTCAAACACCGATGTTGGAGGAAATAGCGACACAATCACGGTCTCTATTTTTCCATAGAGCGATGTTGGTTTCCAAAGAGCAATGCTGAAATCCTCAAACATCGACACAATCATTTCAAGCGTCCCTATATGGCAATGTTGCCTTTGAGTTCAAATGGCTACGCTATTATTTTTTGATTTTATAGTCAATCTTAAAATGGCCATATCGTGGTCTTTTTTGGAGCTTTTTTTTTTGAAGTGGGGTAGAATTTCATAAGCTATCCAATGGTGTGGGTGTTTCTCAACTTTTGGTAGAGTTGACATTTTCAAATTTTCACCTAAAGTCAAATCACATTGTAATTTAGTCTAAGTTTTAGGGTTTTTATGCTTAATCATTTATCTAACCTTCATATCTTCTTGTTTCTTGATTTCATCTAACATTTGGAGCTTCGATTGCAGGTTTTAAAGGATCATGGAGCATGGAAGTGAAAGAAAAAGAATTTGATACTCATAACAAGTATTTTTAAACACTTTGGCAGCATTTATAATCCCATCTTTAGGATCTTGTTATCTTCAATTTTAGGACTCCAATACATTTTGTTTGGGATTTAAAAAGAACAATCAAAGGGTTAAAAAGAACATTAGGAACTCACTAGACTTGGTTTTGGGTTTTTAAGAATCGAACAAAATAACTTCAAACACTTGATTTGGTGCTATAAAAAAGAACCCATTACTGCTTTTGAGGGCTAAAATGAACATGTTTCTTTCATATTTTATAATCTTTTTACAAACTAATATCATTTAAAGGCGTATGCACTTCTCTCATGCTTCACAGCGATCTTGAGAATCAAAAATCTTTTTGGTGATATTAGGTTGTCTAAAAGATTGCCTCCACACTTCAATTTGGGTTTTTTAAATTGAACAAATCTTGCTAGTGTAAGAAAAGGCATTGTGTGTGTTTTCTCTTTGTTCACGCAAACAAAGATTGATTGAAATACAGATGTACTTACTCGCTTTTGTTCACCTTTAGAGGGCCTACCTTGGTGGGAAAAAGTACTCACCCCAAGGGAATGACCCAAGCGGTAGCGAGCATGAGCCAAGCTCTTCCAAACCGCTATATAAATTTGTCATTGCAATGAAAATCATAAACAATGGGAAGCGGTGCATGATAACTCTCCCCCAGTGTCTTTATGATGAGTAAACTCCTTGTTCTAAGGGTTGGGAGATCTCTCACAAGGAGTTTATCATTGTACCCCCTAAACTGGATTCCCTTATTACTAACCTTTGTTTAGAATCCAAAATCCCAATATTTGTCGGCATTAGGAGGTCAGACCTCCAGAGTCATCCCACATATTTGTGGTTCTTTGTAGAGATGAAAAGTTCATCATGGGATATTCATGAGAACTGAATCTTGGCTGACTCAGGAAGTGTGTGTCATGGAGGGTAGCCATTGTGGTCAAGCTTCTAGTCATCCACTATGAATAAGCGCAACTTGATTTATCCAGGTGGGAACTCAACAAATATTTTATCTTCTATCTTAGGGTTGTGTAATATTTGAGTCAGTTAAACACATTGCTTGGATCCAAAATCTTGAAAATAAACATTCAACAAGGACATCAAATTTCAAACCTTTAGAAGGAGCAAATACCTTTGAAAAGTCTAAGTACTACTACTTGTCCTAGGGATTTCATTGTTTGCATATGGCTTTGGAAGATTGTTTTTGGTTGCTAGTGTTGTCATTGATGGCAACTAGAGTCATTAGTGTGCTCCGCAGTTTAGAAGTAACTCATACCGGAAGGAAAATTAGAAGATAGTATACTACCGACATAAAGCATGAAGAACAAAGTATCTGGTTGGTAACTTGGTCTGAATACTTCACCAAATCATTATTTTGTTGTGTGGATCCCCAGGGAAGCTTTTCAAGCATGTATGTTACCTAATTGGTAAGTTTTGTAATGTTGCATTGATTGGTGTACGAGTTTGGAGATTATGTAGAATGACTTATTGTTTATTTTCTCATTATGGCCGACCTAGTGTATATAGTGTGTCGCGGATGTATAAGGAGTAGTTGTTTTAATATTTCTTGTGTTGGGAATTTTGATTTGGGTCCCTACTAGAGTCTAGCCAACTTGTGTGGGTACACATTAATTCTAATTGGTGATTTAAGCCGACATGTGGAAGAATATTATATTTTGTTTAAAGCCAACATATAGTAATGAAAACTTGTTAGCGGATATATATATGAGATCGGTTGATTCATTTTGTAGACAGAGTGTGAAGAAGTGTGAAATTGTGTGAATGTGTGTAGAGCAGAGTAGATGTGTGTGCAAGTATTAGAAGGGTTTCAGAAGGGAAAAAAATAGAGCAAAGAAAAAAATAGAGTCAGTCAGAAGGGCTAAAGATCATTTTAACTGAGCATCATTGGAACTGAATCTAGGCATTTGGAGATGCTATTTTCCTAGTTTAACCTTTTTGTTGTATTCTCAAATATTTTTTAAGGCAGTGAGCCTTCCTTATTTTGAGCAGTGAGCTCTAGGTAGTGTGCCTAATTTCAAGTGCATTCCCTTTTGTTCATACTTTTAACAGAGTATAAATTGTAGATTAATCTCCACCGTGGTTTTTCCCCTAATAGAGTTTCCACGTAAAAATCTTGGTGTTCTTTAATGTTTTTGCATGTTTCCTTCTGTTTATATGTTGTGGATGCTATTAAAGTTTGAATATTGTTGTGATAGTTTAAGATCTGATTTGAAATTCAAATATTGTGGAACACTGATTCACCCCCCCTCTCAGTGTTCCTAGTGTCCAATAATTGGTATCAGAGCAGGTTCCTCTTTTGAAGTTTAACAAATTGAGGTGGATTTTGGATTACAATGGACGTTGGTGGTCTTCAATAGTAGCTTATGGTGGCACTTGATGATCTTGATCAGTCTAAAGCAGAGGTCATGGAGTTAAAAGAAAATCTTGTGACTGCTAAAAAATTCATTCAATCACTAAAGGATAAAATAAATGATTCAAGGGAAAAGAGGAAGGAACTATGTGGACAGTTGAAGCAAAAAGAAAGCAAAGAGCTGAAAGATGTTCATCTGAATCAAACCCTAAAAGAAATAACAGAAGAGTGTGAAAATCTTGCTAAGGACAATGTTGCTCTAAAGCTTGAGATGGAATCTATGGCGATGAAGTTAACCAAAGAGATTGAAGAAAGAAAGAAGGAGGATAATCTGGCCTAGTCCTTAAAAGAAAATTCTGAGGAATGCAATAGATTTAATAGTGTATTCATTTAGTTGGAGATTGAACTGCAACAATCCAGAAACAATGAACAAGAGCTTGAGAGACAAATAGTTATTCTTAGAGATGAGCTTGCTACTGCAAATGAGTTTAAGGAGAAGTTTAGAATTAGTTCTACTAAGCTTGATGAGATGACTAAAGGACAAAAGGATGTGAATGATAAGCGATGTCTTGGCTATGTGAAGGATGAGAGCTCCAGATCTGAACAAAAGGACCCTAAAAAGAAAAATCAGAAGAACAAAGGAAGAAGATATCTGGTAAGGCAACCCAATGCTCAGAAGTTTAATGGTTACTGATTTGTTTGTAATAAATTTGGACATATGGCCTATTAGTGTAGAAGTAAGATAAATTAGATAGTAGTCCATCATTTTCTGGTCAGTGTTTTAACTACAAAAATTTTGGTCATAAGTCAATTGAATGTAGAAGTATGTCTGTCAGCATAAGGAATACTAAATGCTACACCTGTGGAAGATTTGGACATGCTGCTAATCAATGTAGATCAAGAGGAAATCAGTGGAATGGATGGTATAGACAAAAAATTATGGTATGCTACAATTGTAACAAATTTGGTCACATTGTAAGATTTTGTAGGAACAAAAACATGGATAGGAGAGCCCGGTGTATCAAGGAAGAAATTCATAAAAAGGTGATAAAGGAAAATGAAAAGCATTTGTGGAAGTGATAAGAGATCAGATGAAGAAAATGTGGGTAAAGAAGAGTGAATCTGATGAAAGTAATAAGGCTGTACCAGGAGCTCCCTCTGGTAATTCATCCGACAATTGATTTCAGGCCATTGGCCTAGGGGGATTTTTCATGAAAATCTTTTGTCCCCCTATGTGTAGTTGGTACCAGATCGTAGGAAGTTGTCAGTAGATGTATTATTCATCCTAAAATGTATTAGCGATCGCTTGTTTACAAAGATGAAATCTTGAAGGTCCGTAGATGGATTCTACTCTTGTTGTCTGAGAATGCAGAGTAATCGAAACATTTAGGGAAAAGCATTTAATGCGGTAGGAAGTTAAGTGTGTGAAGTTATAAAAGGGAATTTGGAAAGCTCATTTGTCACCGTGCATTGAAGGAGAACAGTTGGAGAGCTTTTTCAGCAAAATCTTGAAGGAGTGAAAGTCAATTCAGCGGTGAATTCTCCAGGTATTTCAGTTCCTTGTCAATTTCATACTTATTTGGTGATTGGTAGAACCTTGTTCGGTATGGAAAATGAAGCAAATCAAAGGAACAATAACTTTGGATGAATATAGTAGTCGAAAGGTCAGGGATGTAAGAAACTTGTTGTCTACCGACGAATTGAAGAAGCTTGGAGGTGTAAAACACACAAGTTTGGACATTTGGAATGAGTTTCCATATTTCGTCAATGTGGAAGTGGTTCGGTTTATCTTGAACAGATTGGATAATGATATCCTTACTCTAGATAAACCCTATCAAATTTCAAAAGAAGTAATTAGAAATCTAACAGGATTTTGCAATATTGGAGATGTCCTGAAAAAGAAATCTATTCAAAATGTTGAGGTTGAAGCCCTAACCAGTGTAAAAGGAGATTTGAGGGCTCTGATGATTACAATGATCAAAAATCCATTATCAAGGTATATTTCATATGGAATCTCTTACAAAATTTTCTTTAGAAATAGGGAAGGTGCAACCTCTACAGGCGTAGTCTACATTGCACACAAAATGATAATGGAAGACAAAGACTTTGATATGTGTGGATTGTTGAAGGATCAATTGATGGAGAATGTACAATTGACGAAGGATATAGATTACTCTTTTAGGTTTGGTACCCTACTTATATGCATTATGATGTATTTCCTGAATTGCTTACCTCAGAATGATAATGTGATATGGAAGGAAAATATACTAGTTTGTAAGCAAATTTTTGAGCATTTCAACACTTTTGAAAATGGTGAACAAGTTTATGAATTTTTTTTTAGAAAGTTGTTAGGAAAGTTTGGTGTAAGTGATATTCCTCTCCCGATAAAAGTAGTTGAAGTTGGATCATCCTCCGGTAAGGTGGAGAAAAAGCAGAAAAGAGAAAGAGAGTTAGCTGATGTCACTCCTCCGGCACCTAAGTCAACAAAAGTTGAGAGAAAAGGTAAAGAGCAAATAGTTGTGGATATAATGGATGAAGATTCTAAGGATTACACACAAAGAGATGAACCAAAACTAATTGAACCAAATGTGGTAATAGCATAATAAAGTGATGAAGAAGGTGCTTTATTTAAAGCAAAGATAGTGCAGATTGTTTAGGAAGAAGATGGAATGCAAAAGATAACTAACATATGGATAAACGAACCATCATATGAATAGGACTTCATTGAGGACACTCTAGGAAGATACTTTGTGGACAATAACATTGAATTGGAAAGTTTGCAGAATGTACTTCCAAAAGAATTGATTGAATGTATCAGGGAGGCTATGGCCTCTATGCCTCAAGATAGAAAAGAGGAGGAAATAATCTCAATCTGAAGATACAGTTTAGGCTATCTCTCACCAAACTGAAAAAGAAAATGAATGTACTAAGACAATGCATTGACTCAGCAAATAAGATCTACAATTATTGTCTTAGGTGGCCTCATGTGGTTGGTAAATACAAGGACAAGTTGGAGCAAATTGAGAATGAGCTGATTAGAATTGGTCAAGACTACAGTATGGTTCAAGACTAGAATGGAGTAGTTAAGAAGAAAATTCATGAGCTACAGGTTGAGCATGCAAAGGTTCACTTTTCCAGAAACACTCTTATGGATACCTTTTGGAAAGTGAAGGATCATACCGAATGCAAATTGGAGCAGCTGATTGAAGTTCTAAAAAAAGGAGAAAAGTTGGAAGAAGCCATTACCATTCATGAATCCCTTGTCTAGGTCATCAAAAGGACATCAGAAAACAATAGCCTGATAATAGCTATTGGGATTGCAGTGGAATCTTGGAAGAAATTTCTTCTGGAGAGGAAAGATAAGTATAAAATAATTTTCTAAATTTAGCAGCAATTGCAATTTTTTTTTTATCAATTGGGGGAGAGAATGCAGTGAGAGAGAGTGTAGTAAAAATACTAAGGGGGAGAGAAAGTAGTGGAAGGTTTTTCATTGATGTCAAAGGGGGAGAAAATGCAGTGAAAAATTCCTTAACATCCAAAGGGGGAGCAATGTTTTGATGTGTTTTGAAGCTTTGAGTTTTGGTTCTGACACTTAGTCATTTTTCACTAAGTGTTGCCATCAATGCCAAAGGGGGAGATTGTTGGCATATGGATTTTGGAGATTATTTTTGGTTGCTAGTGTTTTCATTGATGGCAACTGGAGTCATTAGTGTGGTCCGTAGTTTAGAAGTAGCTCATACCAGCATGAAAAGTAGAAGACAATATACTACCAGTAGAAAGCATGAAGAACAAAGTATTTGGTTGGTAAGTTGGTCTAAATACTTCACTGGATCATTATTTTATTGTGTGGATCCCTAGGGAAGCTTGTGAAGCATGTATGTTACCTGATTGGTAAGTTTTGTAATGTTGCATTGATCAGTGTATGAGTTTGGAGATTCAGTAGAATGACTTATTGTTTATTTTCTCATTATGGCTGACCTAGTGTATATAGTGTTTCGCGAATGTATAAGGAGTAGTTGTTTTAATATTTCTTGTGTTGAGAATTTTGATTTGGGTCCCTACTATAGTCTAGCCGACTTGTGTGGGTACGCATTAATTCTAATTGGTGATTTGAGCCGACATGTGGAATAATATTATATTTTGTTTGAAGCTGGCATATAATAATGAAATCTTGTTAGCAGATATATATATGAGATTGGTTGATTCATTTTGTAGAGAGAGTGTGAAGAAGTGTGAAAGTGTGTGAATGTGTGTAGAGCAGAGTAGATGTATGTGCAAGTATTAGAAGGGTTTCAGAAGGGCAAAAAACATAGCAGAGCAGAGTAGAGAAAAAAAATAGAGTCAGTCAAAAGGGCTGAAGATCATTTTAACTGAGCCTCATTAGAACTGAATCCAGGCATTTGGAGATGCTATTTTCTTAGTTTAACCTTTTTGTTGTATTCTCAAATATTTTGTAAGGTAGTGAGCCTTCCTTATTTTTAGTGAGCTCTAGGCAGTGTTCCTGAATGCAAGTGCATTCCCTTTTTTTCATACTTTTAACAGAGTATAAGTTGTGGATTAATCTCCACTGTATTTTTTCCCCTAATAGGTTTTCCACATAAAAATCTTGGTGTTCTTTAATGTGTTTGCATGTTTCCTTCCGTTTATATGTTGTGGATGCTATTAAAGTTTGAATATTGTTGTTGATAGTTTAAGATCTGATTTGAAATTCAAATATTGTGGAACATTGATTCACCCCCTCTCTCAGTGTTCCTAGTGTCCAACATTCATCCTTAGAGGCTTCTTAGTATTTGGATTTATATCTCAATTTTCTCTCACTAAAGTCAACATTAGGGAACTATTGTCTTTATTTTCTCAATTTCCACATAATGGACTTTGTGGGATGAAAAGAAATTGGGACATTAGACATTTAGTTTGAAAAGCTAAAGCAAGAAAGTGTTTGTGGTAAAAGCAATTCATCAATCAATATGAAATCAATTGAACCCCACACATGTGCTTGTTTAACTTTTTTCTTATGGTCTTTTGAGAAAACATTGATCTTTTGGTTTGAAGTACTCTTAGGGAAAAGCATGTTCTTCAAAACCTTGGTCTCATAAAAAAGTATCTCTTATGTTCATTTAGGATCAAAATAACCAATCATTTCATCCATCTCAAACATCAATCAAATCCCATCTCACAAACAACTTTTGAACCATTGGAAAAATCATTCATACTAGACTTTTGGTAAAATCCTTCAAATCAACATCAAAATCACCTTGATTGGCTAAGTGTGTGTGGATGAATCCTTCCTCATACATCTAGTTAAATTATCATCCTTGTGGACAAGTTTATTCCAAGATAACATCCAACATCTTGGGGTTTATAAGTCCATTATCCAAATCAAATCCAATCCAATCCAAATAAAAGAATCCAAAGAATCCTAAAGTCTAGTATTCCTCTAAGGGTATTAAAAGTTCAACACCCACATCATTCACCCTTTCATCCTTCATCTCATCATTGGTCCTAAGTTCCTTAGAGGTCAACAAGGTCAAAACACAAGAAAAACATGGAATATAAACTTTATTCATACATCATGAGTGGTCTAAATCAGCCAAACTATCAAAGCCTTACAGTGCCAATTGATTATCAAAACTCACATTTACGCAATCCATACATGGCATCATTATCTCCTACAAACCTCAATGGTACAAAAAATATGAGTATGCCCAATCAAAATTTTGGAACACCTTTCCCTATGGTAGATTTAAATCAAAGTCCAAACCTACAAATATATCAATCAAACAATCAATGCATGAGTCTTCAACAAAACAACATTATCCCACCAAATCCATACATGCCAAATGTGAATATACCAAGTACAAGTTTACCAAACATGAACATTTCAAATCCACACTTGGTAAAATTTAGGATAGATATGTTTGAAAATCATACAAATGTTGTTCAAAATCCATAAAAAAAAACAACTCCATGTATTGATCCAAGTCAAGGTAACACCATGCAAAATCAAAGTTACCTAAATCAAGGCAATGTGATTCCCAACCAAAACAATGATCAATTTCAACCTATAATGCCAAATTTGAACATCATCACAAATTATAACATTGTCCAAATCAATTTGTCCATGATCCCATACAAACACCACAAGTATGCATTCCAAATCTGCTTGAACAAAAACCAAATCAACTATATCAAGGGTGTCAAGATCAAAATCAAGACCAAATTTTGTGAGATCAAATTGCTTCACTCAAGCCAAAATAATTGACTCATTGCGCCAAGAGACATCTCCACCCCAAAATCAATACACTCTTCCATTGGTTAAACCATGTCATCAAAGCATTAAGTTGTGTCCACAACCACATCAAGAACAATATCTCCAATGTCAAGAAGTTGGATATCAAGATCAAAAACATCAACAACAAACCCAACCTCCACATCTCAAAGATCAATCACCACATCTCAAATATCAATCACCACATCTCCAAAATCAATCATCACAAGGTGAATTTAAAGTACACATCTCACAAGGTAACAAACAAAAATACACACCACTTGAGGAACCGATTGAGTTTGTCATGCAACAGCTAGTCCAAGCAAATTTCATCAAAATCCTCATTTATGAAAATGATCAAGGGCCTCAAGTTAAACCACCATGGTATAACAAGAAGCACCTTTGTGATTTTCACAAAATAAAGGGACATACAACATCAAATTGTATTCGACTCAAAAATCTCATCCAAGACCTTATTGATAAAAAAATAATAACTATTGAGGACAATGATGAAGATTCAACCACTAGTGATAGCATTGACAATCTCCCCACTACAATTGTTGAAAACAATGATCAAGATTTATCCATCAATGAGCACCTTGAAGATGTTTCTACCTCATCCGAAGATCAACTCAACTTACATCAAGAGTCACTTTTTGATCATGATAAAACCCCCCCAACAATATCTGACAATGATCTATTTCAAGGAGTGTTAACATTATTTGATCCTATAATCAACGATCCTTCCACCAATGATCATTTTGACAATACCTATACCTCATCCAATGAGTTTGTGGACATATCTCAAGAATTCATTCCAAAGCATGATCAACATCTTTCACCAAAGTCTAGCAATGGTCCTTTCCAAGACATATTGACATCCATCAACCTCATGGTTGCAACTATTGAAGGGATCTTCAACTCAACATTTGATCCAAGTCCACTCAAAGATCAAGAGGATATTGAGCCACTTCCCATGCCTAATGAGGATATCCAAGAATCCTTTATAAGCAACCCATCCTTTGAAATTCACCCATGTCAAGAACTGGATCCAAAGCATGCCAAAAGAAATTCCAAAATTAATCAAGATCAAGAATTCATATCTCCAAGATACTACAATGATCTAATGGACACTCTCTTATCTATACAAGATGTTGCAAATGATGATCATATCCATATAACACATATTCCTCCATCTACCCATGAGATGCTTACTCCTAATGGACATGTAGATGATCTCCATTCAAAACAAGAGTCTCATACTCTTGATATTATTACCAAGGAACAATAGTCTCCTACTCTTAACATTTGTACACATGATCAAGATATAGAAAAATCTAGAAACATATCAGAAATGGGTCATGAAGAAGGCTTCTATAGAAGTTGTGAATCAGAAACATCTTGTGAAGGCATATAAAAAATGAATCATGAGGGAGACTTTTACGTGGACAATGAATCATCAACACCTCTTAAAGAAGCATTAAAATATGATACTTCACAAGATCAAGCTAAAGATATGAATTGGGAAGTTATCCCACTTATGAAGGATCATATCACTTATAAACTTGGATCACTTACCTTTTTTAGGGCAAGCTATCTTATCAATGAAGAAGCTATCACCTTTGAAGATCCACAATAGAGCAAAGAAGGATTAGCACCTTGTTTCCAAGGTAAATCATACCCTATAGATTGCAAATAAAATGTTTCAACAGATGAATTATCAGGGCAAAGGATTAGGCCTACATGAATAGGGTATCCTAGAACCAGTGCAGATTATTGGCAATCCTAAGCATCAAGGTCTTGGTTATTCAGTATTGGGGGCAACTTCATCTCAAGCAAACGTCAACATAGGAAGCACGAAGAATCCTTATGATGAAATCAATGTGAATACTACAACCATCCACATCATGAATCTTCATCCACCCATCACCCCATCCATGAATTGGGACCAACATAAAAAGAAGGATTTGAATCAAAGTACAAAGAACATTATCAAAGAAAAAGAAGTTGGGAAGCATAATAGACAAATCAAATACAAGTGGATACCAAAGAAATATTATCCCTATCAAACTCCATTAGTCAAAGAAACTATGGGGAAAAATAAAAAAGGGAAAAGTATCCATCAAAGATGTCCACAAAAGCAAAATAAGGCTTCTCAAGTGATGTACAAAGTATATCAAGTGATTGTTCCTAATTCCACACACACTTTTGTATCCACCCATCATTGCTCATCTTCTCAAGTTTGGAGAGTCAAAGGTTCCAAACTATCAACCAATCCATCTTTTATTCCTAAACACACTCCATCCATGCCTCCACGCATGATATCCAATTCTCACAATGACCATTTATTGGCAACCACCCTTCATCATAAGGATTCAGAAGGCACTCTATCACGATGTGCGCATAAAGATAAAGTTAACTCTGGTATCAACAAAGCAGATCGGGAATCTCAAAAGTTGTATTCAAGTGCATGTATCTTGGAAAAAAAACTTCTTCAGGTAGGATATCAATGGCACATTATGACAAAATCATCTACATCGACACCACCAAGTGGTTCAACATGAGCTTAAAATCTTTCAGAAAATCAAAAAAAAAAACAAAAATCATGAAAAATAGTAAAGATAAAAATCATCTTCTAGTGAAAACAACTACGGTGGCACTTTGGACAAGTACCATGATGAAAACTTGGCAAACATCCGTCATGTGTAGAATCGAGCATCTGCGTATGCTAGTTCAGGTGAAATCATCATATCCCATCCATAATAAATCCAACATTCCATCCATCTTACATCCATAATAAATCCATTCATCCATAAACCATTTATCCAATTTGTTTTCATCCATTTACATCCATCTTCCAAATTATCTTGATCTTGGTAAAAGTTTGGTGCACACTTTACACTTGCTTATGGTAAACATCTTGACATGAGTCATTTTCATTGATCCTATCCTATCCCAACATTATCTCAGCCATGAAGCATTATCCAATGAAGCATTTCTTTGTTCAGACACCTTATCTTATCACAAGATAATCCTTGGCATCCTTTGCATGTTTACCATATCCATCCATCCATACATTTATCCAGGAATCCACCCATGATATTCCATACATTGCTAGACATTGGGGGCAGATATTTACATCTTGCTTCAGGAATAAATCTTGATCTATATCTTCCAACTTATGTGTTGATCCAAACATTAGAAAACATGAAATCAAATTGGTCAAAACACTTGTAAGAAAACAATCCAAATCACTAGCCCATGGAACATTTTGACGAGAAGATGTTCCTTATTAAGTTTTATCTTTAATCGAACATCAATCCAAATAATCAATATTTGTTGCATCTAATTTTTACTTCAATGTCGTATCAAATCATTCAGAACAATTTTGTTCCAAAATCAAGCTTCAAAATCTTGATCAATCAAATCCAATCAATCTATCATCATCTCGGGATATCCTTCCTAGTCCTTGTGTTGCTTAACACTTTCTTTGCATTGTTGTGTATCCTCAACAATTTTATCATCAACAATCCATCAATCGAATCTAATCAATTCCTCATCATCTTGGGATATTCATCCTAATCCTCGTGTTTCTTAACACTTTCCTTGCATTGTTGTGTATCCTCAACAATGTTATCATCATCAATCCACCAATTCAATCAATCAACCTTAGCTTGGTTTTCAACAAAATCCCAAAATAGAGCACTGATATCGTCACACATATTCATATCCAAATCATCAAAATCATGTGAAAACCCAAAAACATTCATAAAATCAAAAATCCAAAAAAATGCATAAAAATTAGAAAATCCAAAAACATTCAAAACATGTCAAAAATCCAAAAATAGGTTATAAAGTAAAAAAAAAAGAAAGTCAAAAGCACATTGGTATCTGAACTACGTCGTCTCTGAGCTTAAACGTAGGCAAGGCTAATCTTTGATTAGCCCCCAAGACACAAAAAACACAAAAACACTTGAAAAACACAAAAACATTTAAATAAACTGAAAATCCAAAAAAAAACTTCATAACATTTCAAAAATACCAAAAACATCCAAATATTTGAAAAAATCCATCTGTCTCATTTCACTATCACCCACAATAGTATCATCCATTATAAATCAAATCATCACCTTCATCCTTTGGCAAAACAAATAGA
The DNA here is from genome assembly GCA_007258455.2 of Sequoia sempervirens. Taxonomy (NCBI): domain Eukaryota; kingdom Viridiplantae; phylum Streptophyta; class Pinopsida; order Cupressales; family Cupressaceae; genus Sequoia; species Sequoia sempervirens. The sequence goes on along the minus strand of VDFB02358134.1, from coordinate 25,767,967 downwards.
AAACAACCACAACAATCAGCAAAAGAAAACTTCAAACGCAAAATGAAAATCGAAACAACAAACTTTTAAATGCAAAATAAAACTCTTAATCATTCACAAACATGTCAATCGACCTTATATCAATAGACTTTAAAACAACCTATCAACTTGCCACCATCCACTAACATGTCCTAGGATGTATCCTTCCTACAATGGGCATTATCTATTGGAAAAAAACTTTGGATACTTATCCTAAGCAAAACACATCCTCTTGGCTAGCGGTATGAAGAACATTGGCTTGTTTGTGTACTTAATCTTTTCTTTTGATTTATCTTATTGTGCTCATTCCAATGACCTCTCGATGATGTCTAATCAAAATGATTTAGAGATAAAGGAATGGGGAATTGATCATTATCTTTCGTTTGTTGTGCTTGTTTGATGGTCTTGTAATATAACCTTGGCAAATACTTGCTTTGTTCAGTTTGTATGGAGGGTGTTTTGAATAGCTTGTTGACTATTACATTGGAAGGTTATTCCTTTCCGTGTTTTGGTCTGAGATGTTCAAAATATCTGAAGTACACCCTAGCAAGGTTTTCGTATGCCAGGTGTGAAAAGGGATACTCCTATCTGTTTGTCAAGTCAAAGTCCATCTCACTAGGTATAGCACCATCTTGGTTCTATATACCTTGATTCATCATATATATGTGTGTTATCAAACATAAGGTAAGTAATCTCTTTTAAAATCGCAATTCCTGATAAGCAAAACATCATCCGCTCTCATCATCATCATCTCTAATAAAGTCTCGTCAAATCATGGAATTGTTAGATCCTCTTGTCATCATCTCATTTCTTCTTTATTCTCTCCACACTAACATGGTATCATGAAAGTCAACCAAGCATCACCAATGCATCCATCCTACATCCACAAACCATTAGCATACATACATCTCATAATCATGGCATCTCACATCATCCATCTCACATGCATTGCATCATCATTTAAGATGTTTAGGATAATATAGTTTTGTTATTCTCAGCATCTTAGTTCATCTCATTTGCATCATCATAACCATCCATACATCCATCTTGAAACTCTTTGTCATGAGATTGACCCTCAAATTAAACTTTTCTCCTGATCTCTAGAGGGGGTAGTGTACCAGCGTACTTCTTTCCATTGGGGCAACAGTGGGGCATTTGAAAAAAAAAATTGAACTTTTTGATCTCGGCGAGGTTATTTTTTGAACCAACATAACAGGTACATTGCTTCAAAGAGGGGAAAATGTAGACGTTCAAATTTTCATGATTGATATCATGCACTCAATTTTGATTCACTAACACCAATTCTTCTTTAATCACTCGTTACTAACCAATTAATTGAATAATCCTTATTTAGTTAATTCATCAAGATTCCTCTTTTAATTAAATAAATCAACTTTATTTGATTAAATCTAATGTTCTCCTTTTAATTAAATAAATCATTTTATTTAATTAAATCCTAATGTTCCTCCTTTGATTAAATAAATCATTTAATTTAATTTAATTAAATCCTAAAGTCATCCCTCTTAATTAAATAAATCAACTTTATTTGATTAAATCTAATGTTCTTCATTTAATTGAATAAATCAAATTTATTTAATTAAATCCCTAATCTCCCAACTATCCTCTCATTTGATTTAAATAAATCTAAATATCTAAATCAAATGTCAAATCAAACTAATCTCATCTAAGTTAATTAATCATTAATTATCTTCTAACACTAATCCTCCATTCCTCTAGCTTTTGCAACTTGCACATTTAAATCAATTTATTTGATTTATTAATTCCTCTATTTTCATTCAAATGTGGCATATTCTTGGAATATTCCACCAATTTGAAATCTCCCTCCCAAAGGACTTTTGTCCTCCAACATGGCATTAAAGGCTCTTACATGTCCTTTTCTTGAGCCAACTTGGCATTAATTCCTCTTACATCCCTCCTTACACAAGTCACTTCTTCAAATTCAAATTTCACCTACATGCATTTAACATGCACATTGTCCAAAATGTGCTTCACTCTCCTTCATTAGCATGTTCACAAGTGGCACAATTCCATTGGTCTATCTTTAATCCCACATTCATCCTATTCCTCATTCTTCAATCCTTCTCCATTATAAATAGAGGTCTTCTCTACTTGATTTGGCATCCACAATCCATGTAAGATCATTATGCTCATTTGAATCCATAGTCATCCACAACTTTATGCAAGGTGATTATCTACAGGTTTTGAGAAAATTCATCAACATTTCATCCAAGTTTTCATAACTTTCATCCACTTAGCTAGGTTATGGTCAAATTTCATCAAGAAGCACCAATCCTCATCAAAGTTCATCAAAGCTTGCAAGGAATTGGTAAAGGGCTACTTTCCACATCAAAGTAGCACCAATTCCCCCATGGGATTGAGGGTTTGAATGTATTGAGCAAGATTTAGTATCTTTCATTTGATTAGTTTTGTTTTATTTCTTGTTCTTGGTGTTTAAATGAATTGCATGGGGAATGATGGTTTTAGATGTGTTTGATGACTAACATTGTGTTGTTTGTCTATGTTTGAGCAGGTCTAGAGCTACCATTCACAATAAAAAATCATCAAAATAATAATAGTAGAAATTGTAGCAATCAATATATAACAATTAATGTAAGTGATGTGGGAAAAGGGGATCTATGGTCTAAATCACACCTCTTTCTATATCACAATGGAAAGAACAAAAAATGATCTCAACACCCACTTGGCTACTAACCTCAATAGAAGAACTAGAATGGTGGATCAAAATTTTGGTTCTTTTTTTGGAGGTTGATTGGATATTGATTAATTGACTGAATTTGATAATGTAAAGATGTACCTAGGTCAACTGTGAAAATGTAAAAAGCTATTATAATTTCAAAAAAACACATGATAAAATGCTAGAAATAGAGTACAAAGCAGCAAAGGTCAGACACAAAGGAACCTAGAATATAAATTTGAGCTTGATTTGGTTGGACAAGGGCACTGACACCCTAGACTTGGAAGTGCAGACACTCAATCAAAATTCAAATATTAGTTGGTGCCTATATGTGACCTCTTCCTTTCTAGACTTAGTGTCGTAAATTTTTCTGACACTGATAAATTCCACTTTCCATGATTTGTTGAATTGTAGGATTAAATGCTTGATTGAGCAATTAGGTCTTCAATCCTCTACCAAATTCACTTCAAATCTAAAACTACACACAAATAAGAGGGGAAAGGGCTGTGTCATATTTCTACCTCCACAATGGCTATGATGATGTAAAAGAGAGCTTACTCTCATTCAAGTAGAGGCTAATGTAGAAACAAGTGACAAATTGACAATTGTTGCAACTTACCACTTATATCTGCATTCCTTGATAGACTAAAGTCATTGTACTCATCACCTTTAAGGATAATTTGATGATTTATTTGAATTCCTACAAGTGTTAGTACTTACAAAACAAATGGGCATGAAACATAAACAAAATCACATAGAAAATTGATATGATGCTAACACGATGCTTGACTAAAATAATGTTGCAATAATTCTACTAATTTTTCTCTTGACTACTTTTTAAGGATACTCAATTATGATCTCAATTGCCTTAGGATTCATTATCATTTGAAATGGTGAAAAAGACTTGTATTTATATGTCATTCTTTAATTTCCCATAAATTAATTACTGACAATTGATAATTGAATTCAAAAATCTAAATGTTAAAATGTTGACATCAACATATGTGGATTAAGGCCAAAATAGGTCGGACAGGGGTGCTAGCGCCCTAGTCCAGACCTATTTTGGGGCTTTGATTGTCATTAAATGAACATTAATTCTTAATTCCCAATTCAACTCTGGTTTCCCAAAATATTATCATAAAATAGGAAGATTAAAAGAACTAGGTCCAGGCACCTAGGTGGGAGCTAAACCTAGTGTGAAATTGTCAAGGATGACAATTTACGATGTTACATTTAGTCCCCACTTTAGTGAGAGTATGAACTAACACTCATGCTCACACTAAATTAAGGATAATCCAAGAAGGGTTCATTTATCCAAACATTGAAGAAATAGGATGACATTGCATCTAGGGGATGCACTAGCCCCCGAGCTCAAGATCCTATAACACAACAATGTAAATAAAAAGGAACATGCATATGAGGTGCAATGCAACATAACAAACACAAAGCATGCATTATGAAAACACAATACTAGCATAATACAACTACTACATGATGCAAACACAATGTAAACACAAAACATGATGCAAACACAATGCAAACATAATACAAATATAATGCAAACACAATAAAACCATGATGCAAAGCAAGTATGATAATCATGGACTAGAAAGCTCTATAAAATTATTACTAAGATCCATACCCAAGGTGTTCATGAATCACAATCTAACAAAGTTTGATATTTTTTAGGTGACCCATGAACAAAAGCAACATAGGTTAGTGAAGTCTAAGCTTGATAAGAAACAATATAGGCTAGTAAAGTCTGATATTCACTTTTGTGAGTTTTTGTAATAGTAGAAAATGAAAACACACAAGGTCTAGTGAAGTATGATATTCACTAGATGAGTTTCTATTCAACCATACCAAGAAGTATAGTTCCAATAATTCTAATAAGATTCTACAAAAATGATCAATATGCCAAAAATGCATCACCGAGTTCAATATGTGAGATCAAAGTGAAGCACACATAATGGAATGTATCCCCCCACCTTAATGAGGAAGAGGCCTAAATATCTCAATGGAGGAATGACACATGAAGACAACAAATATTTTGGTTCAACATGGAAGAGACCTAAATATCTCAACACTTTCCATCATTCCCAAAAGGAAACAAAAGAAAACAATGTTCACAACATAAATATGAATGTCACAATGGATTCTATTGAATAGTCTGGATAACTGAGAAGGGGGTTTGAATCAGTTATCATAATTTTTTTTCTTAAATTCTTTAATTAATCTGGAGTAGGCTTATATCAATCAGAAAATAATCAAACAGATAAGGACATGAATGCACACAACAACACCAAGCACAATGAACACTAGAATTTATGTGGGAACCCAAGAAGGGAAAAACCATGGAGAATGCTAATTCTCAATTATAGAACACCGATTAAGGTGATTTTTACAAAGGCTCTTTACCAGATTGCTCACTGTAGGTAAGGCTCACTGCCAGTGGGCTCACTGCCCGATTAACACATCTGATTACAAAATAGTCTCACTGACAAAAGTGAACTGATGAAGTTGCATCTACATATGCATGAATTCAGTTCTAGTTAAGAGCACAATAACTATCTGCAACAGATCTAGTCAAGAATCTTATGCACACCTTCCTCGCACAAACTCTGCAAAATAGATTTCTTCTTCCTTTGCACACTTTTATCTTCTCACACACACCATACTCCACTCTTCTTCTTTCAGCGAACAAAAAAAACTTTTACTTATACCATTCCATGCCCTCATAATCTCCTAGGTTGGACAGACACAATGTCTTCATATCCTTCTAAGTCGGTCAAAGACAATTTTAATTTAAATCACCAAAAAACATGTTAGAATGAGGAACAAACTTGAAATATTCAATAAGGCCTTGCACGCTAGCACCAAATCCAAAATATAGGTCGCACATAAAGGTTTTCTTAACACATTACCAAGGGACCCATAAGTAGGTCATACATAATACGTTCATTACATAACATAATTATCAAAAGATAACAAACTTTGAACTCCATGAAATATATTTTAGATCCGATGAAAATGCAACAACCAAGACCAAAGCTTTATTATCATCAATTTCAGTATCAACTGGAGGAACACAATTTGAAATACCAAAAATTGTAACTTGCTACATGAATGTTTGGATAGCAAGGTTACCCGGAGTAAGCTTTAAGCACAACAACCAACATCAAAATATTAGACTTCATTATTCTACATTAACTGTCTTCCACGAATGTCCCAAAAAGAAGTACTGCCATATCCAGATCAAAGATAACATCCATACTACGTAACATCAAAGCATACAATAGGATAGATCATTTTTTTATATCATCCAGAGCTCAACCTTCTAAATCCAGGTTTTGACATCAATGACAACAATGCTGAATCATCTCAACAAATTCTTGAAAATATCTCCCCCTTTTGCATTGATGGAAAAATAGCAAAAACTCAAAAACACAAAACTCCAAAAACTTCAAGCACTCCCCCTTAGACAAGAAATTCAATACCTCTTCATGTTTTTGTTTTCTCTTCATTTTCTCCCCCTTTTTGCCATCAAAGGAAAAGGGAAAAATAAGAACATTCAAGAGATCAAGTAAAAATAACATTTTTCACATGAAAAATCTTCTTGTACCTTTCTCTCACAATTGGAAGAATCCTCTTCCAAGCTAGCACTGCAGAAACCATTCTAGCACACATATTGTCCAGTAGATTCAACAACATAAATTAAGATGGCCAATCCAGAGATAGGCACTATCATTCACAATCTTTTGCATCAGAAAATATCCTGAGGAGATGATCCAATGGGACCTCAACAATTTCTTTGATCAACCAAAAAGTTTTAACAAAATATTCCCTTTGTCTCTGTGTAGACAATAACTTAGATTACAACTCTCCAACTCTTATTCTCTATTTTCCATCTTTACCTTTGAAGAATTCAAAACACTTCCCAATATCATTCAATTTAGATTCAATAGCTTCAATTCTACTTCTAAAATTATCAACAACAATAGGCCACTAGAGACAATACCTGTAGATGTCAGACATCTCTTTAATGCATTCTCTTGTCTCACCAATGTGTTTGGATAAATTTATTTTGGCTTTGACACACCTCTCAATCATATCTTAGAACTTATGTCCTTTAGATCCTTCCCACAACAACCTTTCTTCAACAACTTCTACCAGATCATTTGGTAATTAGTCAAAAATATCTGAAATAGTAATACCCTTTTTGAGTAGATAATCAACCAAGGCATCATCAATTATAAGCCTACTGACCAAAGAGCAAGCATACCACATTTCACCAATCTTTTTCATATCATCTTCATCCAATGTTGAACGAACTTCATCTAGATCGAAAGAGTTAGATCTAGGCAGAGACTCTTCTTCCTTCTCCTTCTCTTCTGAGATAGTGATGAAATCCTTTGTGTTAATTTTACTCCTTTTAGGTTCTGGAGGGGAACCACCAATGACAACCTCTAACTCCTTCTTACCAAAGGAGGAACCCTCCTCAAACTGACTAGACACTATCACACTAGAGCACAAATTCATCTACGAGGATGAGAAATAAACTTTGATTGTACTTGCTTTATCTTCCATACATTCCAAGTATCTGTAAACTTTATTTTCGATAGGGATGTCAGACTTCCACTTAACATTCTCCTTTGACAATAGCGAACTCAAAAAGTAAAATACTAAACATATGAGCAAAGACCCAAATTGAAAAGGATAACTCTCAACCAAAGACATTCTAACATTCTCAATTAGGTTTTCCATTATGAGGCTACACAAGTCAAACTGTTTATTTTCCTTCATCATCTTATGTGCAAGATACACTGCAATAGCTGAAGTAGAACCTTCAAATTTTCTAAAATATATTTTTTAAGTGATGCCATAAGCAACATACCTTACTACAGGATCGATAATGGTATTTATCAGTAGAGCTCAAGGGTCTTTGTCAATACCAGTAAGTTCCTCCACATCTTTGTATTTCACTATTTTCTTCCCAAGGAGGTCACCAACACTGCACAATCCAGTAATAGCTTTAATGGCTTCCTTAGCAATCAAATAAGGTTTTTCCAAAATGATGCTACCATCCTTGAATCGACTCAACAAGAACAAGATAGACTCTTTGTTAGAAAACTAGGGAAATTCTCCCCATAAATCCATACCCAAAGCACTTACATTCTGTAATTCATTAGTATTCAACCTTAGTTCCATTTCCTTCATCTTTCGATGATCAAATTCATCCAAATGTACTCCCTTCAAACATATCAGAATATTGTCACTCGATTCTCTGTCAATGGAATCCATCGTCATGCTTATCTTCTTCTTTTCAAGCTATGAGAAATGTTTTGAATGTTGGCAATACAAGGGAAAACAACTAAGAGGGGGGGTATGAATCAGTTGTCACAAAAATTTAAACTTATCAAATGTATTAACCTTATTCACAGATTTGATAAATAACCATGAAAGCATAAACCATCAACACATTAGAAATACACATAACACCAATATTTTTATGTGGAAACCCTGTTAGGGGAAAAACCATAGTGGAGGTTAGTCCACAAGATTATACCCTATTAAAATTATAAAGAAATGCGAATGAGGAATGCACAGGCATTCAGGCGCATTTCCTAGAGCTCACTACTTAATTACAAAGGGAAGTCTCACTATCTTACAAAAAGATTCAGATTACATTTGTAGGATTTTGAATTGAGAAAATAGCATTTGCTAATGCTTGATTATAGTTCTGGTTAAGCACATTAACACTTCTTCACACTCTACTTCTTCCTTCAAACCATTAGAACATTATTCACACATTTCATACACATATGTCTGCCTTCAAATGGAATAAACAATCACTTATATATATCCAAAACAAAAGATTACATCACTACATGTCAGCCTCAACAAAATAATAAAACATATGCAAACTGTCGGCCCAAAACAATAAATAATTTTCAATGCGAATCAACCAAGGTTGGCCACAACATAGTGAAGACCCAAAATAAAATCATCAACCATGAAAAACCTTCAAAAACTATTCCTCGAAGATCCACAACACACTACAACACTTTGTTGGCCAAGAACATGAAAAACATGAAGATGCAAGAGAAAATCACCAATCACGAGAATCTCGATCAACGTGGGCATGCCACACAAATAGAACATGATCTAGAAACATCCACAAACATCATGAATCACTAGAGAAGCATCTACAACAATTGGAATTACTAGAATCACATCATCTTCATTCAGGAACACCAACTGAAGCAACAAAAAAACTATTAGAACACAACTACTCATAACTCGATCAAATCTTCACATGGATCTTTGAAACCTAACGTGGATAAACTAGATAAACTTGACAAAAAACCCTTTAATCCACAACCTTTTATCATCAACGTACTGAGCTAACCAATAAACTGAACTTCACTTCTCCACTGACAACCTGCAACTTATTTTTATTACAATTTTCTCAATATCCTCGACATATACAACTTCTAAGACATTAATGCCAATAGTGTTGACATCAATGACAACCACATATCATCAACATAGCCAAAACATCCAAAAATCTCCCCCTTTGGCATTGATGTCAACACATGATGTGAAAAACACCATCAAGGCAACTATCTTTAGCACTTACTCCCCCTTAGGTTCTAACTCTTTTCTCCTCAACTCTTTCACATGACTCTTCTCCCCACATGGCTCTTCTCCTTAGATAATTCATAGTTTTTCACATGACTCTTCTCCCCCTTTGACATCAATGACAAAGTTCTCTTTTCGCCACACAAGATCTGAACCACATATTTGAACATTTGACTACTCCCTCTGAGTAGCAGCCACCACAACATCAATCCAGATCAAGATATAACTGTGAAATGCACAGAATGATGCAAATCAATGCATCTTAGTTCTAATTAGGAGGGGTAATCACCCCTAAATTCCCTCTAAGATACTCAAAAGTATCCTTAGGCAAAGGATTTGTAAAGATGTCTGCAATCTATTCCTTATTAGGCACATACTCCAGTCTGACTTCCTTTTCACTTACCTTCTCTCTCAAAAAGTGAAACTTGATAGATATATGCTTGGTATTTGAATGCAACACCAAATTCTTAGAAATGTTAATTGTACTTGAATTATCACAAAATATAGCAATAGGTTCATCATACACAACTCTGATAGCTTTCAACATTTGCTTCATCCATAATACTTGAGTACAATTATTAGCAAGAACAATGTATTCTGCCTCTGCAGTAGATAAATAAATGGTATTTTTCTTCTTACTTAACCATGCAATCAACTTCTTACCCAAGAAAAATGCACCACCACTAGTACTCTTTATGTCATTCACATCACCTTCCCAATCAGCATTAGTAAAAGCACTCAAAGTAAGATCATCTTCTTTAGGATACCACAACCTAAACTCAATTGTCCCCTTCAAGTATCTAAAAATCCTCTTCACAACAGTCACATGAGATTCCTTAGGATCAGCTTGAAATCTTGCAACAATACATACAACATTCATGATATCAAGTCTAGTTTGAGTCAAATAGAGAAATCCACCAATCATTGATTTGTATCTAGTTTGATTTTCTTTCTGTGAATCATCATCTTGTGTCAACTTGCATCTGGTCACCATAGGTGTACCAATTAGATTTGAATCTTGCATACCAAATTTCTTTAGCAATTCTTTCACATACTTGGACTGAGATATAAAGATCCCTTTATCTAGCTGAGTAATTTGCAATCCCAAAAAGAATTTCATCTCACCAATCATAGACATCTCAAAATCATTCTGCATCTCATCAACAAACTTCATGCACAAACTATCATCTCCTCAAAAAATTATATCATCAACAAAGACTTCAACAATCAAATATTTATCATCATCAATCTTTAAATACATATTATTATCACTAGTACCTTTATTAAATCCAAGCTTCAAAAAATACTTGTCCAATCTGGCATACCATGCTCTTGGGGCTTGCTTAAGTCCATACAATGCTTTCTTCAATCAGAAAACCATATCTCCCTAATCAGTCAATTGAAATCCATTAGGTTTCTCAACATACACTTCTTCCAATTCGCCATTTAGAAATGCTGACTTGACATCCATCTGATAAACCTTGTAGTTTTTGTAAGCAACATAAGCAAGAAATAGTCTCACAACTTCAATCCTAGCAATAGGGGGAAAGGTTTCTTCAAATTCAATTCCTTCCATCTGAGAATATCCTTTACACACAAGTCTTGCTTTATTTCTAACAACTTCACCTTGCTCATTCAACTTGTTTCTAAAGACCCATTTAGTTCCAATTATATTTTTGTTCTTAGGTCTAGGAACAAGAATCCATGTATTATTCTTCTCAATTTGTTGTAGTTCTTCTTTCATTGCTTCCACCCAATGTTCATCTTTGCATGCTTCATTCACACTATTAGGCTCAGTCTTTGAAATCAAACAATAATCTTTTACAATTTTTCTCCTAGTCTAAACACCTTTGTTCTTATCACCTATAATCTAATCTTTTGAATTATTTAATCTTACATACCTTGGAGTCTTAGAATGTTCTTGAACTTCAGGCTCTTGTGATCTCACTTATGCACTTTCACTAGTTCCTTCCTCTTGATTTTCTTGATTCACCGAAATGATCTGAACTTGATTTTGAGTCTAAACTTTCTTTCTTGTGACTAAACTATTATTCTGATCATCTGAATCATATCCGCAGGTTTTGGATGGTCTAACTATGTCTTCATCAACCTTGACATTTTCTCTTTCAACTACTTTCCTCGATCTCTTATTGTAGCACCGGTAGGCCTTGCTTTTAGTAGAATAACCAAGAAAGATTCCTTCATCACTCCTAGCATCAAACTTTCCTATATCTTCATCTCTTTTGATATAGAATTTACTCCCAAATATTTTGAAATATCTAAGAGTAGGCTTATGACCAGACCATAGCTCAAAAGGGGTCTTACCAGTATCACAATTGACTTGTACTTGGTTAAGAGTGTAAACAACAGTACTCATAGCTTCTCTCCAATAGATATGAGGAACATTTCCTTCCAACATCATAGTCCTAGTAGCATCTTGAATTGTCCTATTCTTCCTTTCCACAACTCCATTTTGCTGAGGGGTCCATGGGGTAGATAATTATCTCTTTATCCCATTCTCTTCACAGAAGGAATTAAACTCACGGGAAGTGAATTCACCACCTCTATTTTATCTCAAACATTTAATCTTCAGACTTGTCTCTGTCTCAACCATAGCCTTAAAAATATTGAATTTATCTAGAGCTTTAGATTTCTCCCTTAAGAAAGTAACCTACATCAATCTAGATTAATCATCAATAAGTATGAAATACTTGTCTCCTTGTAAGCTTTTGACTCTAGAAGGACCACACAAATCAGTATGAACAAGCTCCAACACTTTATCTAAACAATGTTGTTCGCTCCAGAATGAAATTCTAGTTTGCTTCCCTAACTGACATTCCTTGCATATAGTATTGGTAGGTTTCATCAACTTAGGAAGATCTCTCACAGCCTAAGTAGAACTTATCTTGATAATATTGCCAAAGTTTACATGAAACATTCTCCTATGCCACAACCAACTTTCATCAGCTTGAGAAATCAAGCAACTCTTATCAGTAGCATTTAGGTGAAAGATGTTACCTTTTGTTTTTGTACCTAAAGCAATCACATTTCTAGAACTCCCCAATATTCTACACTTTCCATTCTTGAATTGAAGATTGTATCCCTTGTCAACCATCTGTCCAACACTCAAGAGATTATGCTTCAAACCTTCCACATAAAGGACATCATCAGTATTATTCTTACCATCAAGAGAAATGGATCCTATACCATAGATTACACCAGCTTTGTCATCACCAAATCTTACAACACCACCATCATACTTTTCTAAGCTCAAAAATTTGTTTTCATCACCTGTCATGTGATGAGAGCATCCATTGTCAATTACCCATTCATCTTTCTCTTCAACTCGAGCAATTAGGGATTTCTTCACATTTGAGCAACTAGCAGATTCAGTAGGTACATGATCATTTTCCTTGATAGCAATAAATACCCATTCATCTTCACTTACATTCCATTTATCAGATTCATCATTTGTCACACCTTCATTAGCAACATAATAGCACTTTCTTTGAAATCTAGGCTTATTAGGTCTTGGTTTACGAACTCTTTATGGACACCTTGATGCAAAATGACCTATCTTATTGCAAGAAAAGCATTTAATAGGCAATTTTCCTTTATACTTACCTTCTCCTCTGACTTCCCTTTTGACAATAAGTGATTCAAGCTCCTCTAGTTTTCTCTCTTCTTCAATCTCTCTCATTTCCTCCTCTTACTTGAATACCTTTCTAGAAGAACTTTCTCCTAGATCATCTTTGCTTATATTTTCTAGAGGTATTAGCTTTGAATGTAGATTTTATCTTAGGAAGAGCATCACCAAATTCACTCAACTCAAAAGAAGTAAGCTTACCAATCAACATGTCTCGAGTTACATTTGTTATAGTTCGTAGCTCCTCAATAACAGTAGTTTTGACTTTGTATGCAATAGGCAAGGATCTAAGCACTTTAGCAACAATCTCTGTTTATTCCAATCATCCACCAACACATCTGATGCCGCACACAAGTTCATTCACTCTTTGCATGAAAGAAGTAATGTTCTCATCATCACCCATTCTCAACATTTCATATTTCCCTTTCAGACTTTGCAACTTAGCAATCTTCACATTAGCATCACCTTCATACAAAGTTTCCAACTTTTTCTAGATCTCATAAAAATTCATCAGATCCATAACATTTGTCATCTCATAATTAGTCAGAGTACTCAACAATGCTTCCTTAGCCCTGATATTATATTCAACATCCTTAATCTCAACAACAATAGAAGGACCATTATGTGGGATAACATACCTATTCCTTGTAATGTTCCAGTAGGGTTTACCAATGCATCTCAGATGACACTCCATTTGAGCCTTCCACAAAGAATAATTTGTTCCATCAAATCTTAGACTACCCTTCTTGTATGTCGGCATCTCAGATCACCTCAAGCTATCAAACTTCTTTCGAGGAACCTGCTTTGATACCAATTGTTGGCAACACAAGGGAAGACAACTGAGAGGGGGGGTGAATCAGTTGTGACAAAAATTTGAACTTATCAAACTTATTAACCTTATTCTCAAATCTAATAAATAACCACGAAAGCATAAACCATCAACACATCAGAAATACACATAACACCAAGATTTATACATGGAAACCCTGTTAGGGGAAAAACCATGGTGGAGGTTATTCCACAAGATTATACCCTGTTAAAAGTATAAAGAAATATGAATGGGGAATGTACATGCATTCAGGTTCACTTCCTAGAGCTCACTGTTCAATTACAAAAGGAAGTCTCTCTTACAAAAAGATTCAGATTACATTCGTAGGATTTTGAACTGAGAAAATAGCATCTGCTAATGCTTGATTACAGTTTTGATTAAGCACATTAGCACTTCTTCACACTTTGCTCACTCTTCTTCACTCTCTACTTCTTCCTTTGAATGATTAGAACATTATTCGCACATCTCATACACACATCTTCCTTCAAATGGAATAAACAATTTCTTATATATATCTGCAACAAAAGATTACATCGCTACATGTCAGCCTCAACAAAATAATAAAACATATGCAAACTGTCAGCCCAAAACAATAAATATTTTTTAATGCGAATCAACCAAGGTTGGCCACAACATAGTGAAGACCCAAAATAAAATCCTCAACCATGAAACACTTTCAAAAATTATTCCTCGAAGATCCACAACACGCTACAACACCCTGTTGCCCAAGAACATGAAAAACATGAACACACACGAGAAAATCACCAATTGCGAGCACCTCAATCAATGTGGATGTGCCACACAGATAGAGAATGATCGAGAAATATCCACAAACATCATGAATCATTGGAGAAGCATCCACAACAACTAAAATTACTAGAATCACATCATCTTCATTCAGGAACACCAACTGAAGCAACAAAAAAACTGTCAGAACACATCTGCTCATAACTTGATCAAATCTTCATGTGGATCTCTAAAACTTAATGCGGATTTATAAACCTAAAAATGGTCTTGAGAATATAATTAATTAAATATGATTTATTTGATTAATTAATCCTAAATTCATCTACTAAGTAAATAAATAGAAATATTTATTTATATTAAGTTCACTATTAATTCTTCTATTTTATCATATTATTTTCCTCTTAATTAAATAAACAAAATTCAATACTTTGTTTTATTTAATTATTATCATTATTATTTCTTCTATACTTTATCCATTGATTCTATCTTAAATTAAAATACACAACTTCAATAATTTGTGTAAATTTAATTATCTTATCATATTTCCTCTTAATTAAATAAAGATATCCTAAAGATTTATTTAATTATCATTTTCCTCTTTATTAAATAAGAAAATATTAAATATTTGTTTTATTTAATTAAAATCTTCCTATTTTGCTAATTTGAATAAATAAAAAATATTCAAATAAAGGCATAAATCAAATATTCCTCTATTCACTCACCAATAAAATTCAATTTTTCAATCTAATTAATTCAATTGGCATTCACGGGAATGCTTTGGGGACACTTGCAAGCAATCCTCTCAATCTTCTTCCTTTGATCTTTCCTATCATCTTTCCTGATGTTTTCATGGGGAGGAACAATCCCCATGATCAGCTCAAGCTCCTCAATCTCTCACCACTCAAATCTCAGGATTCAATCCAGGCCTCTGCTATACTGCCCCTATGCAAAACTGCTACTGAAAATCTATATATACAACCTTCAAAATCATGAAAATGATTTGAGAAAATCCCAGTTTTATGCAAACTTACTCTGCAGGAATTCAATCAAACAACCAAGCAATCGTAGAATTAACATTATCAATAGCATCATAGCATCATAATATCATAGCATCGGTAGATTTCATAACACGACAAAATTTTAGTTTTTACTGTAGTTTCTTTTATCAGATTTCATGTCAGGATAGTTTACATAGTATCATATCATTTAGTTTTCATTATCAATCATTAGCTCATTGCATTTAGCATCACTCCATCCTCTGAATTGGCATTTTAAACAGTCATATAGATTACCCAATCTGAGAGCCTTCTGTGACTTGATAAATATTTGGAGATAGGAGACAATGAGACACTTTCAAGCTTTTCTGTGTTTTAAATTAGTTTAATTCATGTTAATCTTGATATAATGTTTCATTAAGAAGTGTTTTAGTTGTTCTTTTACTTTTTACTTATTCACACTTATAGTGGATAAACTAGATAAACTCAACAACAAACCCTTTAATCCACAACCTCTAATCATCAACATACTGAGCTAACCAATAGACTAAACTTCACTTCACCATTGACAACCTGCAACTTATTTTATTACAATTTTCTCAATATCCTCGACATATACGACTTCTAAGACATTAATGCCAATAGTGTTGACATCAATGACAACCACATATCAACAACATAGCCACAACATCCAACATTGAAAAATCCACCTTTTAACCTTAATTTCTCATGATGAACTTTCCTCCAAAAACTTACATTGATGATGCCATCAATTGTACTTCACTTTTCAATCAACCAGATTAAGCTCCATCATATATAACCAACCGGATCAAACTTAGTCATGTTAAAAAACACATCAATATTACTTTAGAGAGGGGGAACCAACAGGATATGCATAGCAACACTCCCCCTGAGCCAAGGTAGTTGGCTCAGATTTTGATAGAGCTTGTACCAAGATCCAGTACCATAGAAGAGTTCTCCACACTCATTTCCTTTTTCTTCCACACCATGATGATCTTCTTCTTAGATTCACCCGATTCTGCAACCTTCTTTTTGTTTTCAGGATTTTTCAGAGCAACATGTCTGCATGTGTTAGCATAATGTTCTGGTTGACTGCACTTGTAACATATTTGTCCTGACTTAACTAAGTTAACCCTAGATCTGCACTAATTAGCTTTGTGACCATAACCATGACATAAATAGCTATTACCATGAAAGATATTATTCATTACATTCCTTCTAGCTGGATTAGATAATTGACTT
The DNA here is from genome assembly GCA_007258455.2 of Sequoia sempervirens. Lineage (NCBI taxonomy): Eukaryota > Viridiplantae > Streptophyta > Pinopsida > Cupressales > Cupressaceae > Sequoia > Sequoia sempervirens. The sequence continues at coordinate 25,751,111 of VDFB02358134.1, read as the reverse complement.
ATGCAATGACTTGCTTTGTGACCAAACTTGTGATAGTTAAAGCATTGATAACTCGATTCCTTCTTGCTTCTGCACTCTATAGCCTTATGTCCAAAATTCTTGCATAGAAAACAATATCCATTAAACGATAAGTACCTTTGAGCATTTGGTTGCCTGATCAACGGTCTTTTAGGTGTTCTAGAGTTCTAGACCTTGTTTGTTACTCTAGATCTCACTTCAACTTCAACTACTTTTTCTTCACCCTTAGTGTTCTGATTTGAGTTTTCACCAGTGAAGCCAAGTCCTCCCTTATCCTTGTGACATTTCTATAGGGACAAGAGTTGATCTAGAATTATTCTACTTTCACATACTCTTGCTTCTATTTTTAGCCTTCTTAACTCTTGATCTAACTTCTCATTTTCTTCTGATTTTTGTTTGATGGTATCCTTGAGATTTTATTTAGTCTTCTTCCATTCTTCCATTTTCTATTTGATAATATCTTTGAGATTTTCTTCAATCTTCTTGCATTCATCCAGTTGCTGCTTTAAATCCACAATACTTTCCTTTGACTCTTTTGATTCCTAACTAACCTCTCTGTGGCTTGCTTTGAATTTCCATATTTTCTCCCTTAGCTTTGAGATACAAGCATTTGCTTCATTGAGGTTTTCTTTCAATTCTTCATTTTTATATTATGAGCTTTCCATATCATCTAACATTATCTTCAGTTCTTCCTCAGAGTGATAAGCTCCTACCATTTGTTGAAACTACCAAGATCTCCCTCAAGTAGTTAAGCTCTATCTCCAAGGGACCAAGCTTTGATACCAATTGTTGAACAGTCCAAATAACTGAGAGGGGGGGTAAATCAATTATCATAAGATAATTTTCTTTTCTTTAATTAATTGGGAGTAGGCCTATATCAATAAAAAATAATCAAATAGATAAGAACACGAATGCACACAACACCAAGCACAATGAACACCAAAATTTACGTGGAAACCCAAGAAGGGAAAAACCATGGAGAATGCTAATTCTCAATTATAGAACACCGGTTAAGGTGATTTTTACAAAGGCTCACTACCAAATTTCTCATTGCAGGTAAGGCTCACTGTCGGTGGGCTCACTGCCCGATTAATACATCTGATTACAAAATAGTCTCACTGAAAAAATTGAATTGATGAAGTTGCATCTACATATACATGATTTTAGTTTTGGTTAAGAGCACAATAACTGTTTGCAGCAGATCTAGTCAAGAATCTTCTACACACCTTCCTTGCAAAACCTCTGTAAAATAGATTACTTCTTCCTTCGAACCCTTTTATCTACTCGCACACACCATACTCCACTCTTCTTCTTTCATCGAAAAAAACAACTTTTACTTATACGATTCCATGCCTTCATAATTTCCTAGGTCGGCTAGACACAATGTCTTCCTAGTCTTCTAAGTCATCCAAACACAATTCGAATTTAGATCACCAAAAAACATGTCGGCGTGAGGAACAACCTTGAAATATTCAATAAGGCCTTGCACACTAACACTAGACCCAAAAGATAGGTCTCACATAAAGTTATTCTTACCACGTTAGCAAGGGACCCATAATTAGGTCATGTACATAAGATCGGTTCATTACATAACATAATTATCAAAAGATAGAAAACTTTGAACTACATGAAATATATTCAGGAGTTGATGGGAATGCCACAATCAAGACCAAATCTTGATTATCATCAATTTTAGTATCAACTGGAGAAACACAATTTGACATACCAAAACTTGTAACATGCTACATGAATGTCCAGATAGCATGGTTACTTAGAGTAAGATTTGAGCACAATATCCAACATCAAAAGATTAGACTTCATTATTTTGCATTAACTATCTTCCACGAATGTCCCAAAGAGAAGCACTTCCATATCTGGATCAAAGATAACATCCATACTATGTAACATCAAGGTATATGATAGGATAGATCATTTATGTATATCATCAAGAGCTCAACATTCCAAATCCAGGTTTTGACATCAATGACAACAATGCTGAATCATCTCAACAAATTCTCAATAGATTCATTTTATTTGTATCCTTGTGCCAACAAGAAAAAAAATGGTTATCCAAAGAAAACTAACAAACATAAAAAACACATGAGGGTACAACACATGCGAGCCGATCTAAAGAAAATTGTTTGCATCCCAATCTTGCTCATCATAAATGGAAGACAAATAATAAGCTAAAGGAACTATGACAAGTGGTTGGTACAAGGATAAGTATTAGGTTCAAATGAATCACTCATTAGGAGGATCATCATGGTAGTCCCCATCTAAATTCATTGATTTGGTAAATATAAGCACTAATTCATTATGATCTTCTTTTTGTACTTTGATCTTTTCTTCCACTTCACTATTTGAATGTATCACAATAGGCTGCATATTAGTACTATTAGCATGATTACAAGCACTATCATTTGCATAAGTCTCTTTCCTTTTTTTCTTAGGCTAGGATAGGTAAGGTTTGGTTTCATGTTTCGACAAGGCTATGGGGTGGAGTCGGGTAATGACAAGGATGGATGAGTGGGAGGTATTTCATCGGAATTGGGTTGGATGGATGGATGGTCACTAGGTAATTTTTTTTACACTCTTCAACAAGCTAAAAAGCCATAGCACAATGTATTATTTTATGCTCTTTTTCACTTCTATTTCTTTTTGTATGAGCTTCAAATTGTGAAGGGGTAATTGAGGTGTTTAGAAACATTAGCCTATTTTCTTCCTTTCTAGGAGGAATCAAAGGTTGGGAGACCATCGAGTTCTTAGGTTTCAACCTAAAGAACTATTTTTCTTTTGGAGACAAAAAATTAATTACACGGTTGTCTCTTGGTCCTTTATAGGATGGCAGAGGGGGAAATGCAACATACTATAGTGTAGAAAATTGTACTCCTTTTATGTGATAGTACAATTTCACACTTAGTTTGGACCTATTTTGGTGACCTCACATTTATGCATTTTTAACCTTCATAAATAGGCCCCTAAATCCCTTTATTATGCATCCCAAGGCCTATTTTTATCATTTTCCAACATTGCAATTTGCATTGAGCAAACACATTTAATTAATTGAAGGCCCCAAAATACATTAATCCTAGATTTTTAGGCCAAGATCCATTCACCCTTGGGCGAATGGCTCCCTTTTAAGATCCAAATTCAAAATTTAAACATGTTTTTGGTGGTATTTTATAGTTCCAGATTCAATTTTCAAATGTTGGCTTTTAGGATTTAATAATCGGGAAATTAGAAAGGAAGCCTATAAAGCCTAGTCTTTTCACCATTTTACATTAGGTTGCAAAGAAGATTGAAAAGATATTCACAAGATTAGCACTCAAGAGAAAGGAGAACATTCAAGCAAACAAAGTTGAAGTCTTGGATCAACATTGCAATCATTTTTATAGGTCTTCAATCTCATTTTTTCAAGGTTGATCAAGCATTGTTCATGATTGAAGATTGATGCCTATGGTGGATCAAGATGGATTCTAGGTTTTGGGACATGCAACTAGCCATTTCACTTGATCTAATGACTTGTTTTCTAGTAATATCATCTTCTCTCTTCATTCTACTAGCCACCTAAAGCAAGGTATAATTATATTTTGGATCTATTGGGGTGTCTTGATGTCTCCCTAATTAGGTCTTTATTTCATTGTTCATGTTCATTTAGGGATCTTATTCTAACACACTTGAATAAGGTTTATTTACATTTTGGATTTAAACAATATTAGACACACTTAAGGTTAGGGCTCACACACACATTTATGTTTCAGATCTGTATTTTTTTATCAAGGTTTAATTACCAAACTTGGGGTTTGACCGAGGCAAACCCCCATACAAACAAACCAATTTTTTTAGTTTTTCTCCAGGTACAAATCCGAAAGTGGAGATTGAAAGGTACAAGTAGGAAGTGCAGATCAAAAGCTACAAATCCAAATTTTGAAGTTTCAGAAAATCCTGGCAAGACCCATTCGCCCTAGGGTGAATCAGTCCTAGCAAGACACTCAATAGATGATTTTGGTGATAGGTGCATAAAATCCTAACCTTCTCAAATCTGGTGTAGGTTTGTTGGTTCTGATAGTTTTAGGATTTAAATTTATGATTCAAGTTTTACATTTCACAATTGGGTTTATTTACTATTTTTTAGTTTTTCTTTCTGAAGTGCATTTCAGGTTGATTTTCCCTATCCTCAATCATAAGGAAAACAACAAGATCTCCATTAAGGTTGACTTGAACTTGAGGGTTGAAATTCAATATTACCTTTGGGGATCTCTTTTTCCTAATGAAATAGGGAAGATAAGTGCATACCTCCATTCCTCATTCCATTTTGATGAACCTATTTCCCTTCATTTCACATACATACTAGTTGGTTGGGGGAGGATGCTTGGTTCAAATTGAATTTCGTTCACTATTTGTGGGGTAGGAGGAACAACCATTGAAGTCATTGGAGATCACAAAACCTCAGGCACGATATTACTAAGGGATAACTCAACTATATGCTTAGCTTTAAATTTTTGATATGAAACAAATGAGTGATCCTCATGAGGCTTAATGGGTTGAGGCCAAAAATAATCTAGAAAAAAAATTCCACAAGAGGCCAAAGGCTTAAATTTGCTATGATAAATAGTATATATTTTTTCTTCAAATGTGAATTTAAGATATTTGTGAATAACCAATGAGACTAAATTCATGGAGCCTAGCCATGGATGGTCTAACTTCACACAAAACTAGTTTGATATTAAGATTATTGTAAATGAAAAATCCAATTTTTTAGGCCCAACCTTGACTGAAAGAGTTATAGAACCAATCATAGGGCGAATAAAACCATCATGAGCCTTTCAAAATGATTTTAGTTGTTCATAATTGTCTTTATAGAGTTCATGCACATATAATATTTTTTTAGTGATCACATTTACTTCACACACAAGATCAATGAGTATTCCCCTTATGGTTTTATCATTGATTCTACCAGTGATATGAAGAGGATAGTTAGGTACAGTTATAGAAGCATTAATGTGTGTGAAATCAATATCAAGCAAAATATTGGTTTGACCTCTACGATGTTGAAATTCAATCAAGTGTTGACAATGTTGGATAGATCATTATCATCTTTATTATCACTATATTGGAAAAAGTTTATCAAATGAATTGGCAATGGGTTTGTGAATATTTTCAAGTTTTGGTTAGGTGGTGAAAATGATTTAGTTCCTTTGTGGTCGACACTAGTCAACTAGATTTTATTAGAATTGATGAGGTCTTGCACTTGGTGCTTAAGACACATACATCCTTCCATATTGTGTTCAGGTGTACGATGATATTGATAAAAGGATTTTATGTTAAAGTTTGGTGGTAATGGTTTGGTTGTATCAATCAATATAATTGGAGGAAGTTGAACCATATTCATGTTTAGCAATTGCAACACAATCACATGGAGAGAATCACAAAATTGTAAAAATTTCCTATTTCTTGGCCTAAATTGATATGGTGTTGTAGTTGCGACAGTGACTTGTATTTCAATGTTATTAGCAACTTGATGATTGTTTATCTTGATGAAATTTTTGTTTTGATTTTTAAATCATTGATAGTTGTTTTGAGGCATGGCTTCAGATTGAACAGTAGGAGTCGATGAAGGTGTACCTTCATATTGACTAACCAATATTTGATAATCATGAAGGACCATACATAAGTGTGTAAATGGAGGATATTTCATCAATAGTATCTTATCTCTAATATTAGGTTGTAAGTTTCCTATGAACACCCTTTGAATGTCAATGTCTAAAAGACTATAGGATATTTGTGAATAAAGTGATTGGTATTGAATCCTATAAAATTTGTTATTGTCTCTTCAGGTCCTTGTTTACAATGAACTAAATTCATTAACATAACTTAAGTTCCAATCTTTTCTTGAAAATGTTGAATGAATTTGTTAACTTTTTGTGTAAAAGGACATTATCAAGTTATTTGGCAATGAAAAAAACCAATCCAAGGCCATATCTTTCAATGATCTAGGAAAGAGTTTTGCTAGGAGAGAATCTTCAAAAAGGAAGTCACTACACAAGGTAGTAAAGGCTGACACATGGCTATGAGGATCTCCTTACCATTGTACTTTTCAAATCAAGGTATTTCAATGTTTTGTGCTATGACTATCTTTAATATAGAAAATGACAATGGACTACGCACGAGGTATTTTGGAGGGTTACCATTGGATTGAATTTGGTTTAATTTTGAAATTTGTTGTTGTAATGATGTCATGTTTTGCAAAACTTGGTTTTTCATAGGATCATTTGGTGACATGTTTTGAGAATGTGTTGAGTATGGTGAAATATTATGGATGATTGGAAGGTTATTGTTTTGCATGCTTGGTAGGGGTGAGGAATATGGAAATTTTATGGGTGAAGGAACAAAACTATAAGGATTGACACTATAAATCCCTAATATTGAGTTTAAACCATTGCTATATTTGTGGTCAATGCTGCAAATGGAGGTGTAAAGGTTGGAATAGAAGACATTATTATAGGAGAGGAAATTTTTTTTCCTAATTGGTTTTGAGCATTGGTAAAGTCTTGAGCACAACTAGATGTCATAGGAATTTTTGCACCCATCATATGAGCTAGGCTACACAACACTTCTATCCCTTGTGAGTCATTGGTTAACTTCCTATAACATTGTAAATTATCACCCTTGATAATTTCATACTCTTTTTTGCTCCCTCCTAAGTCATTGGACCTAATTGTACATCTAATGTCCTAAATTATGCATTTCATGGCCCATTTGGACATTTACCAAGAAAACCCAGGTACAAAACCAATGCAAAAATTTAATATTTTACTCTTGACACCTTACATCTCGCAAAATAGGTGACTTAGTCCCCCTATTTTGACTCCAAAATTTAATATATCAGAGTTGGTATTTTATTATTTGAATTTCAAATGTCAAATGTCGGCTATCAGGATTTAATTTGCAAGAAATTAGATTAAATGTCTATAAATACCTATTCATTTCACCATTTGAAAACTAACTAGCACTAAGGAGAAAATATAACAATAATTATTGTCAAGAGCATTATCAAGCAAATCAAGTGTAGTCAAGAGTAGATTTATTGCAGCAATTCAATATCAAAGCATCATGTCAAATTGTATGTGAGTTTTTTCATGTTTATATTATCATTATGTTTGTGAGATCTAACTCGTGTAGGTCTTCAAAGCCAATCAAGCCAAACAACAAATAAACCTTGATGAGATATGCATGACTTCAATCCTTCAAGGAATCCATATTTGAGTGGTGAGTTGTAGTCCATTGTTGATTCATCATTCATTTATCATTTAGCTTCTATCCCTCAAAAGGATAATCTCTCTTTCATTTACTTTTCCATTGTGGAGGTGGAAACACCAACATAGGGTTTGAACGAGGCAAACCCCTATATGGCACAATCCTTCCTCTCTCTTTGCATGTGTATGTTTTAGATCTAAAGAAGATTAGAGGAAGATTGAAGATCAATTGCTCATTGTTGCATTCAAGCCCTACAAATTGGCAACATATGGAAACTTAGTTATCTCAGTATGTGATGAAGATCTGATAGTGAGACCTAGAGGAAAGAAGGCTCTAATTTAGCTCCAAAGGACTGTGAAATAAAAATTTTAATTGCTCAACTAGGACATAGTCACCTTGGGTGACTTAGTCCTCCAAAACAAAGCTTATATTTGTACCAAAGGTGCACAAAACTTTGCTCATTCTGTTCTCAAACTTTGAATTTATATGTGACTTTCCAAATTTACTATTTTTGCATCGGGATAGTTTGTTTGCATCATTAGTTAGTCATATCATTGCATTTCATTCCAAAACCCATTACAATTTTGGTTAATGGTAGATTGACTCACCTTTTGGGTTGTAATTCAATCTTGCACCCTTTTCCAAATCTATCAAACCCCTACTACCTCAAAAATTACAAATTTGATATTGGGAAAGTTGCATATTGAAACCCTAAAGTAAAATCATAAGTACACTTTTTCCCAACATTTCACTTCCTAAGGTTATCCACAAGAGGAACCATTTCTCTAGCTAAAGGCTTAGTACTTAAGTATTGTTGAATTCCTTCTAGGTCTTTTTCCAGTTGTTTTATTTTCTTTTTAGGGACATGGGCAATAACACCCTCCAAGTCCACATGGATGTTAGGTGTTAACAAAGACATGGTTAATGTCAGCTTAGGAAGGGAATCAAATATGTATTGATTAGATGTAATACCTTGGGTGAAAAAGTTATAAAACTCAGGCTCAACACTTGTTGTGATTGTAGTACAAGAATCCATAAGTTTGAAACTACATCTCATGGGGTATTAGCCATGGGACACTAGGTCATGAAGCTCATAAATTTGTTATGAGATTAAAAAAAATTTAGTGCTCATACAATGAGAGAAAAACCAATCACAGTCACAAAAATTGAAATAGTTTTCAAACACAAAACACAAAACTGCACATAAATCACAAAGAAAAAACTGTGATCCAAAATTTGGATAAAATTATTTGGACAAGGGTGTTGGTACCCTAGACTAAAGATATGAATTCTTGCTAATTTCAAAATCTAGAAATAATCTACATTATTTGAGGATCCTAATTTTTAGATGTCCAGTCTAGTAACAGGAAGGTTTCTAGAAATGTATAAATCCATTTTTTTTCTATGTAATACATCATTATGCATATAATTGTAGATTTTTGAATTAATGTAATATACCAATTTAGTAATTTTTAGATTGTAAAATGTGATGATCAACTGAACCTAGTTTGAAAAATCAGAAAATTGAAAGTTTTGTATCTTTTAATATGAAAAACATAATATAAATCTTTACTTTTTCAACAAAAAATGCATGGATAAGTGACAAACTCAAATATTCTCAGATTATTTTCAGACCTTAACATGACCTAATTAAGATTTTACAGTGCAATAATCGATTGGATCTATCTTACCAAATTGAAAATTAACACCTTTTATCTTTTGAAATGACACTAGTATGCAAATTTTCACCTTTTTTAATTCTTTTTACCCAAAAATATGTATGTATAAATGATAAATTCAAACAACCTAGGAATACACCTAGATTTCAAAATGATAGATTTCAGATTTCAAAATGTATAAAAGTGCAACAAACATCAAGTTCACCAAAATTTGATGTGGGAAAAGGGGATCTAGGGTCTAAATAACACCTCTTCCTATATCACAATGGAAGGAACAAAAAATGATCTCAACATCCACTTGGGTACTAACCTCAAAGAAAGAGCCAAAATGGTGGATCAAGGTTTTGGTTCTTTCTTTAGGGTGTGATTGGATATTCATTAATTGATTAAATTTGATAATGTAAAGATGTACCTAGGTAAATTATGAAAATGCAACAAACTGTTATAATTTTAGGAAAACATAGGACATAAAGCCAGAAACATAGTACAAAGCAACAAGGGGAAGACATAAAGGAACTTGGCATATAAATTTGATTTTGATTTGGCTAGACAGGGGCATTAGTGCCCTTGACCTAGAAGTGCAAACACTCAAAAATAGAATTCAAATCTTAGTCGATCCCTATCTATGGGCCCTTCCTTTTTGGACTTAGTGTCAGAACTTTGTCTATTGCTAATAAATTCCACTTTCCCTATTTTTTTGACTTGTACACTTGAATGCTTGATTGATCTAGGTGGATATGTTTTTCACCAAAAAATTGATAGTTCCAAATGTTAGAGAAAATGACACCATGTTGAAGAGCTCATCGAGATGATTCTAATGTTGCTTGAATCACATCAAATGGAGGTTGTATGCAAAATTTAAAGTTATGGCTGGCCAAAGTTTTGCAAAATGTGTTTACTAAGACAATACAAATGCTAACATCAACATATCATCATGGTGACATTACAACCTCTAGAGCTAACACATGGTAGGCTTAGAAGGTGACGCGTGGAAATACAACTAGCAAGGTAGATGACATGGTAGTTGAATGTGGGCCAATGGTTACTTGACACATGTCAAGGTGAGGTCAAATTAAATGGTACCACGTGGACCAATGGTTGGGTGCCACGTGGCACCCCTGTGGTTACTCCAGAGCAAGGTTGGTTTGTTTTTCAAAAAAAATTTGGGGAGGTTTGAACACATGACCTCTCCAATGATATTATCTCTCTCCACTGCCAAGCCATGCGTAGTCTTCAGAATACATAGGCGCTGGATTTTATTTAAACAAACCAAAGATTTTATCGGCTAAATGAGGAGGCTAACAGTTTGAACTGTTGACCTCTCACCATTCATTCTCAACACCTTCCAACCAACCATGAATGGATTTTAGGATACTTGGGCAATAAATTCTATTTAAAATATAAATCAACCTATATAAAGAAAAAAGGGGGGGCTGGGTATGTGCAGGATCATGATGGGACAAAAATTGGCATTATGATGGGTATGTGTAGGGTATGTGACTAACGACATTTCTTTTACCCAAAATTGATGAAATGAAAAGGGTTTTTAAAGGATATTTTCAGCTTTCCATCAATGATTGATAGGTTGATTTAAAAATATCTATAGATTTCAAACGATAACACATTTTTTGAATCTAAAACATGCATCACATTCTATGCTTCCCATATTATAGGATTAAAAAAAAATTGAACTTCATGAAGTTTTGACCAAGTTAAGGTGGTCAAACATACGAGTTTTTATATTTTTGAAAAGTTGTAATAGAAAAATCATAATTAATTATTTACTTGGAAAAAAATTACAAAAAAATATGCATCACATCGGGACATGAGTCCTCTACTTATATCAAAAATATTATAAAAAAATATTATTGTTTTATTGTGGTTAGGGTGGTCAGAAAGACACCTACTTCTTAGTTTTTCCCTGAAATTTAAGTGCTATTATATTGAAATTTCAAATTTTTGCCAAATAGATATAATGTTTTTAAAAATAAACCTAGTAGTTTAGAAACTACATTGAATTTTCTATAGATTCTATTCTTACATATTTTTGAAATAATATAGATAACTTATTCAAATTTTTACATCAAGTTGCCTAACTCTGATTTTTCTGAATTTTATTGCCACTTAAGGGCCTATTTTTTCCATGATGATCCTACACATACCCATGCCCCGACGATTTGAATTGTCGACCTCCCATATAACAACTGGCCCGTTTTCCATTGCACCACACACATATTCTCAAAATAGAATGAGGGAAAATATTATTTTATTATATGAAATCTATGAGGCCCAAAAAAGAGGGGCTTACGTTTGAACCTGAGACCCCCTATATATAGGGGAAAATGCTTTACCATCAGGATAAAGGTCGAAGACATAAACTTATTATGCACAAATTTTTATTTGAAGTTGTGTTTTTCAGTATAGATAGAGGCTTTTTAAGGGTTTTTGAAGCCAATCCTTCTATCAAGAGAGAAATACTTGAGGACTTCAAATTACTATTGAAGAAGACTATGGAGAGACTATTACATGTAGGTTGAGGAACCATTTTGATGTACCATTTGCATTTTGGACATTATAAAGGATCGGTCACTCATTGGAGAGGGACCCGAAGACATAGCCCAAATTGGGTGAACTCCGTTATCAACTCGTAGGCTCCTTTCTTCTCTTATATCTGTGCTCTATTTTATATTTTCAGTTTCTTTAATGTCTTTTAAAAGATTTTATTTAAGTTCTAAAGTAATTTTGGTTTACCTAATTCAACATTCACTTAGGCAGCTAATGTCATAGATTCTTTTCAGATCCTTATTTGACTAGTGTTTGCAGAAGTGGATGTAAACATGATCTAGGAGCTGGTGAGGTGAAGGCACGCTTGTGGAGATCAATCTTGTGATTGGTAAATAGAGAATTTTTCCACCACCAAAGATGGAAGAGATGGAAGCTAAAAAAAGATCCTCCGAACTTGACAAGAAAGGAAAGAATGAAAGAAGTTTGGAGGAGGTTCATTGAAGTGAGAAATTAATAAGGACCATGAAGATTGGGAGGAAAAAGGGAAAAGAGAAGGAGATGATGATGAACCTCCAAAATTCCTACATATCCATCTTCACCTTCTAATTCTATTTCTTCTGCTAGTCCTTTCAAAAGTGCATATAAGCTTGTAATCAAATTGGATGTAAAGTTTGAACTACCAAAATATTGCAGAGAGTTGAAAGTTGAAAAACTAGATGATTGGGTTCAACAAGTAGAAGTATCAAGTATAATTCAAGGTATCTTAGATGATGCTTCTAAAATACAATTAGCTACTCTTCGATTGGGAGGAACCACTATCACCTGGTGGGAGAGTAAAACTTAGTAGAAATTACTCAAAAATTTAGGAAGTAGGATATTGCACTTAATGTCCCATTGTACACCCAAGACACATTTCTCAAGTATATAGGTGGTCTTCACTCTTACTTAATACATACCATTTTGGTTTTAAATCCTAGTAATCTTGATGAATTGTGCGTATAAGCCACACATTCAGAATTAAGAGGTAAGAGTAATTTTAATGATATTTTTGTCAAGAAGCCATCTAAGCTTGAAGGTAAACCCATGGAAAAAGACATATATCATAAATAAGGAGAGTGATAAGCCCACATGCTCCCATTGTAAGGAGGCGCATGATAATTCAAAGTATTGGAAGTTGCTTCTAAAACTAAGGTCGAAGAAGTCTGGAGGAAACAAAGGCAAATAGAAGACTGTTGTTGTAGCACAACAAGATCTTGGATCAGACTCTGGGGATGAGACAAAGATTGTTGTTGCTGAGATCCAAGGTAAAGGGAAAGGTATATATCTTTCTACTAATATAATTTTTTCAAATGCAAATGCAAGTTCAAGTAAATAATCTTCTCCACCTAAGATTGACAAACATATAAATGAGTTATTTCATATTCAAGATGTAACAAAGCATATGAAGATTGATACTTTGTTTGATATGAGATCTCAAGTAAATTTAATAATTGAAGAAGTTGTAAAGAAACTCAACTTGGCTACAACACCTCATCCAAAGCCATATCCACTTGGATGGGTTTGCAATGACACACAATTACAAGTAACAAAGCAATGTAAGTTAAAAATTTTTATCAGTGCAAACTTCATAGATGGGGTAGAAGTTGATGTGGTCCCTTTAGATATTTGTGGCATTGTACTAGGGAGTCCCTATCTTTATGACCGAAAATAAATCTCTTATTAAGGATGGTAAAGAGTGCAGTGTATGTGCACATAAGATAGACTAATCTAGCATTAGTAAATACTGGACAAATGAAGAGGTTATTCAATGCCAGTAAAAACTTTGTATTGATGATTGTAAAATCCAAAGAGGGTGAAAAATCTGAGGCATTCAAAGGGTGTGATCCAAAGCACAAATTTGAATTATTCAAAGTAGTTTCTACCTATGATGACTTATTTCAAGAGCCAAAGGGATTGCCACCAAAGAGAGAGATACAACATGAAATCCAATTACAATAGGATGTGCCTCTTCCAAACATCAACATGTACCGTTTATCAATTTTGTAGAATGAGGAAATCAAGAAGCAAGTTTAGGAGTTGGTTGAGAAAGGAGTTATTCATCCAAGTACCTCTCCTTGTGGTTCTCCAATTGTGTTGGTGCCAAAGAAGCATGGGTCATGAAGAATGTGCATCGAATACAGGGCCTTGAACAAGATAACGGTAAAGAACATGTATCATCTTCCCTGAATAGATGATTTCCTTGATCAATTGAAACATGCAATTTATTTTACTAAGTTGGACTTGCATAGTGGATATCATCAAATAAGAATTATAGATAATGATATGTGGAAAATTAGATGTAAGACAAAGCGGGGACTGTATGAGTGATTGTTCATGCCCTTTGGGATTTGCAATGCACCTGTAATCAAGGGAAAATCCTAAATTTATTATTAAGTGGGTTAGCACAATAACATTAAAATTCCTATGAAAATAACAAAGCACAATGGAAGTGAGGTGAAGACAAAAGGGATAGTGTTACCCTATGTCTCCACCTTCCATGATTAACCTCTGTTACACCTCCTAGCTTGCAGATAAATAACAATGCCTTCAGATTTATGAGCAACTATGACTAAAGACTAAGCCCTATGCAAGTGTTGAAGGATTTGCAGAAAATAAAAATAACCCTACAATGAGCTAAAATGGCTATGACTGTTAATGACTATGACCTAAGTTGACAGCAAATTGACATAGACTAAGAATGCAAGAAGTCAAAATGAGCTAAAGACTGAGAGAGAGACAAATGAGGTCAAAATTGCCCTTTTATAAAAATTGCAATTTTGAACGTGTGGCCAGGATGAAAAGATGACAGGAACCCTAAGATCAATGCTTAAGATTGAATATTGCTGTGTGCATTAGGGTTAGGTCAAAATTAGGGCAATAGGTAAGAATGAAGGGTGGAGATTGAATTATGAAATAATTCAATCAACGGTCGAAAATAAATGAGAAGTCAAAAGTCAAGAATTAAATTGGAGGATAAGGCTGGCACGGACAAAGAGGTTGCTGGAGAAATTAAATAATAAGATTTATTTACTCCAGATAACTAGCAAGTAATTAAATAATAAAGATATTATTTAATTATGGAGGAATGTGATAAAAGAATTATTTTGAAATTAAATAATGATTTTAATTCAAAATTCAAGAGAATGGCCAAATTAAATAAATCAAATTTATTTAATTTTAATGGGAGAAAAAGCTAATGATTAATTAAATAATTAAATGAATTATTTAATTATAGTGGAAAATGGACAGAATTAAATAAATAAGAATTTGTTTAATTTTTTAGAAGAAGGGGACTTAATTAGTGACGTAATTAAATAAATAAAATTTATTTAATTAATCAAGAAGACATAAATGGTAAAGGGAAATTAAATAAATTATGAAATTTATTTAATCAAAGGAAGACTTTAGATAATTAGTGATGTATTAAATAAATAAATAATATTTATTTATTTAATAATCAAGGAGGAACAAATGACATGAATTAATTAAATAATTATGAATTATTTAATCAATAGTCGAATGTGGACCAAGGACATAATTAAATAGCTTAATTATGCTAGGACGAAAGTGGTAAAAATGAAGCTTGCAGGCCTAGGTCATTTTTAGGTGTCTACATTTTGCCCCTCTTTGTCATAATGTCGCTTGTCGTATTGTGACAAAGAAAATTAAGTCAAAGTATGCCCCAGTGAAGGTACGGAGTATTCTTGCCCCCTCGGGAAATTTTCAAATTTTGGGTCGGTGCCAGAAAAATTTGCAAAAGGTCCCGATAAATCAATTTGGTGGTCAGAAAAACAGCGGCGCAGTCGGTTTCAAATTCTGACATGTTTAAAGCAACGTACGGAGAGGTCAAAGGCGCGGAAATGAGCCTCCAGTATTAACTGCAGTTAAGAAATGTCACTTTCACCCTATAAATAGATGGTCAAAGGGGTAAAAGTCAATTCACTTTCACTATTCACCTTGTAAATCTTGAGAGCTCAGAGCAAAAGGCGCAGCAGCGACGATGGTGATTCCAGTGACAGAGCACCGCAGAGATCGTGAGGACCTTCAGATCGCAGAGGGCTCAGGACCTGCGGTATGTACACTAAACTTGCTTTGTCATTTTTCGATTTACGCGGCTTTTATGCTTTCTAGGATAGTGAATCTATCGCCACGACGATACGCCGTCACAGAAGTCGCACTGGACTCGCTGTCACTGCGATTTGATGCGCCGCGACGAAGTGCAAAGAACAAACGAAATGCACCGCTGCACGCCGCGATTCAATTTTGCGCGACGCCAGGCGCTTAACCGCGATCGCGATTTGACTCCATCGTTAACGATAATATACCTATCGAATCGCATTATCTCAATGCCGCAAAGCGCACGTCACACAAGATTCTGCGGAAATGGCAACGCCAGTAAACGCTTCAAATTCGCCGACGAAATGTAATAGAGCAGCCGATGACGGATTTATTGTAACGATTTGACTTTTGAACCACTTGATTTTGCCTTTTGGCGACGAATTTACTTCTGCCAATGATTTGCCTGTTTTCTTTCTTTAACTTGTTTTGATGCCCTCATGCCCTAAGTTATTGTCCAAGACGGTCACTGTTGTCCAAAAAAGGTGCTGATGCCGTGTTCGTCTTTTTGCAGAGGCAGCTTGCCCCTATTTACAAGAGGGAGAGCGCACTGGCGACCTCTGCCTGGCGCATCGCCCAGGCCTACGAGAGCCGGGCCTACCACCCATGAGGACCGCCTTATTCCATGTTGGGTATCCTGCCTATCTCGCCAATGCGGGTTTACTCCGACGGGCCAGGCGAGATGACATTCTCGCAGACTTGCCTTTCACGGGCCGTGAGGCTACGATTACTTTGGAGGACGTCTACCGTATTCTCCCATCTCATCTGGTGGGAGCCGGATCGCACGATCCCCTGGGCCATGGCGCTGCACCTTCCTGACGCATCACCGTGATCAGCTTCTGACCTCGTGATTGAGGTCACTTAGATCCATCAGACTTCCCCGGCGGATAATAAGGCTGATGCATTCTTGGCGACTCTGATTGGTGGCATCTTGGTTCCAGACCGACGAGGACACGGATTTCCGATTGGCTGGGGGGATGTCATGGTCGGCATGCGACGAGAGAGGACAGTTTATGCATGGGGTCCTTGTTTGCTGGGGACACTTTATCATCAGCTGCATGACGTTGTGTACAGGAGAGGAGAGAGTATCTCCTGTGGGACCACACTGATGATGATTTGGGCATGGGAGCGTATTGCCATATTTCGCCCTCCTATCGACAGACCACAGCTGGCCGCGGGGATGCCTTACTCCTACTACTATGCCGGCGCATTACAGCAGACCCGCATGGGTGAGACAGGGTGGTGGCGGCATCAGATTGATACCATGGTGACCTTCATCTGGAGACCCTACAGGGATTGTGAGGTATGGGATGATGAGGACGAGCATCTCAGTTTTTGCAGGCAGTATCGATACCTGATTGGCAAGACAGTACAGACGTCGCTGATTATTGAGATGTACCTGCCACAGCGTGTACTGAGACAGTTCGGGGAGCAGCAGGATGTACCCATGGGGACGACAGAGTATGCACGATCGTCTAGAGAGTATGCCTGGGGGCCGGCCATCCCAGTGGCCTTCGCGACACAGCAGATTGATGGGTTAGTAGCCCAGGCCTAGGGTTGGAGAGGTGGGGCAGCAGATCCAGGTACCACACCAGCCTATGATCTATGGTGGCATGCACGCCGACCTGTACCATTGACAGATCCTGACGGGCCAGCACCAGTTGACAGGCGGTCAGTGATTCCACGAGTACCGCGAGCCAGACGGGGGGGCAGAGGCAGAGATGGGGGCAGAGGCAGAGGTAGAGGCAGGGGCAGGGATGGAGATGGAGGGAGGGGTGGTGATGGAGGGAGGGACGGAGGCAGGGGTGATGATGGAGGACGAGGTGGAGACGGAGGTCGGGGTGATGATGGAGGTCGAGGTGGAGATGGGGGCCATGGTGGAGACGGAGGTCGAGGTGGAGATGACGGAGGAGATGGCAGGAGGCGACGGCGGGACGGACAGGTACCAGGTCGCAGGGTGCGACAGCGCATGGCGAGGGTAGCATTAGATGCTATCCCCGAGGCTGGTGAGGAGGGGGATATGGAGGAGCAGCCCAGACAGGAGATAGAGGGTGAGGGGAGACAGGAGGGGGAGCCAGAGGTGGGGGGACGGGAGGAGGCGGAGGGGGAGAGACAGGAGGAGGATGTCAGGGTCCCAGAGGTGGATGTGGCAGGGGAGGAGGAGGCGGAGGGGGAGAGACAGGAGGCGGAGGTGGAGAGACAGGAGACGGAGGTGGCAGGAGAGGAGGATGAGGATGATGATGATGAGGATGAGGCCATAGGTGAGGCAGAGAGAGTCCTCAGATGGCAGATGGTGGAGGGTGAGGAGGAGATACCATCTTCAGAGTTGCCACCGGATGCGACGGTTGATCAGCGAGTGGCCGATCTGCAGCAGAGGTTAGATGCCAGCCAGGCACAGGTGAGATCCTTACAATCAGCACTAGAGGTAGCCCGTGTGGAGCGGGATCAGGCGGTGATCCGCGAGCAGGATTCAGCGCGATGGTGCACAGAGTTTGCAGCCCTATGTTCAGGACCCATAGGGGACATGGCTCAGGAGTTGGCCAGGGTGAGCACGAGGCTAGGTCAGTATAGGACTTTATATGAGCAGGCAGTGCCACCAGAGCAGCGAGATCCTACCCTGTCTCGATCACAGACGAGGACAGGCAGTGGACACCGGTCGGGTAGTGGCAGTGGTACCAGGAGCCACAGCAGTGTCGGCGGGTCGACTTCCACAGGACACACATCAGGCCACAGATCACATCACTCCCGCAGGCATACTTCGAGTCACCATTCAGGACACAGTCAGGGTTCTATCGGTTCAGCTCAGAGGTCAGTGCAGGGTCAGCCACCAGTGACAGATCCTACCGCTTTTCAGAGTCCAGCAGCAGTGACCTCACAGGTGTTTACTACTGTTGAGATGATGCCCTCATTCGTAGTTCCCTCATCCTCACAGCCACAGGGTACTACAGGACCGTCCATTGTTTCAGAGCCAGTGACAGGGCCTCGGCCACCACCACATTCTTCACCCCGAGGGGATGATGAGAGCCTACCCTAGGGGCATATTTGTATTTGGACACATTATGTTTATTGTTGAGCCTGCGAGCTCCATTTTTGGGATATCCATTGACTCTATCCTGTGACATTGCATATTTTTGAGATGAGATTTATATGATGATGCAGTTTTGATGCGACCTATATGTGTTATGTGATGTTCTATGCATTATGTGTGTATGATATATGATGCTTAATTTATGATGCCATTTATGTATTATGATGTCTATGTGGTGATTTGTTTGTTGATGCCATGATGATGCACTATTCATATGCTTATGTTAATGATGTGTATGATACCTTTATGTAAAGATGCAATGATGATGATTATGTTAATGCCATGTTTGTGATTATGTATATGATGTAATGCCATGTATGATACTATTTAATGCCATGGATATGTATGTATGGACCTAATGCAATGGATATATCATGTATGCACTTGCGTTTGTTTTTGAATGACACAGGATATCATCGCAGGATGGACGAGAGAAGATGGTGGGACTGACGAGAGAAGATGACCAGACCAAAGAGGAGAAGATATGAGACCTATGAGAAGATACAAATCCTTCAAAACTTTACTATAGGACTTTTAATATTCGTTGCTCTTTAATCATCATTGGGAAAACTGTTGTAATGGTCAACAAACACCAAGATATGACGTAGATCTAGGTGTGCAAGGTCGTACCATTACCCAAGACAAAACAGTCATAGACAAGGATGAGTATGACTCATACTAGGAGCGTGCTTGCCCCCGTCTTGTTGTCATCATCAACCACAAGCAGAAAAAGACAAATGACAGATCATGAAACGTCGTTGCTTCTCTAAATCCTGTTTCCAGGACATCCTTGAGAAACTAGTGACAGGATTGCCAAATTACAAAATAAAGTCTCTATCATGATATGTCGTTGCTTTTCTAAATCCCAAGATCAAGATCTCGCTGAGAAGCTAGTAGTCATGCGTGTCAATTGTCATGCTACATCGCTGCTTCTCTAAATCCTGCTTAGTGGGATCTCGCTGAAAAACTAATAACATGATAAGAGATGAAAAGACAGTTGCCAAGTGTTTGTCAAGTGCATCTGGGTAGCCCTTGTTCTGATGCCAAGGTGTCATGTTTGACGATGTCAAGATGTCTGATTGGTTAAAGTTTTGATGACCTTGAAAATGTCGAGACTTGGTGAATTCAGGAAGGACACATCCTGAATGATGCCGAATGTCGGGAGGATTTGATCCCTAATGGTCGTAAGGGATCCCTCAAAATAATGACGATGCTTAGGAAGGACACATCCTAAAGCATAAAGGACAGAGTTGGTTCTTTAGAAGGACTCATCTGAAGAATGCTAATGTCAGGAAGAGTGATCCTTAGATGTCAAGAGGATCGCTCGAAAGGCCGAAATGGCGATGACGACGCCTAGGAAGGACACATCCTAAGGCGTAAATGACAGGGGTTATCTTTCAGAAGGACTCATCTGAAGACTAACCAAAATTTGACAGTTTGACCGGTTATAATGATTTGACTTGCTTTGACTTATGTTTGACTGAGGTTGACTTGTTGTGACCAAGGTTGACTTGTGTTTGATTAGATGCCGATGTTGTCATGATGCGAGTGTCATGTTGAGTAAAGGATTGCTTTACTTTGTTTCAGGCGTTTTCCTATCTGAAAATTGATTGAATATTTTTGACGTGTGTGCCATTTTAGTGTCATGAACCCTAATGGACTGACCTAGTGCGGCCTCGGGGGCTCATCGATAGATGGCCTTGCCTACGTCATGCACTCAGAGACCTCGTAGTTCGACACGACCAATGACGTTGTCTTGATGAACAAAGATTACGCCATGATTTATTTTGACAACCTAGTAGGACTGACCTAATGTCTCGGGGACTCAAGTATGAGTCTTGCCTACGTAGCAAATGCGCAGAGACAACGTAGTTCGGACAATGACATGGACTTATTGACTTGATTGACTTGGACTAGAGATGACAGTGCATTTGTGTGCCTTGCGTGGTCGACTGTTTTGTTTGGTTTTCTTCAAGACGTTTTATGATTTTTTTTTGGCTTTTTTCAGGACATTTTGTGATGTTTTTGTCTTTTTTCAGGACATTTTATGATGTTTTTGTCTTTTTTTTCAGGACATTTTATGATGTTTTTGTCTTTTTTCAGGACATTTTATGATGTTTTTGTCTTTTTTCAGGACATTTTACGATGTGTTTGTCTTTTTTCAGGACATTTTACGATGTGTTTGATCTCACGTGTCATCCACTGCAGTCGCATGATAAACATTGTGCCCCCAGTTAGGTTTAAGACTTAGCCATTTGCAAGGGATACAGATAGGATGCTGTTGAGTTACTGGACAAATAGTCGTCAGGACTTGATGTCAATCATTCATCCACTAGGACAGGTAGAGTAGGATGTGATGGTGACTTGCGGAATAATGGCGAAGATAGCTTTCATCCTAAGCCAAGTTTAGACCAAGCGACAATAGATGGCAGAGCAATGATTGATTACGCATGGCGCCTGTTTGCCAGGTTTTCACCATGGTACTTGTCCAAAGCCGCTTGCCGTGCTTTCAATTGACTAATTATTTTTCTTTTTACCGCTTTTTGTGATTTTTGATTTTTTGGTGCTCAAGATTCGCTTGCCGTGCCTTTCATCAAGGTGACGATTTTTCTCCATTTTTCATTTTTGTATTTTAGGGCCCTCCAGCCTTGTCCTCTAATGCTATGCGTAGAATTTTCGAAGGTGTAAACTGTTGATGGGTTCAGTCAATTGTTCCCCATCTGGAGTTGCCAGTTGATATGCTCCAGAACCAAAAGAAGATATGATGATATATGGACCCAACCAGTTTGGTTCAAACTTGCCCGCTTTTCTATGTTCCGCTTGGTTCTTAGGGTTCTCGTGATGAGAACCGTGTCGCTTACCACATCGAACTTTCTCGACCATGAACTTTTTATTGTAGCTGCGACAAAGGCGATTTTGATATGCCTGGAGGTGATTCAATGAGTTTTGTCTTCTTTCATCCAGCATTTCCAGCTCGTGCAAGCGTGATTGTCGGTATTCCTCTTCATTAGCTAGACCCTTCAAAGAGACCCGTAGTGAAGGAATTTCGACCTCAATGGGTAAGATGGCTTCCGCGCCAAAAACCAGGGCGAATGGGGTAGCTCCTGTAGGCGTACGAATGCTAGTTCGGTAAGCCCACAGAGCAGGGTTAAGTTGTATGTGCCAATCACGGCCAGCGTCATTGACAGTCTTTTTAAGGATCTTGATAATGGTTTTATTCGACGCCTCAGCTTGGCCGTTTCCTTGGGGATAGTATGGGGATGAAAAGTGGTGTTGGATATGGAATCGCTCACATAACTCACGTACGTCTTGGTTTTTGAACGGACGTCCGTTGTCAGTGATGATGGACTGTGGGAGGCCATACCGGCAAATGATGTAATTGAGGATAAACTTTGATATTTGTTTGCCCGTAATGTATGTCAATGGAATGGCTTCGATCCACTTTGTGAAATACTCAGTGGCGGTGATAATGAATTTATGGCCGTTGGAGGAGGTTGGATGGATCTTACCCACGAGGTCGAGTCCCCATTGAGCGAAGGGCCACGGAGAAGTGATTGGCCGAAGTTCCTGTGCTGGGGCATGGACCAAATCACTATGGATCTGACACTTGCGACAGGTTCTGACATATTCTATTGCATCTGTTTCCATTGTCGGCCAATAATATCCAAGTCTCGTTAGTTTCTTAGCCAGAGTAGGACCACTCGAATGAGATCCGCATATACCGTCGTGTACTTCTCGTAAGGTCGTACATGCTTCATCGGTGTCAAGACATCTAAGGAGGGTACTGTCGAAACTACGGCGGTATAGGGTGTCACTGATAATGGCATACCTTGCAGATTTTCTAATGAAGGACTTCCTTTGGTTATTGGATAGGTTCGATGGAAGGGTGTGAGTCTTTAGATAGTCATAAATGTCCTGATACCAAGGAGAGTGGGGACCAACAAGTTCACAAACCATTTCCGACTCTGGGATATCATATGCTGGTATCAACAGCTGTTCTACTAGGAACTCAAATTGCGACACATTTTTAGGGATGTCCAAGAGAGAACTAATAGTAGCCATTGCGTCTGCTGCCTTATTCTGTACCCTGGGGATTTGTTCAAAAGACACTGATTGGAAGTATGTTAGGAAACTGTCCACCATCCTCTTGTAAGGAAGCAACTTCTCATCCTTTGTTTCATAGTCACCATTCACTTGTTTGATTACCAGCTGGGAATCCCCGAATACAAGCAATGTCTGAATTTTCCATTTGATTGCCAGCTTGAGACCTGTAACTAGTGCTTCGTATTCGGCAATGTTGTTTGTGCAAGGGAAAGCAATTCAAAATGACTTAGGGATTGAATCCCCTTGTGGTGTGATGAACAAGATTCCAGCCCCTGAGCCATGACCAGTGTGGGACCCATCAAAATACAGTTTCCATGGTGTTGCTGGTTCCGTGTGAAAAATGGATTCGTCAGGAAAGTCAGTTACCAATGGATGAGAGGCTTGCATTGGCGCATCTGCCAGTTGATCTGCTATTACTTGCCCTTTTATTGCCTTGCGTTCAACATACTGTATGTCATACTCACTTAGGATCATGACCCATTTTTCCAATCGGCCTGTTAACGCTGCTCGACTTAATAGGTATTTCAATGGGTCAATTTTGGCAACTAGTTGTGTCTGATGATTGAGCATGTAATGCCTTAGTTTTTGGGCTGCAAAGACAACTGTGAGGCATGCACGTTCAATGTATGTGTAATTCAGCTCGTAACCGATCAGTGTGCGGCTGATGTAGTAGACTGCTCTTTCTTTCCCTTCATGATCATTTTGAGCCAGTAATGCCCCCAATGCTGAACTAGTGGTTGAGATGTATAGAATTAATGGCTTTCCATGAATAGGCGACATGAGGACTGGCGGTGATAGCAGGTAATCTTTAATTTGCTGGAAGGCCTGTTGACATTTATCTGTCCATACAAAGGGGACACCTTTGCGTAACAAATACTGGAATGGGTGGCACTTATCTGCCAATTGAGCTATGAAGCGGCGAATAGATTGCACTCTGCCTTGTAGGGTTCTGAGTTCACTGATCCCTCTGGGTGGAGGCATGTCTATGATTGCTTTAACCTTGGCCGGATCGACCTCTATGCCTCTTCGAGAAACTATGTACCCCAATAGCTTACCTGACGTGACCCCAAAAACACATTTCTTAGGGTTCAATCGAACCTTGTACTCTTCTAGTCTCTTGAAAATTTTGTCAAGTACCTTCAAATGATCTTTCCTTGTTGTTGATTTGGCCAATAAGTCATCTACATAGTCTTCCATTATATTGTGCATCATATCATGGAAGATCGTAGTCATAGCCCTTTGGTATGTGGCACCTGCATTTTTGAGACCGAAAGGCATGACGTTCCAACAGTATGTACCCCATGGGCAAGTAAATGCTGTTTTGTGTTGGTCCTCAGGAGCAATGCGGATTTGATTATAACCAGAGAAACCATCCATAAGGGATAGCATCTCGTGTCCTGCAGTTAAATCGACTATGATGTCAATGTTGGGCAAAGGAAAGTCATCCTTTGGACATGCTTTGTTTAGGTCCCGGAAATCTGTACATACCCGAATTAGTCCATTTGGCTTTGTCACCGGTACTAGGTTGGAAATCCATTCAGCATAATCTATAGACCTTATGAATCCGACATCCAGTAATTTCTTTAACTCTGCCTTAACCAATAGAGCAACTTGTGGGTGCATTTTGCGCAACTTCTGCTTGACTGGTTTAGCATTGGGTACTAGTGGCAGATGATGTAGAACCAGTTTGGGGTCCAATCCTGGCATGTCGGTGTAGGACCATGCAAAGTTTATTTTCCGTTCTGCAAAGAATTTATGAAATTCCGGTTTCTCTTCATCAGTCAATGATGCCGCAAATAGGACCATCTTGGGGTCTTCTGGAGTCGAGATGTTATCCTCTATGGTGTCCTCAACAAGCATGGCCGATCTCTCCTGTTGCACGGGGAGAAAGTCCAGTCCTCCATCTTTGGGCGCCTCCGAGAGGTTTTCACCCGCAGATACGTCCTTTGTTTTTACTATTTTACCGTCAAGAGGTGCCTTTCGGCTTTCACCTAGACGCTTCATTTTTACCATTTTACTTTTATGAATTGTGAGGATCAAACCATCTCACCTGCCGTGGCAGCCTAGATCAATAGCAACTCTGATTTCCGTGACTTAATTTCTGGTATGCCTTTCACGCATCCCATGAATTCAGCAATGGCTTCATCATTTTGAATGTGTCCAATCAGCGGTCCTGTTGGTCCTAATCGATCAGTTCAGATAGACTACAAGGAAATGCCATCGTCAAGGCTAGTGAATTCGGGTGAGGATGCCGATAGCATACAAATGGATGCGTTGATGTTGTAGATGAGGTTATCATCGTCCAACTCGACATCGGACTCTATCCAGTATTCTCCTTCACTAGTGTCATGTTCGTTATCATAATAAGGGGTGAAGGTTTGAGAGCCCTGGTTATCAATGTCATCTGATACTTCGGATAGATTAGACTGAGGGGGTTCGGATGGTGGCTGTTGTGTGTCATGAGACATGGTAGTGGGGTTTTGACTGTTTGGTGCCTGCTCAATTTTGAATGTTTTCCAAAATCGTTGTTCAGAGGTCAATTCCCCTGGTTCGACAAACAAGTCATCAAGACAACAGTCACTTAGGGATCGTTCGGAACCAAATTCCCACTCGTGAGAGTCTATTTCAGTTAGGTATTCCCCAGTAGTCTCAACACTTTCAGAAGCATGTATTCGCTCATTAGGAAGTTCATGGGTACGTCGATCGTCAGCCTCGAGTGATCTAAACCCTAGTCCAAGATACTTCAGAATTTGGAAAGTTTCTACAGGTTCTCTTCGACCAATTTTATTTTTGCCAAGGCCACTAGTACCATCGTAGCCTTTAGCCTTCATGATATTGTAACCCTTGCCATATTTATGGACTGGTAGTGGAGGTAGTGAGACTGTGTCCTTGTAGATCCATCCTGTGATGTCGGTAAGATCTTCATCACTCATGTCTCCCCACTTGATGAAGACTGTATTCGGTGGAACTTTGAATGTTTCTTGCGGTTCCATTCTGAAACATGGTCGACCATATATCTTTGGAGGAGTAGGTATTGTAGTTATGTTGTATGTTGTATTTAGTTTGAACTCTCCGCAGCCGAGGTCCTGGATTTTATCAGTTGATTCGGGCTTAAGGTTGGTGGAGGGTTGTGATACGTCCGAAGACGTGGATGGAGTAGATGTGGAAGATGACCCGAGCATGGAAGGGTCGATGTATTTGGACGAGGAGCCAGGTGCTTCCCGGTTAATAGGTACTTGGTTTTCAGAGACACCCCTTAAATTGGTACAATATTGGAAAGGGTCGGGGTCTCCGTATATGGTGATTTCTGTACCGTCAAAAGGGAACTTGAGGCATTGGTGGTAAGTTGACGGAACGGCTTTCAAAGCGTGGATCCATGGACGGCCAAGTAAAATGTTATATGGTAGTTCTAAATCCAGGACCTAGCAAGTTGTGTCGACAATGAGTGGTCCCACTCTGATAGGGAGAGAGATGACACCTCGCGAAGAGCGTTCCTCGTCATCATATGCTTTGATCACTATGCTTTTTGTTGGGTCTACACATGCATCAGAGAATCCAAGAGCCTTAACCAGTTTAAGGGAGCATATATTCAACCCTGCTCCACCATCTATTAAAACCCGTCTAACCTTGTGCTTGTGAACAAAAACTTCTATGTGTAACGCATCATTGTGATTGGTTTTTGATGATGAGTAATCCTGATCTGAGAAGGTGACATGGTGCGGCGAGGTGAGATATCCCACCATAGTTTCAAACTGATTGACATCGATGTCCTTTGGGACCGACGACTCTAAGAGAGGTTTATCCAGGATTTCTTTGTGTGCGGGAGAAATGCGAAGCAGCTCAAGGATAGATATTTGCGCAGGAGTCTTTCCTAGTTGGTCGATGAGATTGAACCGACTTTTCGGTTTTCCCGGTTGTGGGGTTGAGACAGGTTTTGGTTGCTTAGCTGATGGAGCTGGTTGTGATTGGTTAGCAGATGGGCCTCCTATAATAATCTTGGCTTGTCTAGGGGGAGGCGGATTGGGTATAGTGACCTTGCCACTTCGCGTAGTAGCATTGCACTGTGGTGCTCTCTTGATCGTGATGGTGTGGATGTATTCCTCGTCTGTTCTAACATTATTTATTATTGGTCCCCCAGAGTAATCGTACTTGGCTCGGGTGAAGTTAGTTGAAGTGGAAGCATTATGGGGACCATGATCCTGCAGTGGATTCTTGTGTATAGTATGATCCGAGTTGGAATTGAATTGCGATCCACCTACTTCGATAGTGTGATTGTCAATAAGGTCTTGAATTACATTTTTCAGTTGTCTACAGTTGGAGGTTGTATGCCCTTTGACCCGATGGTATTCGCAAATTGCGTTGTCATCCCACCATGCTGGTTTGAATTGTCCGGGGTCATAAGGTTTTATTTCCGGAAGTGTGATGACCCCATGTTGAATGCATTTCTTGAGGACGTCTGCAATGGGTTCACCTAAATTGGTGTATGTGCGACCCCTAGGGAATTGTCTTGGTTGACGATATTGTCCTTGACGGTTTTGACCATTTTGATTGTTCAAAGGAGTATTGGGGGGAGGTGTCGATGTCGTTGTTGGTCTATTTTGTTGTTGTACCCCTTTCAGAGCCAATACGGGACTTGCAGTCTTGGCGTCTACAACACCATCGTTTGTGACATGTTTATTCTTGACCCAATATTTGTTTTTGTCAGCGGGTGTGTTGGTGTTTGTATTTTTGGAGCCATACTTTAGTTCTCCCTTTGCGATAAGGGCTTTCTCAATTTGGACCCCCTTTTCCACTAATTCTGTGAAGGTTGTGCAACAATGTATTTGCAATGCGAATTTGAGGGGCCCTAGAAGTGTTTGGACAAACATGTCGACCTTTTCCCTTTCAGGAATGTCAATGTGACATCGACTAGTGAGGCTTCTCCATTTTTGGAAGAACGGAAGAGCGGGATAAATGTCTCACCCGACTCTTCTTGTGTGAGATTGCACAAGCTAGTGATAGAGGTGTCCATGTCAATATTGTATGCGTAATTTTTTAGGAACCTCCTTTTGAGCTCATCCCATGATTGGATATCCTTTTGCGTTGAAAACCATTCAAGGGCTTGACCCGCCAAACTTTTGGAAAAGAGTCTCATCAGGTATGTGGGTTCGTAGGCGATATCCATACAGTTAGTTACGAATTCGCGAAGATGTTCAATGGGATTTGTTTTGCCTTTGTATTTAGTGAAGTTGGGTGACACATATCCTGGCGGAAATGCAGGCATACGTAAGTTTGTGTCGAATGGGTATACGTCCAAGTCATATGATATTTCGGATTTCCCACCCGTAATGAGCATGTTTTGCATTTGCTTCGCCATATCCCGCACTGTTGCTTTGAGTTCATCTATGGTGGGGTCATTGACATGTCCATACGTTGGATTGCCTGGTACGCCAGGTGTTCTTGCGTGAGTATAGGTGTATTGTGGCGGTATGGGTTGTTGTGGTACGTATGATGTGTGTTGTTGGTATTGAAAGTTGTGACTAGGCGCATGTTGATGAGTGTGAACGTTGGATGAGTATGTTGGAATATGTCCCCCAGCTATGCGTGTCATTATTTGGGGGATGTTGTGACCAGGAATGTTATGATGTACTAACGATGTCATGGGTTGAGTCAGTTGGCCACTTTGTGTGAATTACTGATTTTGCACAAGGGGCACATTGGCAGTTGTACCTTGGGATGTAGTGACGTTTGACTGTGTTGTCGTGTTAACGTTTTTTTGTTGTCCTTGTATGAAGATACGTCCTGTGGGTCCTCCCAAAGGATGTTGTGAACTGCTACTGAATGCGTTTGTTGAGGTTGTGTTCATGGTAGTAGATGTAGTTGTCAAGGGGGAGTTGTGATGACTTGAGGATGCCCCTGTGGTGTTTGCTGTGGGGATAACAGGAGGATTGGAATGATTTTCCGATGATGTCACGGAACCAAGAGAGGTTGTATTTAATTGGGGTAGTGTTGTGGATGTTGTGGATGACTGTGATCCCCCAATAGATGTAGCGTTTATTATATTGGAGATGTTTGGGATGTTGGATGTGGTATGCAATGTCGTTGTGCCAAAAGGGATGTTGCTTGTAGTATTTAGAACTTGACCACTGTGTGAGATGTTGTGAACATTGTTGGCATTAGGATCATGTAATGTGTTAATGTCAAATCTTGGTGGTAACCTAGCTCCTTCACTCAAGAGCATAGCTACGAATCTGTCCCTATCATGACGTGCTATTGTTTCAGCCAACTGGTAGGCCTCTGGGTCTTGTGTCAATGCTTCTATGTGTTCTTGAAGGAGTTGACCATTTTCATCTCTTTGCATGTAGCGCTTGAATGAGTTGTTAGGTAAGGATTGTGTTATCACTAGAGGTTGATTGTCTAGATTGGTAAAGGGATCATTCGCGGTCCAGTTTGAGTCATGTGGAGGACTGTTGGGATCTGGCATGAAGTTTTCCATTTGTCTTTTTTGCTTTTGAAGTCTGGTTTCGACCATAAATGAGCTTGCTCAAAGGGGATGTCCACTAAATGCAAGTATGACACTAGGTGAAATCTAAGGTTCAAATTGACGACTAAAATGACCACTGTTTTTTTTTTTTGGGATTTTTGTGAATAAGGTATGCAATGTGGATGCAATGTAAAATGAGGCTATCTAAGCACTTCTAGCTTGAACTTTGTTTTCGATGTGGACTGCTAGAGGACTTTGTTGTTAATGACAAGGTGACAAGATGACTAATGAGTCTTCCTAACTAGACTTTTGAGTTGGAAGAAATCTCACCAAAGAGGACAATGACTAAAAGGATGTGTGATGACTTGGTCCAAAAAGGGTCTAATTTCGAAAACAATGATTTTGCTAAGGGGTGCTTGAGATTTGCCTACTCCTAAGTATGCAAGATATGAGCCTAGGGACAATGTAATGCTGAATGTATGATACTAAATGGGGTGAGGTATGAAACCTAAGGTGATCAATGCAAGCTAAGGGACAAAACTTTGAGCAATTTCAAATTGGGTTTCTGGCAGAATCCTTCTGATGACAGAGTTTGACAAATGGCTGACAGTTTGGAGGTCTCTGGTTTTGACTGTGCAGTTTAAAAAGTTTGACAGGCAGATGCGTCTCAGTTTAGCAATTGCGTCGCAGTTAAGCAATTGCGGTTCAATGTTTCACTTGCGGCTTTCTGACTGTCAGATGCGACTCTATTTAACAGATGCGGCTTTCAGGTCAACAGATGCGTCGCGACGCCTACAGATGCGTCGTTTCAGACTTCAGATGCGGTTTATCAGGCAGTTGCGTTTCAGAATGTCAGTTGCGGTTCGACTGATATGACAGTTTTGTTTCAAAGTGATTTTCATGGTATGTTGATGGGAGTGTTTGATCTGTTTGATGACTATTTTGTTTGGACTGTGACAAAACCAGAATGCACTTGACAAACACAGCATTTTAAGGGATAACCAAACACACATGAGATAAGCACAATCCTAGAGAGGCCACTAGGCCTTGGGTTTGTATACTTGATATAGCCCACCAGTTATACCCCGGATTGGTGATGAACACCTTTCCTTCTCGAGAGCGGATAGCTTAGAATTTGGTGGCATTGGCTCCCCTCCACGGCTCATTAACGTCATTCGAGCACACCAAATTCGAATTCATTGGGTAGTGACATCCCAAGAATTGCTATCTCTACTCAAGGGGATCAGTAGTGAGTAATCTTCGGGCATGATCTGTACCACACTATATCAAGCAACAGCATAGAACGGTTGGACACTAAGACAAGAGGTGTTTAATTCGGGCATTCCGTTCGTGGGGTGATCCATGCGGCGAGAGTCCCCTTTCGGATCCATCTCGTCGGAACCACGCTCGTGATTCTTGGGCTTTCCCCAAGAACCCACTTTTCTATACCGGCTGGAAGTCCCTCGGTGTCAGGGTGCTACCGGTCTGAGTCGTCCTGGGGTGAGTACTTTTTCCCACCAGAACAGGCCCAAATTCTAGAGTCGGTAACCGTTTCTCTTACACCCAGGATCGCACGAATGCGCAAGGGGAGAGGATACTTCGATATACCGAATCGTGAAGGGTAAATTAACAAAAAAGAATGGGTCTGGTTTTCTGATCACAAGGTTTTCACCAAGTGAGAGCATACTCACCTACCACTCCACAAGCACACTCAAGCATGAAAGACATGATTCTTTTTAAAAGCACCAAATTCAAAGTTTGCTAAGCTAGAAATAAACAAACACACTGTTTTGTTCTCTCCTTCTTTGACATGCGAATCTGCAAACAATGAGTTAGTAGTTTTGGATGTGATGGTCTTGGACACATGGAAAATGATCGCCACACGCTGCAAGAAACTATTAGTAACACAAAATATCTAACCTGGTTAACATGCAGGAATAACCAACACAGAAAAAGACAGAAAACCAGAAAACAGAAACAACCTGAAATTCGGCAATTAAAACCTAAAAACTGACAGAAAAGTTTACCAGACAAATGCGGCGCGGTATTACCAGACAGATGCGGCTCGGTTTGTCAATTGCGTCGTTCGGTTCTGCGAATGCGGCTCGAAATGTTAGATGCGGCTCTGGAATTCTCAGTTGCGGTCTGTCAGGGCAGTTGCGTCGTTTCTATGAGCAGATGCGTTGCGACGTTTGCGGCGATGCGTACCAGTATTCTGCAAAACAACAGAAGACAACAAAAAACTCTACCCAAAACAGAAAGCCACTACGGGAAATGATTAGTTCAAGAAACCCTAATATTGTTCAAAAACAGGTAAAAAGATTCAAAAAAAGATTTAAGATTGGACAACCCGAAATGCAAAAATAAAACCGCAAACTTGAAAGAAAACAAAAAATGATATACCAAACGGATGCGGCGCGAGTTTCGAATGCGGCTTTCGGGGTATCAGATGCGGCTCAGGACGAACGATGCGTCGTTCTGTTCGTCAGTTGCGTTGTGACAGTGCGATTGCGGCTCTAAGGTTGTCGTATGCGTCGCGACGCATATGATGCGTCACACTGTTTTTAAAAATGTTGCGGCGATCCGTACCTGTACCTGCAAAACAACAGAAAACAACAAAAACAAAAAAAAATGTACGAAAAGCCGAAATAACAACGTCGGGTTCACCAATGTAATCAAGGGAAAATCCTAAATTTATTATTAAGTGGGTTAGCACAATAACAATCAAAATTCCTATGAAAATAACAAAGCACAATGGAAGTGAGGTGAAGACAAAAGGGATAGTGTTACCCTATGTCTCCACCTTCCATGATTAACCTCTGTTACACCTCCTAGCTTGCAGATAAATAACAATGCCCTCAGATTTATGAGCAACTATGACTAAAGACTAAGCCCTATGCAAGTGTTGAAGGATTTGCAGAAAATAAAAATAACCCTACAATGAGCTAAAAATGGCTATGACTGTTAATGACTATGACCTAAGTTGACAGCAAATTGACATAGACTAAGAATGCAAGAAGTCAAAATGAGCTAAAGACTGAGAGCCAAATGAGGTCAAAATTGCCCTTTTATAAAAATTGCAATTTTGAACGTGTGGCCAGGATGAAAAGATGACAGGAACCCTAAGATCAATGCTTAAGATTGAATATTGCTGTGTGCATTAGGGTTAGGTCAAAATTAGGGCAACAGGTAAGAATGAAGGGTGGAGATTGAATTATGAAATAATTCAATCAACGGTCGAAATTAAATGAGAAGTCAAAAGTCAAGAATTAAATTGGAAGATAAGGCTGGCACGGACAAAGAGGTTGCTGGAGAAATTAAATAATAAGATTTATTTACTCCAGACAACTAGCAAGTAATTAAATAATAAAGATATTATTTAATTATGGAGGAATGTGATAAAAGAATTATTTTGAAATTAAATAATGATTTTAATTCAAAATTCAAGAGAATGGCCAAATTAAATAAATCAAATTTATTTAATTTTAATGGGAGAAAAAGCTAATGAATAATTAAATAATTAAATGAATTATTTAATTATAGTGGAAAATGGACAGAATTAAATAAATAAGAATTTATTTAATTTTTTAGAAGAAGGGGACTTAATTAGTGACGTAATTAAATAAATAAAATTTATTTAATTAATCAAGAAGACATAAATGGTAAAGGGAAATTAAATAAATTATGAAATTTATTTAATCAAAGGAAGACTTTAGATAATTAGTGATGTATTAAATAAATAAATAATATTTATTTATTTAATAATCAAGGAGGAACAAATGACATGAATTAATTAAATAATTATGAATTATTTAATCAATAGTCGAATGCGGACCAAGGACATAATTAAATAGCTTAATTATGCTAGGACGAAAAGTGGTAAAAATGAAGCTTGCAGGCCTAGGTCATTTTTAGGTGTCTACAGCACCAACTACCTTTATGAGAGTCATGAATGATGTCTTCCAACCATTCATAGATGATGTTGTCATAGTTTATTTGGATGATATACTTGTATTTGTCAAACTTGGGAAGAGCATGTAGAGCATGTGAGAAAAGTATTGGATGTATTTAGAAAAGAAAAATTGTATGTAAAGATGTCAAAATGCGATTTCAATAAGACATCACTAGTGTACTTAGGCTATATTGTAGGAGGAGGTCAGTTGAAAGTGGATCCTATGAAGGTTGAAGTCATTCTAAACTAGCCAAATCCAAGTACAGTTACATAGGTCAGAAGTTTTCTAGGCATAGTACAATATTTGAGGAAGTTCATAGCTAACTTCTCCTACATAACATCTCCATTGCATGCGCTAACAAGTGTAAAGAAATATTTCTAGTGGGGAGGTCAATAGAAAAAGGCCTTCAATACTTTAAAGGAAAAGATAAACACTGCACTAGTTCTGGCTCTACCGGATCTACAACAACCATTCAAAATTGAAACAGATCCTAGTGGGTTTTCCATGGGAGCAATACTCATGAAAGGAGGAAAACCTATTTTCTTTCATTCTAAAACTTTCACAACTGTGGTAAGTAACTATCCCACATATGATAAATAATTGTATGCATTATTACAAATTGTAAAGAAGTGGAAACACTACCTATTGGGTAAGGAAATGATAATACACACAGATCATCAACCACTTCAATATTTGTACTCACAATCTAAATTGCAACAAAGCAAGCACTTTAGGTGGATGGGTTTTCTACAACAGTTTCATTTGGTTATAAGGTATAAGAAAGGGGTTGAAAAAAAAGTAGCAGATATGTTGTCTAGGCCTCCTATAACAAATACTATAATTATTCGTCAAAGTAGTTCAATGGCACATGAAAGTTATCAAGAACAATATGCTAAGGACAAAGACTTTAAGGATATATATGCAACATTAATTCAAGGAAAACATGTAGAAGAGATAAACTACTACATGCAAGAAAAAAATATGGTATCACTTAGGGAAGTTGTGTATTCCACAAGATGAACGAGCAAAAGTAATTAGAGAAGTGCATACATCATTAATTGCTAGACACTTTTGGGTAAGCAAAATAATGTCACAAGTAAATAAATATTGTTATTGGTCTCGTATGTAAGAAATTTTTTCTAAGTACATTAGAGGATGTGTAATTTGTGCAACAAGCAAGCCTAGCAATAGGAAGTTGGAATTGTATAAACCTCTACTTGTACCATCTTATCCATGGGAGAGTATCTCAATGGATTTTTTTGAGGGACTACCAATGTCTAGGAAAGGGCATGACTATTTGTTTGTGGTAGTGTATAGGTTCAACAAAATGTGCATTTTGATGCCTTGTAAAAAATAAGTCACAACTGAACTAACAACACACTTGTTCTTCCAATTTGTAGGGGTTCATTTTGGGCTTCCAAATTCTATTGTATTGAATCAAGATTCTCAATTCTTGGGGGAATTTTGGTCAGCATTATGAGATCTTATGGACACAAGATTGAAGAAGAGCACAACATTTCATCCATAGATAGATGGACAGACAAAAGTAGTCAATAGAATAGTGGTTCATCTTCTTAGAGGTCATTGCAATAAACATCCTAAGTTATGGGATGAAATTCTACATTATGTGCAACATGCTTAAAACCATGCAACACACTCTTCTACTCAAAGATCTCACTTGTTTCAGTTATCTGCCAAGGACACCTATGGATTTTTATTTTAGGAAGGAAGATGTTAAAGATGTACATCATGATGCAGAAAAGGCCTTAAAATTCATCTAGAAGATCCAAGTAGTCCACCAAGCAGTTGAAGCACAACTGGAGAAGAGCCAAGAAAAGTACAAAGGCTGACATGATAAGCATCATGTTGATCATCAATTTCAGGTTGGTGATAGAGTTTGGTCACACATCAGTAAGGAAAGAATGCAAGGTGAAGGTAAGAAGATCAAGTCGACCAGGTATGGACCCTTTGAGATTCAAGAAAATATTGGTACAAATGATTTTCACTTAAATTTACCGCCTTATATGCACATCTACTCAGTTGTTAATGTAGAGAATTTGAAATTGTATGAACCTCTTATGATACTAGATGAGGAGGCTGATGTTCAAATTCCTTTTGTTGATGATCTATCATTGGAGTACATGAATGAGTTGCAAGAAGACGTAATCTTGGACATAAATGTTAGAACTTCACGAAGGGGTGTTGTTGAGTATCTTAGAGTGGGACTTAAAGGGATGAATCCTAGCAAAGAAAAATGGATGGAGGTTGGAAAAGTGAGGGAGTTGTACCCCCACTTAATTTCTATGTAATTAGGATTTTGGTGGTCCAAAAGATCTCTAGTGGGAAGGCCTGATCTAGGTGGATATGTTTTTCACCAAAAAAATGATAGTTCCAAATGTCATAGAAAATGGCACCATGTTGAAGAGCTTGTCGACATGATTCCAATGCCACTTGAATAGCATCAAACAAAGTCCATATAAAAAAGTTATGGTTGGTCAAATTTTTAAAAAATATGTTGACTAAGGCAGTATAGATACTGACATCAACATGGTGATGTGGTAGACTCTGGAGTTGACACATGGTAGGCTCAAAAGGTGACACATGGCAATACAATTAGTAGGGAAAATGATGTGGTAGTTTGATGTGGGCCAATGGTTGCTTGAAACGTGTCAAGGTGAGGTCAAATTAAATGGTGCCACATGGACCAATGGTTAGGTGTCACATGGCAATCTTGTGATTACTCTGGAACAAGGTTGGTTTGTTTGTCAAAAATTTGTTGGGGAGGTTTGAACACATGACCTTCCCAATGCTATTATCACTCTCCATCACCAAGCTACGCATGATATTTAGAATACATATGGGCTAGATTTTATTTAAACAAACCAAATATTTTATTAGCTAAATAAGGAGGCTGGCAGTTTGAACCATCAACCTCCCACCATTCATTCTCAACACTTGCCAATGCACAACACACAAATTTCATGATACTTGGGCGCTAAATTCTATTTAAAATATAACACAACCCATATAAAGTAAAAAGGAGGGGCTGACAGTTTGAACCATCGACCTCCCATATAACAACCACCCCATTTGCCACTGTGCCACACGTGTATTCTCAAAATAGAATGAGGGAAAACATTATTTTGTTATATGAAATTTGTGATGCCCGAAAAAGAGGGGCTTGGGTTTGAACTCGAGACCACCTATATATAGGGGAAAAGTTTTTACCATCAGGACAGAGGTCGAAGACATAAACTTATTATGCATAGATTATTATTTGGAGTTGTATTTTTTAGTATAGATAGAGGTTTTTTAAGGGTTTTTGAAGCCAATCCTCCTATCAGGAGAGAGAAATACTTGAGAAATTCAAATTACTATTGAAGAAGACTGTGGAGAGACTGTTACATGTAGGTTGAGGAACCATTTTGATGTACCATTTTCATTTTGGACATTATAAAGGATCAATCACTCATTGGAGAGGGACCCAAAGACATAGCCCAATTTGGGTGAACTCCTTTATTAACTCGTGAGCTCATTTCCTCTCTTATATCTATGCTCTATTTTATATTTTAAGTATCTTTAATTTCTTTTAAAATCTTTTATTTAAGTTTTGATTTTTTTTTTTAACCATTCACCTAGGCAACTAATGTCATAGATTCTTTTTGAATCATTGATTGAGCAATTAGGTCTTTAATCCTCTCCTAAATTCACTTCAAATCTGAAACCTACACAAAAGGATAAGGGGAAAGGGTTGTGTCATATAGGAGCTTTCCTAAGTCAAACCCAATTTTGGTATTTCTACCTCCACAATGGCTATGATGATGTAAAAGAGATCTTACACTTGATCGAGCAGAGGCTAGTGGATAAACAAGTGATAAATTGGTAATTGTTGCAACTTACCAATTAGATTTGAATTCCTTGATACTAAAGTCATTGTATTCATCCTCTTAAAGGATAATTGGATGCTTGATTTGAAGTCCTACAAGTGTTAGTACTCACAAAATAAATGGACATGAAACATAAACAAACTCACATGGAAAATTGATATGATGCTAACATGATTCTTGATTGAAATAATGTTGCAATAATTTTTCTCTTGACTAATTTTTAGGATGCTTAATTATGATCTCAATTGACTTAGGATTCATTAGCATTTAAAATGATGAAAAATAATTGTATTTATATTTCATTCTTTAATTGCTTGCAAATTAATTATCTAAAGTTGACAATTGAATTCAAATTTCTAAATCTTAAACTTCCAACACCAACATATGTGTATTGGGGCCAAAATAGGCTAGAGAGGAGCACTAGCACCCTAGTCTAG
The DNA here is from genome assembly GCA_007258455.2 of Sequoia sempervirens. NCBI lineage: Eukaryota > Viridiplantae > Streptophyta > Pinopsida > Cupressales > Cupressaceae > Sequoia > Sequoia sempervirens. The sequence continues at coordinate 25,713,565 of VDFB02358134.1, read as the reverse complement.
ACCTATTTTGGGGCTTTGATTGTTCTTAAATAAACATTGATTTTTAATTCCCAATTCAACTTTGATTTCTTGAAGATTATCATAAAACATGCAGATTAAAAGCACAATTGGGTCCAGGCACCTAGGAGGGAGCTAAACCTAGTGTGAAATTATCAAGGGTGACAATTTATGATGCTAGAGTAAGTGAGAGGTTTTTATTTTGTTAAGGTGTAATTAAATTCTTGTTGGTTAAGACATGATTGTGTATAGTGTGTGATATGGAGAGATTAAGGAAGAGCGTACACAATGTAAAAATGGTCAATCCAAAATTTGCATAATCTTATTAAATTTTTTATATAATAGGTATTTCTATATGCAACATTATTCATGAAAGTTTAAGCTTCATCAATAAGAACATGAGATTATTCATGTTTATAAAGGAATGAGTAGTAATTTAATTGACTAAGGTGTTGATTGAGGATTTAACAACCCTTTCCAACATGCAATTAAATTCACTAGACCACTCTACCTTTCTTGAAAAATAATTTATTTCCATAAGAAATCAAAATACTCTAAGGTCTATCTCACCAAGTCATAGTAATGCAAGAAAACTTAGTGATATATGTAGTTGCTCCTATTTGATGTTTAAATTTGGTGATATCTTGGCTAATTACCATATTAAACTCATAATTTGATGGTTAAAAATTTTTAAACAAAGATCTACTTTGCGTACAATGTTAGTATTCAAATTTGAAATGAACTCACTTTATTGTATGGTGGGTGTTAGAATTCAACCGATCAATGCAAACACCACTAGTTAATAAATTTATTGAGAGGAAATGTTAACTAAGTTTTCTTAATCAATACTACACAAAATCATTAATGCAAATCACTACAATTGTATATGGATTACCTTAAAAATGAACAGGCATATGTAAAATTATTGTATGACACATACAAATTCCACACATCACCTCTAAAAATAAAGTATTGAAAATAAATTTTCCAAGTAGCATGTGATATTCCCTTAATATCAAAGTTCTTAGGGTTACATGAGTAGTTGGCTTGTGGCTATCTTAAATATTAATTAAGTCACATTATCATTATTATATTGATATTTTTTTAGTTAGGTTGGTCTAAGGCTTATATATGGTTATCTAAGTTGACCTACGCGATATCCTATAAGTAGGGTATTTATAGGAGGTAGTGAGTCTTATTTGATCATAAAATTGTGAATTATGTTCTTAGAGGATATATTTAGAGGATTTACCCCTCAAAGCGGCTTGTTATCAAGTACTTTCAATATATTTCATATTATATTCTTCTCATGTGCAACTTATGTTATTACAACATGCATTGGTCATCTATCTAGATTGTTGAATTTTAAAATGGGTGTTACAACATAACCTAGAGTTCATAACTTGGAACTTCTAACACTAATTTCTACTTATAATATATATTTTCTTAGCTATCTATTCTCCAATTTTTATTTTTTTTTACAATATTTTTGAAACTTACATAAATACCCAAATTGAGCACCCAAAACTAAAAAACCTAGAACTAGTTGACTTATATCTTAAAATAGTCCATAGGACCAAAATTATAATATAACTATATTTAATTCATAGTCCCAAAATAAAATTACACACCTTTATGCACATGGCCCTAGAAGAATTACACTTAAACACACATATTATAGAGCGATTTATTACAAATATTCAAAGAATAAAGAATAAGAGGAAGAAATTGTAGTTGAGCATCCAAATCATCACTTACTTGATTCCTTTTTGTAATCACCCTATTATTTCTACTACTATAGGAAGTGCATCTTAAAGTTATCTAATGCTTCTAAGACTATATTAATATTAGGAGTGTCAAATATTAGAAGTAGACCTTCTTTAAGAAGAGGGTATTCTTGATTTTCTTAGTAACTCTTATTTCCAACAAGAAGTCTTGGAGATATTGAAATTGCACTTATCCTCATTAGATTATAAACAACATCTTCAATCATATTTTTATTTAGTAAATTGGCAAATTTTCTAATAAAGTAGGGAGAAATTTCTTTGGTCTCTCATAGAAGGCACAAGGGATGGCTTCAATAAATCCTTAATAAATCCTTAATTTTTTATTATAACTACATCTATTCTCTCCCTCTACATCATAAACTTCCTCTTATGTTCTTAGAAATATTTAATCCCCCACCTACTAACCTTGATCAACTATAAGTTCAAGTGAAGTTTACCATCTAGTATAATACCTTTACTTTGAAGATATGTGAATAGTACCTTGGTGATTCTCTAAAGTGTAGGTAGGTGGGTGATGAGGTCTCCATCAATTATTTTTTTAAACTCCATCATGGCACTAGATTCAGCACTTACCTTTCCTAAATAAATCTCCCTCATTGGGACTTGAAGTAACCCCTCCAAGTTATTGTGACACTCACCACTCCTCCTGTATCCCTATGTTGCATTTTTTTATCTAATATTTTCAAGAGGGTTAGGGTTGGTGTACAAGGTATTCAATGTAGGATAATAATTCACCAAATTTATCCTTGATATCTTCTTGTATTTCTTCATCCTTTCTTATTCTACTCAAGATGGTTTAAATCACCATTTGTAGAGACTAATGTTTTCCCTCTCATGTCTAATGACCCAAATTCATTCTTTACACTGGATAGTCTATGAGTTTTATAAATTATTTTTCTTTATATCCCATTAGGGTATTTATCTTTGCAATCCTTGACCCTTGTGCATCCATTGTAATTGTATACAATGTTCTTGTCTTTTTTGGATTTATCTAGGCCTTGAAAATTTCTATAATATTTGAGAGATCCTTAGGGACATGGCTGTAATTTCTTTACCTCTTCTCAATAGTAGATCCTAGAAATATTGGAAACCCTAAGCTGCTCCCTATTTATGTTTATCTTGTAGGTGATTTGGGAGGAATTGCATGTGAAGGAGGAGGAGAATTGATGAGGGCCACACCGCCCAAAACCCACAGAAATAACAACAGATACCAACACAAAAGATGCGAGACAAAAAAATGACTCACTTTTAATTATTTTTAGAAAATGAAATTACAAATTCAAAGCTTACATGTTATAGCCTCATGGGCTTGTTGGAAATACAAGGGCAGACAACTGAGAGGGGGGGTGAGTCAATTGTCACCGAATTTCAAGCTTATTAATCCTTATTCTTAGATTTGATCAATATCAATGATAGCATGAAACAACAACACATTAAAAAAACACATAACACCAAGCTTTTTTATGTGGAAACCGTGTTAGGGGAAAAAAAATGGTGGAGGTTAGTCCACAAGATTATACCCTATTAAAAGAATAAGAAGAATAAATGGGGAATGCACATGCATTCAGGAACACTTCCTAGAGCTCACTACTCAATTACAAAGGAAGACACATTGTATTACAGAAAGATTCAGATTACAACCATCTATATTTTGAAATAAGAAAATAGCATCTGCTAATGCCTGATTACAGTTATGGTTAGGCACATGAGCACTTCTTCACTCTTCTTCACACTCTTCTCTACCTTTGAATGATTTGAACATTATTCACACATCTCTTATAGAAGCACACCTTCAGGCACATTTAAATTCAAATAAACAATTGCTCTTATATGTTCGCAACAAGAAATTAAATCGCTACAAGTCGGCCACAAAGAAATAATAAAATGAGTACAAATTGTCAGCCCAAAACAATAGATAATTTTCAATGTGAATCAACCAAGTTTGGCCACAAAATAGTGAAGACCTAAAATAACAACTTCAACACGAAAAAATTCAATTAATTTCTCCTCGAAGATCCACAACATGCTTCAACACCTTGTCGGCCAAGAACATGAAAAACATGAACACAAGAGAAAATCTCAGATCGTGAGAACAACGATCAACACAGACGTGAAACACAAATAGAGAACAATCTAGAAACATCCACAAGCATCATAAATCACCAGAGAATCATCCGCAATAATTAAACTAATTGGAATCATATAATCTTCATTTAGGAACACAAACTGAAGTAACAAAAAAACTGTCAAAATACAAATCTTCATAACTCAATCAAATCTTCACGTAGATCTCTGAAACTCAACATGGATAAACTAGATATAATGAAAAATACACTGTTTAGTCCACAACCTCTAATCAATAATGCACAGAAATCATTGACAGATAGAACATCACTTCACCACTGACAACCTACAACTCATTCCACCACAATTTTCTCAATATCCTTGACATATACAACTTAAAATGCACTAATGCTAATAGTGTTGACATCAATGACAATCAAATATTAGCAACACAACCACAACATCCAACAATCTCCCCCTTTGGCATTGATGACAACACATGATGTGAAAAACACCATCAATGCAACTAACTCTTGACACTTACTCCCCCTTAGGTTCTAACTCATTTTCACCTTAACTCTTCCACATGATCTTCTTCCCACAAGGCTCTTCTCCTCAGATAATCACCAATTTTTGACATTAATATTCTCCCTCTTTGAAATAAATTTCAAAGATCTCTAAGCTCTGAACCACATATCTGAACTTCCGAACCATCTGACTACTCCCCCTGAGTAGCAACCACCACAAAATTAATCTGAATCAAGATATGATTATGAAATGCATGAACTAATGCAATGCATTGCTTTGCATCTTAGTTCTGATTAGGAGGGGTAATCACCCCTAAATTCCCTCTAAGATTCTCAAAATTATCCTTAGGCAATGGCTTTGTAAAGACATATGCAATCTTCTCCTTAGTAGGAACATACTCCAGTCTTACTTCCTTTTCACTTACATTTTCTCTCAAAAAGTGAAACTTGATAGATATATGCTTGGTTTTTTAATGCAGCACCAGATTCCTAGAAATGTTAATGGCACTTGAATTATCATAAAATATAGCAATAGGCTCATCATACACAAATTTGATATCCTTTAGCATCTGTTTAATCCATAATACTTGAGTACAATTGTTAGCACAAACATTGTATTCGACCTTTTCAATAGATAAAGAAATGGCATTATGCTTTTTACTCAACCATGAAATTAGATTTTTACCCAAGAAAAATGCACCACCACTAGTACTTTTTTTTTCATCCACATCTCCTGCCCAATCAACATTAGTAAAGGAACTCAAAGTGAGATCATCATTTTTAGCATACCATAGACCAAAATCAACTGTCCCTTTCAAGTATCTAAAAATTCTCTTCACAACAGTCACATGAGATTCCTTAGGATTGACTTGAAATCTTGCAACAATAAATACAACATTCATCATATCAAGCCTGGTTTGAGTCAAATAAAGCAATCCACCAATCATTGATCTGTATCTAGTCTGATTTTCCTTTGGAGAATCATCTTTTGTTGTCAACTTACATCTGGTCATCATAGGTGTACCGACTGGCTTTGAATCTTCCATACCAAATTTCTTCAGCAATTATTTCACATACGTGTAATGAGATATAAATATCCCTTTATCTAATTGAGTAATTTGCAATACCAAAAATAATTTCATCTCTCCAATCATTGACATCTCAAAGTCGCTCTACATCTCATTAGCAAACTTTATGCACAAACTATCATCTCCTCCAAAAATGACATCATCAACAAAAACTTCCACAATCAAATCTTTATCATCATTCTTGAAATACAAATTACTATCAACAGTACCTTTGTTGAATCCAATCTTCAACAAATATTTATCCTATCTGGCATACCAAGCTCTAGGGGCTTGCTTAGGTCCATACCATGATTTCTTCAACTGACAAACTATTTCTCCTTAATCAGTCAATTGAAATCCATCAGGTTGCTCAACATATACCTCTTCTTCTAGTTCACCATTCAGAAAAGCAGAAATGGCATCCATCTGATAAACGTTGTAGTCTTTGTAAGCAACACAAGCAAGAAACAGTCTCAGCTTAGATTCTAGCAACAGGGGAAAAAGTCTCTTCAAAATTAATTCCTTCCATTTGAGAATATCCCTTGCAAACTAGTCTTGCTTTGTTTGTAACCACTTCACCTTTCTCATTCAATTTGTTTCTAAAGACCCATTTAGTTCCAATTACATTTTTATCCTTAGGTCTAGGAACTGTTGGTTTCTTTTTACTAGTAACCAGGTTGGTCTTCTAATCCACCTATGAAATTGCCAATTCCAATCAAGGGAGCTCGAAGGACCTGGACCAACTGACGAGGACTTTAAAAAAAATCCTCCTACACTTCGGACTCTGCAAGACCTGGGAGGGTGATCCCTTAATGTGTTTACAACCTCTGCACCATTATTATAAACAACATTAACAATAACAGATAATCTCACTTAATAGCTCAACACGATAGGATAATATCAAATAGAATTGGTTGTTCATCGATAATATCAACCATCTGGAGCATGAGATAACTACAACACAATCCATAGTATAAGATAGTCATTGATTTGCAATTTGTAGCAAGCTCTAGGCAAAGACAAGCAAATAATGAATCATACGGGTAATTACAACTTAGATCAGTGCCATATATCCATTGTAGGAGTCAAATTCATAAGCATCTAAGGGTTTATGATAGATTTAACACATAACATATAAAATCCTTCACGACATTGCATTGTAATCTCATCAATATGTATTCTAACTCAATACTACTTATTGAATCCTTATACAGAACATATCCGCCTATAATCCCATTCAAGCATTTTAATTAATTCCTTGAATTAAAGCTAAAATAGAATCATACACACCATAAGAGTGAAATGAATGAAACAACCCTTAGTTATTTTATTCAAAGTTTAGATATGCATGTACAATGGAGAGACATGAGCTTGAATTTATCATTTCAACTCCAATGCTAGTAATGTTATACAACATTGAATCCACATGAATTCAAAACCTGTTATAGAATGACTCAAAACCTAAATTCATTTTTCTCTAAAACCATAAAACTTTACAATTTGCTCTGCAACTTCACGTAGACTCAACCCAAGCTTGAAATCCTTCTTATAGAAAATGAAGGAGCAAACAAGCATCAGGCCAGAAAGTACACATGTCACCAGCCAATTGGAGCACTTGGTGACATTCCAAAAATTGTTACAACAACAATTACCCTGGAGAATATTCTTGTTCATCGTGCCCGCTAAGAAAAGTTGATGCAGCAACAAAAAATAATAAGAATCCCATACCAAGACTGCAACCAAAGAAAGATTGGAACCGTTGTAACTGCAATATCTGATCTACCACTCGTTTGCAGCTCATTCTTTTCTCTTCCTTAGTCAAATATTTAGTTACCCATTTCTAGTACTCTTCATCAGTTAGTTAGTCAAAATTAATCACCTCATTCATCTTGGTACTATAAGGTGTGTATTTTACCGCTACCTGATTTGCATCTCTTTCAAAAGACTCCAAAAATGAGCTGGTACTAATGATTTTATCCATACAGCTCACCAACAAATCATAATCTAAGTCATCACAAATTAATTTAATTTGATCATTGATGACCTTTCTTACTTGATCCTGCCATTGGTGGAGTGACTTGATTTTCCCCTGCTCATCAATTATATCAGGTAATAGTGTGTTACCCCAATCATTAAAATTCTTCACCAATTCCCTGATCTTCCTACTCAAATCATCTGGTAGGGTCTGAAAACCTTGCAGTGATTTAACTAATACTTGAGTAGGCCTTAATGATTGGGGCCTATTGTTTGTATCAAAAGTTAAGAGGCCTTATACATTACATCTAAATCACTAGCCCTAGGGATCTAATTTTCAATCAGTCGTATCACTACCTCCCAATCCCTATCAATATTCTTTATTGCATCTAATAATAAAGAATATAAAGAATGTATAGATGGAAATTTATTATCAACCCTCTCATTTAAATGTCCCAAAATAGCAGTAATAATCTCCTTTTTCTTTGAAAGAGATCCTCACTTACCTTCAAAGATTCCTGTAATTCATCAATTTTGTGCATGAGCTACTTCTTTGTAGGATCCACAGAGCATTCTATTTCTTCATCAATGTCCTCTAAAGAAGGGGTGAATGAAGGATTCTGACTGGGAGACCCTGGTGTGGAAATAATTGGAGAAGTAGGAAGCATTGGCCCTGATGTGGAAGGCACTGAACTGGTCCCCAGAGCACTTGATGTCTCCCCAATCTGTTTATATCTTAACCTTTCCACCTCAATCTACAGGTCAACATTCTTTTGCTGCATCTTCCTGTATTCCTCAATGAAAAGGTTATACTTCTCCATTAGGCTCTTCTTTTCAGCCTCCTCCCTTTCAGGAGTCTTTAGGGCCAATTTGGCCACATTCAGATTCAAATTAGTGGCCTTGGTGGTTGAGGTCTCTGAAACTTTCTTTATTATTAATCCTCCTCTGAAATTTGGATTGATATCAGAAACATTTGGCTTTCTCCCTTGTGGGGCCAATGCCCAAATTGCCAAGGTTTCATACTCTTAAAACTGAAAGCAGAGTCTTGCAGTGCTGCCTTCACCTCTTCTTTAGAGTCTTGCAAGGAATCCTTGGACTTCAAAATAGCATTAAATGCTACTACATCTGCAATGTCCCATTTGGGTAGAATCATTACACCAGCCTGACTTACCAATTTTCTTCCTTCCTTAGGAGTGACGCTCTTGAAATCTTCCATTAATTCAATTTTCACTTCCTCATCATTCTCCTGGTTTGACCTGTTAGGTCTTAGTTCTCTTCTCTTCTTATTGCAAGATAAATCTGCAGTCCATAACTATACTGAAAATCTTTCTCCATCAACCGATTGCCTCAATTCCATCTGCTAAGAGAAAAAGTCAACATTCTTGCACAAGAACATATACATCAACATAGAATACCAAAAGAATTGCGTGTCGGTATCATTTTTCTGCAACTTTGACAACCCTTCATGAATCCTCACAGCCAAGAAAGAAGCAAATTCATAAGTCACAGAGAAGTTAGGGTGTTGTATTTACACCCCCATGAACATGTATGCAATGGGCATCACCGTACCAGGACTGAAACCCAAAATATGGCATAATGAATAAAAAGTGGCCAAGAAATTATTTGCAAAATAGTTTAATATGAAAGGTTCTTGGTCATTAGGGCTAATATGAAATCTTGAACCTCCTACCCTAGCCAGATGAGGTGGAAGCAACTTAGCTCTGAAAAGAAAATTTTTCTTTGCATATTCTTGCTTCATTTCCTCAAGATCAATAGGAACCAAATATTCACTCTATTCACTCAAGTCAAAAACCTGTTGGATTTCATCTTTGTTAATGTTTAACAAAACCCTTCCATCATTATCCTTGATTACTCATGTGACAGGGTCATATCTTGCGGCCACTGCTCTAAACAAGTCTGAATCAGGGAACACGTTTGGGACCATCAACTTCCCCAAATCATACATTCAACCATTTGAAAAGGCGTGAGGAAAATTCCTCTATCCATACCACAATCTAAATATTTCCAATCCTATGAGAGGAACCCTAGCATCGGCTATGTTGGAGCAATTATATAGTAACCCTTCCCCCAGGATTTTCCCTCACATCAGAACCAATCCCTTCTTTCTACCATTCGTTGACAAGGGCAATTGATCCAAGAAATCATCGTACATGTTTCTTCTTAAATAGTCAATTTGGCCAGAATTTTGCTTTGGCGGTGCCATCTTGGATGAACTAGGGCCTCTTTATAACTTCACACTTCAAATAGCTAGGACTAAGCAGGGATATGAAATTACAGAACAACACACTACAATTTCTCACAATTTAAATAAACTATAGCCCTAACATTTATCAACAAGTCCTATGATAGGTACAACAAATCTTTTCCCAAATTCAAGTGTAGAGTAACCAGGAAGCACAAAAATTAACTCACGAATTTGTGCTTGCAGGAATCCCAAATTCTGGCTGCAAAGACTCACAATTTCGCTTTCAGCTCTGAGAGTGCTTCACAAAATACTTGAATGTCTTGTGATACAAATAAAGCAAGAGAATTAATTTTATTTCAATCAAATCATGCCAGCAAGTGTCTCATCTGCCATTAAAGATCACTCGCGCATTGCACAAACAAATCCAACCATATTTGATGCAGATTTAAATTTTAGCCGTTGATCCTTTAGTTAGATCAAATCATTGAATGACCGCCTTCAAAACAAGTTGACACAATTTCCATCATGGCAATAAAGGGCCCACCATACAATATGCTGCCAAGGAAATCCATGTGGCGATCGCCTGCGATATCACAATCAGTAAAGACCTTCCAACTTCTAATCACACAATGGCAGGAAACCGTAGATCTTGAGCATCAGTGATCTTGTTCCTTCAACACAGTTACTAGCCTTATCATTAACTGTCGATCAACTTTCTTGTCAAGATTATAACATACCCGTTGATTTAAAACATGTGCATCTTAAGAATACTTTAGTAATCTGTCGTCTAATGTATTAAGAATGGATTATTTCACCAAGGTACTTCCATTACTCCCTCAGTAGTTGAGACACGTGGAGCCCTCCCGTGATATCACGATCAATAAAAACCTTTTAATTCACGATCACACGATGGCGGGAAATCATTGAGATTTGACAATATTTGATCGACGGTCACTCAAACTTATCCCCTTCGGCCTCATGAAATGGGACACGTGGCACCCGCCTATGATAGCACAATCAACCAATGCAGTGTGGTGGGGTCATTGTGGGATGGCAGGGAATGACAGAGATCAAACGACAGTTGATCAATGGTCGCGTGAATTTTATCCCTCTGCAAAATAAAAAAATTATTAAAAGGACAAGGGGACATCACTAGGCAGATGGTAAAGAATGACATAAGTTGTTTTTAAATGATGAAACATGGGGCCAACCAAGACTTAGTAAAATAAAACCCTGTGGAGGAAATAAAATATTAAGACCAAAGGGACTAAGTCTAAACGAAACGATAGGACATAAGTCTTTTCAAAATCCCTCAAAAAGGTAACAGCGAAAAAGATCCCAACCAATGCGTAAAATAAACACAAGGGTTTTACATGAAAATAAAGCTAAAACCCCCCGACCCTAGGGAAATTTTGATACCATGAAAGACCAGTAACATAAGGTAGGGCATGATTGGAACACAAGGAGAAAAAGTTTGAAGTTCCATCAGTGACTCTAGTTGGGGACATTCATTCCACTGGAATGGAGCGAGAATTCAGAATCTCAGGTGGAGCAGAGCAAGATGCAGAGATGACCAAAAAAGGATTGTTTGGAAAAAACAACCCAAACTATGTACAAAATATATACAAAATATACAAACCTAAACTATTGTTCATGGAAAAGAATACTTCAAGTGAAGTATAACTTCAAGAACTTTCCATGAACTGGCAGTTCAAGAATATCCCCCATCATATTTTGGAGGAAGTACGAATCTTCACCCCACTTACCATTGATAAAAAATGGACCCAACTAGATTGCATCAAATTTCCCATGTTTCCCTTTGTCCTCTAATCTGGCATTCCACATTAAAACCAAATCTCCATCTTTGAAATTTCTTGCAGTAGCCCTTTTGTCATGCAAATTCTTTATTTGCAATTGAAATTTTGCATTTCTCTTTTGAGCTTCCCTCCTAGTTTCATCTAATTCTATAAGAGCTTCCACTCTCAATTGCATCTCATCATCAATTTCATTATCATACATCTAGACAAACTTATACATTTCCATTAAGTTATTTTGGGGAAACTTGGCATTTATCCCATAAACCAAGTCAAATGGGGCATAACCTATTGCCTTCTTCACAATTACCCTATCTTCCCAGACTACTAATCTCAGCTTGGAATCCCAAGCCTTTTTATTCTGATCCAAGATTCTTTTAATGCTCTTCATCAAGCTTTTATTGCTTGATTCTGCTTGTCAATTTCCTTGTGGGTGGTATGGTGATGAATAAGAAATTTGGATGCCATGCTTCTCACAAAATTCTATGTATTCCTCATATCTAAAACAAATTGCATTGTCTGACACAATCCTTTCCATACATCCAAATCTAGTCAATATGTTGCTCATCAGGAAGTCAATTACCACTTTACTAGTGGCCTTCTTTGTTGGAATTTCTTCCACCCACTTGGTGAAATAATCAGTGGCCACCAATATCCATGAGTGACCTCCACTAGATTTACATGCTATCTCTTCTACAAAATCAATACCCCACTATTGGAATGGAGCTTGTACTATAACTAGTTTTAGAGGAAAATTACCAGAAAACTTTAACTTACCAGAGAAACATTGACAAGTATCACGTCTTCACTATTTGGTGTGCATCCTTAAAAAATGTAGGCCACCAAAATCCAGCCCTCATTATCTTATGTGCAGTTGTTTTAGCCATATAATGCCCTCCAAAAACTCCACCATGCATCTCACTCAGAAGTTCTTGTGCTTGATCTTGGTCAACACACTTCAACATGACACCTTCTCCATTTCTCCACTAGAGCTTTCCATCTATGATAACATATTTTATAGCATGTAACTTCAATGTTCTTTTCTCATTTTCACTCAAGTTGTTAGGACATTTCATTTTTTGCAAATAATATATCACATCTTTATACCATTCAGAATGCTCCATATCACATATGTGTGATCTATTTTCCTCTTCTAGCAAATTTATCTGATTTGCTTCCAAATTACTTTGGCCCATGTGCTTGGCCAATCCTTGTCCTCTCACCAGTGTAGTAATCTAGACCTCAATATTGAATTCCTGGATCCTATTTATCCACCTACACCTTCTTCTTGACACTTCTTGTTGTGTGAAAATGTCCTTAACAACAGCACTAGGAACATAGGCGATTATAGTAGCTCCCATCAAATAAGGCCTAAAAGCCTTTACTGCATTTACTAGTGCATATGCTTGTTTTTCATTTATATCATACTTAAGTTCTGTAGCTTGTAAAGATTTGCTGAAAAAGGCCACAGGCTGTTCGAAACCTTCTGTATTCTTTCGCAACAACACAACTACAATTGTGTGGAAAGAAGCAAATGAAAAAATCTATAAAGGTTTGGAAAAATCAAGGGTTCTTAACATAGGAGCCTCCTTTATTTCTTGCTTAATGGCTTGGAAATCTTGTATAGACTCCTCATCCCATTCAACCTTGGCTCCTTTCTTGAGCATTTTGGAAATAGGGCGAATTGTCTCAACAAAATTTGTTACAAACCTCCTTAAGAAATTTATTTGTCTAAAGAAAGATTGTATTCCTTTGACATTTCGGGGTTGCGGAAATTTATCTATTGCAATTACCCTCTTTGGATCAATTTTTTCTTCATCCTTGGAAACAATATGTTCCAATAATTTTCCGTCTAGTACTCCAAACACACATTTCTTTGGATTCAAAGAAATACCATACTCCAGAGCTCTAATGAATATCTTCTCCAGATGCTCACAATGATCCTCTTCTTTTTTAGAATATGTTGTCAAGTCATCTTGGTAGATCACCAAAAAAAATTTAATGAAATCTAAGAATGCCACATCCATGGCGCTCTGAAAAGTAGCCCCTGCATTTGTTAGACCAAATGGCATTCTTAAATAAACATATGTTCCCCATGGTGTAGTGAAAGTTGTCTTATACTGCTCTGACTCTTTGACCATGAGCTAGTTGTAACCAGAGAAACCATCCATCATAGACATCAATTCACAACCTGTCACCCTTTGCAGCATGGCTTCCATATTAGGTAACGGATAATTGTCTTTTAATGAAGACACATTCAAATTTATGAAATCTACACATAACCTAATGTCTCCATTTTTCTTCCTTACTGGTACCAAGTTTCATACCCAGGATGAATGTCTGATTATCTTGATGATCCTTGCATCCCTTAATTTCATTAATTCTTCTTGAATTTTGGGGGCCAAGGTGGGATTAATAGGCCTTTTCTTTTGTCTAAATGGATTGGCATCATCACGCAAAGGAATCTCATGTTGGAAAAGATCCTCTTTGTATGCCTTAAGATCATCATAGGACCATGCAAACATATGCCTAAACTTCCTTAATAAGTCAATGAGCATCCTTCTCACTTTTGGTGACATTTTCTTTCCAATATACACCTTCTTTGGGGATGCTTCTGTTCCAAGTTTATCTCTTCCATGTCATCAGGATGGGAAACAATATGATTAGCCTTTTTCTTGTCTTGATTATCAAACACTCTTTCTAATACAACCAAGCCCTTGGGAATTGTGTTTGTCTTTAACTGAATGACCTCATTTCCAAATATAGTATCCTTACCATCAAAATTTTCAACAAAAGCTCCAAAGTCAGTTTCTTGATTTTCATATTCACCCACACAATTCAAAAATCTTAATATATCATCATCATTATCAAAAACTTGCCAATTTTTTATGTTATCAGGGACAGATGGCCTAGTTTACACCTCAACCTTTGAAATTCTAGCATAAGTCATATCATCTGGTTTTACTACAATATTGGCTAATAAATCTGCCACTTTATTTTGACCTCTCTCCATCCATCCTATGCCAAATGTATCAAAGCTCTCCAATTCATCCCAAACAACATTCCTATACTGTTTCAACCTCTTTTTCTTTAATACATACTTGGATCTAACTTGGGAAACCACAAGCTCATAATCCCCAATTGCCTTGAGCTTCTTGATCCCATGTTTTCCAGGCAATCTCAACCCCAATAACAAGGCTTCATACTCTGCCACATTATTTGTGCATTCAAATAATAGAGTAAAAGAGAACCTGAATGTCTTTCCACTTGGTGATCGTAAGTAACAAAGCACCTGCACTAGAGCCTTCCTTTGAACTTGCACCGTCAACATACATAGTCCACAAGTCATCAGATTCTGACAATTGTTTTATTTATGTATCAATCAATGCAGTAGGCTTATCACAATTGCTAGGAAATTCCTCAACCTGGAATTCATTGATACCACTGTCAATAAAACATGTCATATTCTCAATTGGTCCATGCTCAATCATATGAGGTAATTTTGATTCTCTTTCAATTTTGACATCGTTACCATCAATGGAGAAAGTAGCAAATGACAAATCATATTGCATGTTACCCCCTATTGATGCACTCCATTTTCTTGACAAAAGCATTCCAAAATGAGGTGGGATGTCTGCAACTAATACAGTCATGACTAAATCCTTGTCAAGGTACTAAGTCAATTTATAAGGCAATGCTCTGATAGTTCCAATAACTGGCACTTCTCTTGAATCCATAGCATAACATTTACCTTGAGCAGTATCTACTGTCAAGCCCATTGCCTCCATTATTTTGACTGGCATAACATTATTTGATGCCCCTGAATCTATCATATAGTTCCTTAAAGTTTTCCCATTTATATCCACACTTAAGAAAAAAGGGGTTATATTTTCAAGGCACATGTTAATAGAATTTCCTAAATATACAGGAGGAATTTGTGACACAATTCCCTCCACTTCCTTTTCTTTCTCTTTATCCTTCACTTCTTTACCACTTTCTTGTTTAGTCTTATTACCAGCAACATCTGTGATCAAGGCTATTGTCTTTTCTTTGTGTTCATTTATTCTCATCATTTCTAATAGAGGTATGGTTACTTTAACCTGAGAAAGGACATGAAACATATCTACAGGTGTATATTTAGGCAGGTTAGACATCATACTTTCATCATTTTCCCCTTTCTCAAGTTGATTACTTCCTCCTAGCTTCTTTTGCTTCTTATCCTCTGTAACAGGTTCAACTAACTTTGTAATCACCTTGGTCTTCACCAGTGATGAAGTCACATCTTCTTGACGCTTTGGGGTTTCATTCCTTTTTGTCTAGACCTTATCATTCTTAACCTCTTTGACTTTTACAACATCCTTTTTGCTGTCAACCTTAATATCTTTGTTTTTGTCCTTTTTTTCTTTAATAAACATGCCAATAGGTTTACCTTGTTCACCACCCATAGTTCTATTTCTCAGTTGAAATGAACTTCTCATTTGAGCAGCCATTTCCTCAGTCAGTTTTGCAATCTCTTCTTCTGATGGTCTCCTTAAGGACACTGAACCTTCAGCCTGCTCCATATTGCAAGCATTATGATCAAAATCACCTTCCTCATCAGAAAAGACCTGTTGATGGTACATCTCACTTCTCTGCCTCTGATTATCCACATCGGCTTCCTATATTTCATCATCAGAGGAAAATTCTACCTCATTAATGTATGATTTGGCCATACAAACATCTACATCATCATGCTCATGTTCTGATGTTTGATCATGAACATCCTCTTCTACTTCCTCAGTAACAGGCAACTGAGCAACAACACAATAATTTTGATCATGTAGATGTTCACACACTTCACACCATGGTCTATCTACTACTAGATTCATTGAATGTTTCTGCAAGGGGTCTAGTGTATGCTGATCATTTTTAGGTTTCTAGCTAGGTAAGATTGGTTTTCCATCCTTCCAATTTGTATTATAAGGATAATTTCACAATCTGGGCGGCCTATCATTTTTATTATAGGGTTTCCTTAAATTTCCTATACCTTTCTCTTGCTTGGCAACAGTTTTCTTTATGTCTTTCAAAGTACTGTAAACCTTTTCCCACTTTTCATCATCTTTAGGCTTTGCAGTCGAAACCTTCTCATTCTTATTCTTAGGATTTTTTAAAAATGTAGGTTCTTCTCTCCTACCATACTACCTAGAAGCTCTTCTATTACTCTCAATATTTATAGCCACCCTAAATGCATCCCTCATAGTGTGAGGGTCCTTATCTCTAAGGAGATATGCCATTTTAGCATCAAAAGCATTGAAATATGTAGTTAAACAAACATTTTCATCAAGCCTCAAAACCTGAAACAAATTATACATTGCTTTCTGAAACCTTAAATTAAACTCTTTCACATGCTCATTTAATGACTTCTTGATGTTATTAAATTCATCTAACATGAAACTAGCATTAGTTTTATCACCATACTACTCCTTGAAACACTTTTCAAACTCATCCCATGAACCAATACTAGCATTAGGTAGACCTCTATACCAATCCCTCACATCTTCTACTAGAGATTGTACAAACAATTTCATTACAACATCTTCATGTTCTACCTCATAATAATTTAGCATATCCATAAAATCTTTCAAGTGTTCCTTTGTTGTCACAACATTATTGCCAGCAAACTTATTCATCTTTTATCTCAAGTCAGCGGGGATGGAATTTGGATAACCAGGAATACCATCAAAGAACAATGGCCTATACCTTTCCAACTGTAGAGGTCGTCATTGAAATAATCCTTCATTCTTCTGAGAATCAACATCAGACCCTAAATTTTGTACCCTAGAACCATCTTGATTTGGATTTACAAACCTAGTTGCATGAATCTTTAGGCCAAAATTATTTATGGTGGGATCTGGATTAATTTTAGGACCGTCCTTTAAGGCATCTTGGTGATTTGATGAGGTTGCAACTTGTGTAGCCTCATCCATGCTTGACATCTTTAGGAAACTTATTTTCTTCTTCATTTATGCATTTGCAGCCTCAATCTTTGTTCTCTCCAACTTCTACTAGAGCCTCACTCTCCTTCCTAGCATTTTCTAAGGTAGACTCTGTATCAAATGACACATGTGGTGGGAAATCTTGTTGAGTGAAATGGGGAGTCACCTTCTCATTTATTTTAATCCCCTCAACCTTTTTCTTTCCCTTATCCAAGATAGGCTTAAGGTTTTTATTACTCGATTGAGACTTAACATGATTTGAGGGTTTTGGGTCAACAAGTTTGGGTTGGACATCAATGTGGCCTACTAGGTTTTCTTTAGACACAGGTTTTGTTTCCTTATTAGCAATCTTCTATACAACCAAACCATCAACACTTGGTTTAGGTTCTTCTTGGTTTAGGAGCTTCATTGTTTCCAACTGTCTCATCAACCTGTCCCTTTCAATCACAACATTCCTCAACTTTGCTTCCCTTTCTTTTTCTCTTTTCATCCTGAGCTTAGCTTGCTCTTGGATTTCCCACTTCAAGGAATTAATGTCTCCAAAAACATCATCAGGGTCAAGAAAAGTCATATCAGAACTTGATGTATCGTCTAGATCTATTAAATTGACCCCTTCTAGTACATTTTTAGACAATAAAGGGTTTACATCATTTTCAACAGGAGGAGGCACATCATTGGTGCATTCTCTGTGATGGCTTCAACTTCTACTCTTGCCTCTTCTCTTTTCAGCATATTTGACACTAACAGGCCCTTTACTTTTCCATGTCACATCTTCTTGAACTGGTGTATTAAATAATGAATCAAAAAATCCACCACTGTCTGACTAAGAATTTCTAGACACCTCTTCAAGAATTTCAAGGATAGGGTGTAAAAGCTTACTCGTACCTTGGTGTACAGGGTTCTGTGACGTGAGAGCAGTATTACTAGATTCTGGTCTTTTCTTTATCCAGTCCTTCTTCATTTTGGGAAGTTCACCTTCCAATTTCTGTTCTGGATGATTCTTCATGAATGAGTCGGTGTTCTTCATTCTTCGTACTAGTCCACAAGTTCTTTCCACTTATAATAAACCTTTCAAAATAAAATGCACACTGGTGCAGAGACTTTAGAGTCGCCACCCAATTTTCTTGGGAATATCAAATACCTAAAGACACGTGGTGGAATATAAAAACCTTTGGAACCTCGTATTGACAACACACAAAAGTGCTTTAAAACATAACTCTTCACGCTTATGAAAATAGAAGAAGTGGAAAATCCTAACACAAAATTATAGGCTCAACCTTCAAATCATAGAAACACTATGAAAACTCTATGCAAAATGGACAATAGACACACTGACAAGAAATATTAAAATTAGCTTCCCCAGTAGAGTTGCCATTTTGTTGGTTTGTTTTTACTACTAACCAAGTTGGTCTTCTAATCTACCTATGAAATTGCTAATTCCAATCAAGGGCAGCTCGAAGGACCTAGACCAACTGACGAGGACTTTAAAAAAAATCCTCCTACACTTCGGGCTCTATAAAACCTAGGAGGGTGATCCCTTAATGTGTTTACAACCTCTGCACCATTATTATAAACAACATTAACAATAACAGATAATCTCACTTAATAGCTCAACACAATAGGATAATATTGAATAGAATTGGTTGTTCATCGATAATATCAACCATCTGGAGCATGAGATAACTACAACACAATCCACAGTATAAGATAGTCATTGATTTGCAATTTGTAGCAAGCTCTAGGCAAAGACAAGAAAATATTGAATCATACGGGTAATTACAAGTTAGATCAGTGCCATATATCCATTGTAGGAGTCAAATTCATAAGCATCTAAGGGTTTATGATAGATTTAACACACAACATATAAAATCCTTCACGACATTGCATTGTAATCTCATCAATATGTATTCTAACTCAATACTACTTATCAAATCCTTATACACAACATATCCGCCTATAATCCCATTCAAGCATTTTAATTAATTCCTTGAATTAAAGATAAAATAGAATCATACACACCACAAGAGTGAGATGAATGAAACAACCCTTAGTTATTTTATTCAAAGTTCTAATATGCATGTACAATGGAGAGACATGAGCTTGAATTTATCATTTCAACTCAAATGCTAGTACTGTTATACAACATTAAATCCCCATGAATTCAAAACCTGTTATAGAATGACTCAAAACCTAAATTAATTTTTCTCTAAAACCATCAAACTTTAAAATTTTCTCTGCAACTTCACCTAGACTTGACCCAAAATTATCTAACTTGCTAACTCGTACTCCTGGCCTTGAAATCCTTCTTATAGAAAATGAAGGAGAAAACAAGCATTAGGCCAGAAAGTACACATGTCACCAGCCAATTGGAGCACTTGGTGACATTCCAAAAATCATTACAACAACAATTACCCTAGAGAATATTCTTGTTCATCGTGCCCGCTAAGAAAAGTTGATGCAGCAACAAAAAACCATAAGAATCTCGTACCAAGACTACCACCAAAGCAAGATTAGAAACCATTGTAACTGCAATATTTGATCTACCACCTATTAGCAGCTCATTCCTTTTACTCTTTCTTAGTCAAATATTTAGTTACCCATTTATGGTACTCTTCATCAGTCGGCCAGTCAAAATTAATCACCTCATTCACCTTGGTACTATGAGGTGTGTATTTTACCACTATCTGATTTGCATCTCTTTCAAAAGACTCCAAAAATGAGATGGTACTAATGATTTTATCCATGCAACTCACCAACAAATCATAATATGAGTCATCACAAATTAATTTAATTTGATCATTGATGACCTCACTTGCTTGATCCTGCCATTGCTGGAGTGACCTGATTTTCCCCTGCTCATCAATTATATTAGGTAACAGTGTGTTACCCCAATCATTAAAATTCTTCACCAATTCCTTGATCTTCCTACTCAAATCATCTAGTAGGATCTGAAAACCTTGCGGTGATTTAACTAATACTTGAGTAGGCCTTAATGATTGGGGCCTATTGTTTGTATCAAACCTTGAGGCCTTATACATTACATCTAAATCACTGGCCCTAGGGATCTAATTTTCAATCAATTGTATCACTACCTCCCGATCCCTATCAATATTCTTTATTGCATCTAATAATAAAGAATATAAAGAATGTATAGATGGTAATTTATTATCAACCCTCTCATTTAAATGTCCCAAAACAACAGTAACAATCTCCTTTTTCTTTGAAAGAGATCCTTCCTCACTTACCTTCAAAGATGATTGTAATTCATCAATTTTGTGCATGAGCTACTTCTTTGTAGGATCCATAGAGCATTCTATTTCTTCATCGATGTCCTCTAAAGAAGGGGTAAATGAAGGATTCTGATTGGGAGACCCTGGTGTGGAAACAATTGGAGAAGCAAGAAACACTGGCCCTGATGTGGAAGGCACTGAACTGGTCCTTGGAGCACTTGATGTCTCCCCAATCTATTTATACCTTAACCTTTCCACCTTAGTCTGCAGCTCAACATTCTTCTACTACATCTTGTTGTATTCCTCAATCAAAAGGTTATACTTTTCAATTAGGCTCTTCTTTTCAGCCTCCTCCCTTTCAGTAGTCTTTTGGGCCAATTTGGCCAAGTTCAGAGTCAAATTAGTGGCCTTGGTGGTTGAGGTCTCTGAATCTCTCTTTATTATTAATCCTCCTCTAAAATTTGGATTGATATCAAAAACATCTGGCTTTCTCCCTTGTGGGGCCAATGCCCAAATTTCCAAGGTTTCGTACTCTTCACTGAAAGCAGAGTCTTGCAGTGCTGCCTTGACCTCTTCTTCAGAGTCTTGCAAGGGATGCTTGGACTTCAAAATAGCATTAAAGGTTCCTGCATCTACAATGTCCATTCAGGCATAATCATTACACCATCCTGACTCACCAGTTTTCTTCCTTCCTCAGGAGTGATGCTCTTCAAATATTCCATTAATTCAATTTTCACTTCCTCATCATTCTTCTGGTCTGACCTGTCAGGTCTTAGTTCTCTTCTCTTCTTATGTTTATCTTGATATTCTTCAAACTTCATCTTCCATTCCAATTGCAAGAACACAGGAGTCTTTAGAAATGCATTGTCATCTAGAAACTCCTTACATGCTTCCATCCTTGCATCTTGTACACATTTTCCTTTCATATCCAAATCAGATAAAACCAATTAAGCTGGCCTAGGAGGGG
The DNA here is from genome assembly GCA_007258455.2 of Sequoia sempervirens. Taxonomy (NCBI): domain Eukaryota; kingdom Viridiplantae; phylum Streptophyta; class Pinopsida; order Cupressales; family Cupressaceae; genus Sequoia; species Sequoia sempervirens. The sequence goes on along the minus strand of VDFB02358134.1, from coordinate 25,691,957 downwards.
AAGGCATACCGACCTGCATGTCATGATCAGTAACAACAATTTCATCCATTAGATCCTCCTATGGTTGATGAATTATTTGCCTCTTACGACTTGGCTCAGATGGTGGTGATGAGAGACTATCTTTTGGTGATGATTCTAAATCAATGATTTTAATCACCCCAGGCACTTTGAATTTTGGGCCTGGCTGTAAAGGAAATTTCATTAATTGCTTTCCTTTTCTATCCACTTCTTCTTCATCATTGTTGTCATCCTTTTTCCTCCTATAAATTGGCCTTCTTCCTGTAGGCTACTATGTTGGCCTTGTTTCAATTGGTCTGGCATCTTGTTCTTGTACAGCCAGACTCAATTCCAAATTTATCTTTTTGGTCCTCAAGGTGCCCATAATTTCCTTGAAGTTCCCCATTAGAAAGTCAATTTTCTTATGGTATGGACTGAACTCCAACAATGGATCATAGTTTGCCTCCATTTTGTGCATAATATCTAATAACTTATCATAAGCTATACATTTCTCCTTGATCAACTCCTACCTATTTAGATCAAATTCGTTCCTAATCAGGTCGTCAGGAAAGTTGAACTCATGCACAAACTTTCCAGCCTTTATTCTTTGTCTGAAAAGGGAAAAGAAACCCTCAGGATCATGCTGCCTATTTGGACCACACCTGAAATGGTAATCATCAAAGAATTTCTCAAAATGCACCCAGCCTCCTTTTGAAAAGGCAAAATCAGACACCACTGTATAATCTGGGAAAAATTTTTCCCTTACCCCTCCCAATGAGGTTGTCCTCATGGATACAACCTATTTGACACATAACTTCTGCAAACCCCACTCTTGGAGGCACATTGTACGACAGTGTATGGGGGGCTCCTTGAAAACCATATATCCTTAAAATAGTACTGACTGGGTATGGGATAATGTCACCCCAGTTATGGTAGACTTTTAGTTCTGGCTTCCTCCCCTTTGGTCTGAGGAAATCATGCAATTCCTCAGGGATCCTGGGTACATTTACCATCAGTCTAGCCCTCAATCTAGAAGCAAAGAATTTATCAAATTGCACATAATTGGTGCTTTCCTTATTGCAAGATAAATCTGCAGTCCATAACTGTACTGGCAATCTTTCTCCATCAACTGATTGCCTCAATTCCATCTTCTTAGAGAAAAAGTTAGCATTCTTGCACAAGAACATATACATCAACATAGAATACCAAAATAATTGCATGTTGGTATCATTTTTCTCCAACTTTGACAACCCTTAATGAATCTTCTAAGCTAAGAAAGAAGCAAAGTCATAAGTCATAGAGAAGTTAGGGTGTTGTATTTGCACCCCCATGAACATGTATGCAATGAGCATCACCGTACCAGGACTGAAACCCAAAATATGGCATAATGAAAAAAAGTGGCCAAGAAATGATTTGCAAAATAGTTTAATCTGAAAGGTTCTTGGTCACTGGGGCTAATATGAAATCTTGAACCTCCTGCCCTAGCCAGATGAGGTGGAAGAAACTTAGCTCTAAAAAGAAACTTCAACTTTGCATATTCCTATTTCATTTCCTCAAGATCAATAGGAACCAAATATTCACTCTTTTCACTCAAGTCAAAAACCTATTGGATTTCATCTTTGTTAATGCTTAACAAAACCCTTCCATCATTATCCCTGATTACTCGTGTGACAGGGTCATATCTTACGGCCACTGCTCTAAACAAGTCTAAACTAGCAAACACATTTGGCACCACCAACTTCCCCAAATCATACATCTAGCCATTTGAAAAGGGGTGAGGCAAATTCCTCTATCCATACCACAATCTGAACATTTCCAATCTTGTGAGAGGAACCCTAGCATCGGCTATGTTGGAGCAATTATATACTAACCCTTCCCCTAGGATTTTCCCTCGCATCAGAACCAATCCCTTCTTTCTATCATTCGTTGACAAGGGCAATTGACCCAGGAAATCATCATACAGGTTTCTTCTTAAATAGTTAATTTGGCCAGAATGTTGCTTTGGCGGTGCCATCTTGGATGAACTAGGGCCTCTTTATAACTTCACAATTCAAATAGCTAGGACTAACCAGAGATATGAAATTACAGAAAAACACACTGCAATTTCTCACAATTTAAATAAACTATAGCCCTAACATTTATCAACAAGTGCTATGATAAGTACGATAAATATTTTCCCAAATTCAAGTGTAGAGTAACTAGGAAGCACAAAAATTAACTCACGACTTTGTGCTTGCAGGAATCCCAAATTTTGGCTGCAACGACTCACAATTTCTCTTTCGGCTCTTAGATTGCTTCACAAAATACTTGAATGTCTTGTGATAAAAATAAAGCAAGAGAATTGATTTTATTTTGATCAAATCATGCCAAAAAGTGTCTCATCCGTGATTAAAGCTCACTCGTGCGTTGCATGAATGGCTCCAACCATATTTGATGCAGATTTAAATTCTAGCTATCAATCCTTCAGTTAGATCAAATCATCAAACGATCACCTTCAAAACAAGCTGACATAATTGCCAACATGGTAATAAAGGGCCCACCATACCATACGTTGTCAAGGAAATCCATGTGGGGCCGTATGAGATATCAAAATTAGTAAAGACCTTTCAACTTCTTATCATGTGATGGCAGGAACCGTAGATCTTGAGCATCGGTTATCTTGTTCCTTCAACATAGTCACCAGCCTTATCATTAACTATCGAGCAACTTTCCTTTCAAGATTATAACATACCCATTGATTTAAAACATGTGCATCTTAAGAATACTTTAGTAATCCATCATCTAATGTATTAAGACCGGATTAATTCACCAAGTTGCTTCCCTGACTCCCTCGGTAGATGAGACATGTGGAGCCTGCTTGTGATATCGTGATCAATAAAAGCCTTGTAATTCTTGATCACGCAATGGCGGGCAATCGTTGAGATCTGACAATATCTGATCAACGGTCACTCAAACTTATCCCCTTCGGCCTCACCAAATGGGACACGTGGAGCCCGCCCGTGATATGACGATCAACCAAAGCAATGTGGTGGGGTCATCGTGTGATGGTGGGGAACGACAGTTGATCAACGGTCGCGCAAATTTTATCCCTCTGTAAAATAAAACATTTATTAAAAGGACAAGGGGACATCACTAGGAAGATGGTAAACAATGACATAAGTTGTTTTTAAGCTATGAAACATGGGGCCAACCAAGACTTATGAAAATAAAAGCCTGCAAAGGAAATACCAGAAACATAAGGCAGGGCATGAGTGGAACACAAGGAGAAAAAATTTGAAGTTCCATCAGGAAAAAGAATCCATGTATCATTTTTCTCAATTTTTTGTAGCTCTTCTTTCATTGCTTCAACCCAATGTTTATCTTTGTATGCTTCATTCACACTAATAGGCTTAGTCTTTGAAATCAAGCAATATTCTTCTGCAATTCTTCTCCTAATCTAGACACCTTTATTCTTATCACCAATAATTTGATCTTCTGAATGACTCAATCTTACATACCTCAGAGTCTTAGAACTTTCTCAAATTTCACGCTGGTCTGATCTCTCTTCAACTCTTTCACCAATTTCTTCTTCCTCTTGATCTTCTTGATTCACTGGAATGATTTGTGTAGACATCCAAATTTGACCACTCCCACATAGTCAAATTCATCCCCTTTACTTGTCTATTCCATCGATATTAATTAAATAATTTATTTAACTAATATTTCCCCTTTGCATAAGGTTCCTAAATTATTTAATTTAATAATTAAATACTTTACCTTTCATCCTTCTTCTCTAAATTAAATAAATATATCAATTTATTTAATTTAGTCATTTAGCCTTTTGAATTTAAATCAATTTTAAATTCCCTCTTTTCTCTCTCCTTGTCACATCCTCCATAGCCCTCTTCTAATATGGATTAGTTTAATTAATCCATGATTAGGATGTGCACACCCTTAATTAGGATTAATGTCACATTCTCCATATTTGGCCACTTGTCTCTAATCCTTCATTAATCTTCTTAATCACCTATTTGCACAACATTAATCTAATTACATGCCATCTTTGGTATGTACTCCAATTCAACCTTTCATAAGTGCTTTCCTTTTAAAGCCTTGACCTCTTCCCCATGTGAATTTAAAATTCATATTTATTCATCCAAGGTTCTCTTCCCTATGTGGGTCTCATGTGTCACATCACTCACATGGGACAAAGACATCCTTTATGAGGAGCTTATTTTATCCTCTAAGAAACTCCCAATCATGTGAATTTTAAATTCACATTTATTCCCCCAACAACTTCTCTCATCCCCATGATGATAAGAGAGGAATTTCTAAAATTCCCCACTTGTCACCATCACTCTTATATGGGGACAAGAACTTCCTTTTTATGGAGATTTTCCCCTAATCCCAAGGTACTTGCTAGTACCTCTACCTCACCTATCCTTGTGACACCTCATTTTCCACATGGCAGGATGTGAGGGCTTGTGAGTCCTCAACTCACCACAACCCTCCATCTTGTCCATGTTGGCTAAATCCTATCTGTTCAAATCCCTAGAGGCCTTTCCCCTAAAATAGAGGATTTTTGGCTTCATTTTCTCATTATGCACTCATCCATTAAAGCTCTCCAACTCTCAAGCTCAAGCACTTTCATCCACCATTGTTGCACTTTTGAAGCTCATCTTGCACTCATTTTAGGCACTTAATCAAATACCCACATCCATCATTTGAATACTCATCACATCTAAATCATTTGCAATCCAATTTTAGGTGATTTTCCATCAACGAGCACACATCTTATCAACATGAAAGGGCCAACCAAGAAGATCAACTTGAACAAAGTTATAATCTCTTCTTTTATCTTTTCTTTATTTAAGTTCAACTAGGCTAATCTTGAGGTGTGTTGTGTTGTTTCCTCTTTTTCATTTCTTTTTGTTTTGTATCATTTAGGATAGTAAAAATAATGTTGCATCACATTTCTGGCACGCCCGATGGGACCCACAAATGAGTCTCTTTCTTTCATGTTTTATGTTTGATATTTTGTAGGTTCAGGTTACATAGAGGCGACTCCACAGCTAACAGGGGCGACTCTGCTCCCAGTTGGGTAACCATGCCCTCAACAGGGGTGATTTTGTCTTGTAGAATTGCCCATCTATGAAACAAAAATAATCCACCCTCTATTTTCTAAACAGACGACCCTACCCCAGAGAGGGGCAATCCTAACCTTAACAGTGGTGACCCTGACCTGAACAAGGGCAACCCTGACCTAGACAGAGGTGACTGAGGTAAAAATAGTGATTTAAGCTTCATTTCTAGAGTCTAATTTTTGTTGTTTTGGTTAATACTGACTCCTTACTTGTCATGTTGATGAATGCTCCTATTTTTACTAACATTTGTGCAACTATTCCATGCTTATCAACGACCAAAGGTTAAAACTTCTAATGTATTTGTTGTAGGATGAATGAGCCAAGTTTCTTAGTTAGCTTGTTTGTTTGTCATTTTCATACTACTTAGGCACATAGATCTAATTAGGGGGAGTCAAAATATTGTTTGGTGTGCTTTTCATGTGGGCTATTGATATATCCAATCTCCTTACACCATTTGGTGATCCTAGGTTAAGAGAAATTGTAGCTCACTTAGTCATTTTTGTTACCTAAGGGGCACTACATCATTCAAGCTTTCCCCTTGCACTTCATGTGAGCCTGGGGAGTAGCCAAAAATATTTAGTGTTATCTTTTTAGCAGGGATTGCTTGGGGATTTCATCACCCCAAGGGACGATCCCAACCATGTGTACTAGCGGGGTATATAAAGGGGGGAGAGCCAAAGCTATACCCCAATCCAGTCACATCATGTCTGGTAGAGCGTTGAAGCTAGGGTGATATGTAGATAAGACGTGAAGAGTTGGTCCAAGCTTCTAATACCTCGCTAAGGTTCTCGACTCATGCTTGTAGATGAGTTGGTGTTCACGATTGTGCCTCACATATCGTGCATATATCGAGGACTCCCTAGTTTTCCCTGTTTAGCATAGTTAGAGGACTGTGTTGGCCATACCCTTTTCACTAATCTTAGGATTTTGCTGTTTGAACTGTCTTTTCTATGCTAAAATAATGCATTTCTATTTAGTCAAGTCAGCCTTTGCTTTTTGCTTCTTTTTTTTTGTGTTTTAGATCATTTTCCACAACTGTTTTTGTCCAAATTAAGTCCAGATCTATTGAAAGGGGTGACCTTGCCTTCTGTCTTAGTCATTTCCCATTCTATTTTTGTCAAAATCACCTATCTTTCACTGAATAGGTGACCTTTCCCTCAAGACAACTGACCCTACCCTAAGACAGGCGACCCTGCCCTAAGATAGGTGAACCTGACCTCTAGAGGGGCGATTTTGCTTCCTAACCAAGTCAACCCATCACATTTGACTGTTTCACCAACAAGAGTAACCTTTCCCTCAATTGGGCAACCCTGACCTTAACAGGGGCGACCCTACCCCTAGTTGGGTGACCTTACCATACCCCCCATCATCTGCCTCATTAGTTTGTTCATCCATCTCATCATTTCGTTCATCCATTCAGTCAGTACCGTTCATCCATTTTGAGCTTCCATTTCCTCATTCTGAGCATCCGTCTCCTTGTTCTAAGCATCCATCTCCTTATTTCGAGCATCCATCTCCTTGTTCCAAGCATCTTTTTACTTGTTAGAAGCATCCATTTACTCATTTTGAGCAATCGTTCATCCATTTGGTGCATCTGTTTTCTCATTCTGATCATCCGTTCATCCATTCTGAGCTTCTATTTCCTCGTTCCAAGCATCCATTCATCCATTCAGTGCATCCATTTTCTCATTTGGTGCATCCATTTTCTCATTCCAAACATCCATTTACTTGTACCGAGCATTCGTTCATCCATTTTGAGGTTTTGTTTCCTCGTTCTGAGCATCCATTCATCCATTTAGTGCATCTATTTTCTTGTTCGATGCATTCATTTTCTCGTTCCAAGCATCCATTTACTCATTTCAAGCATCTGTTCATCCATTCTGAGCTTCTGTTTCCTCATTCTGAGAATCCATTCATCCATTTGGTACATCTGTTTTCTTGTTTGGTGCATCCATTTTCTCATTCTGAGCATCCGTTTCCTCATTCCAAGCATCCATTTCCTCATTTTGAGTATCCATTTCCCTATTTCGACCATCCATTTTCTTGTTTCAAGAGTCCTTCTACCCGTTCTGAGTGTTCATTTCCCTATTCTGAGGGTTCAAAAGTAGATAGGAAACCTTGCCCACTAGATAGGCGATCTTTCCCAACAGATAGGTGACCTTTCCCAATAGATAGGTGACCTTTCCCTCTAGATAGGCAACCTTGTCCAATAGATAGGCGACCTTGCCTAGCAGATAGGTGACCTTGCCCTCTAGATAGGCAACCTTGCCCAACAAATAGGTGACATTTCCCTAGATATAGGTGACCTTTCACCAAAGATAGGCGACCTTGACCCAAAGATAGGTGACTTTTCCCAAGAGATAGTCAACCTTGACCCAAATATAGGTGACCTTGCCCCAAAGATAGGTGAGCTTTCCCCATAGATAGGCGACCTTGACCCATAGATAGGTGACCTTTCCCCAAAGATGAGCGGCCTTGCCCCTAGATAGGAGACCTTGCACCTTGGTTAGGAAATTTTGATCTTCATCCAGCCATTTTGCATCTTTTGTTCACCCGTAGTCTACATTTCAATCCATTTTCATTCTCCCAAGGTCATTCGTTCACCATCCTAAAGCATCTCTAGGTTACATATCCCTTGTCTCAATCCAAATCCCTTGAACTTCATTTCAGAAGTTAGTATCCAAATTGACCTAGGTGTCTGAATTTGATCCTCATCATCCACATCTACTTAGGATCATCATTTGTCCTAAGTCAGACATCGTCATTGGCCCAATCAATCCACTTTCAATCTCAAGGTGGATTCGGTGCTTCAATCATCTATTTATCCTTTAATCTGATCAATCAACACCCTAAGTCACCTAGGGTAATCTCTGAACTTGGTTTAGAATCCCTTTCATCATCCTATCCAATCCATCATTTAATCTTATCAATTTTTTCATCAATCGATCTTATCCAATCTAATCCAACCACATGCTTATCTAATCACCCAATAAATCTACTTCCATCCTAAGGTAGATTTGGGGTCATGATCATCCTGTGGTAATTGAATCCCATCGAACCTCTGAACTTGGTTTAAAATCAATCCCATCACATCCTCCAATCATCCTAATCTGAACTTCAATCCATTCCTAATCTGAGCTTTAATCCAATCTCAATCTGAGCTTGACCTAAATCCCTATTTGAACTTTAGTCCATTACCATTCAATATCTTATGATATTGAAACAAATCTTAGGATCTATTTCTCCATCTTCTTCCAATCCATCCTATTTATCCTTTCATCATCTCTTCATTCCTTCTAATCATTTGTTCCCATCTTTTCAATCCATATCCATCCCATCGGACATCATGAATCCTTATCCTCCATCAATGCAACCAAAAATTGTAGTCAAGGGGAATCCTAATCATGTTGATGATGATAATGCGAGTCTTGTTGATCAATAGGTATATGACATAGATCCCCTTGATGTTATCATTTCTAGTAATATTTCCCCAACTACTTTCCAAAATCCAGTTACCCCTCTAAGCTATCCTGTTACATCTTCATCCACGCCTAATAACACTCCTTATGCTACCTCTAACAAAGGATATCCATTATCTTCCCCATCCACATATTCATCATATCCTTCATCTACATCTTTCTCTTATCTAACATCCACAACCTTCTATCCCAATCCATCATCCCAATATGCCTATCCTAATCCACCATCCCAACATTCCTATTCTAATCCACCATCCCAATACTCCTATTACAATCTCTCATCCATGTCCCCCTATCCTAATCCTCCTTACCAGTCTTCCCATGCTAATCCTACATCCACATCTTTTTATCTTAATCCTACACCCCCTTCAACCTATCCTAATCCAACATCCACATCTTCCTATCCTAATCCATCATCCACGTCCTCATATCTCAATCCACCATCCCAATACCTTTATTACAATCCACCACCCATATCCTCTTGTCCTAATCCACCATCCCAATATTCCTATCTTAATTCCCCATCTACTTCCTCTAACATCAATTCACCATCCATGTCCTCCTATTCTAGTCTCCTATCACAATATCCCTACCTTAACCCTCCATCTAATCTTGATCCCCCCACCAATCCTAATCCTCCACCTACTCTTAGTCCTCCATCCAATCCCATTCCCCCATCTAATCCTAGTCCATCAATCCATAATCCTAGTCCTCCACCAATCCCTAATCCTTTGTCCATTCCCACCACCCCATCTAAGCCTAGAATATGCATGATTCTCATTCCACAAGTTCTCCAAGGACTTATGACAAAGAAGACATCCGCAATTCCACACCTTGAAGTCGTGGAACCATGCTATCCCAATCCATCATCCATGGTCACTAGTGATGAGAGCCTTCTCCGTACCACACATATTATTGATGTTACCACCCCTAGCACCACTCAAACTATTGAAACCATCACACCCACCAAATCCATTGAACCCCCATCTCCTACTCCGAGATCTGCCAAACCCATCAAAGATAACCAAACCCAATCACCATCTTCTACTCCTAGATCGACCCCATCCATCGAAGACACCCAAATCCAATCCACTCCCCCTAGTCCTCATATCACTGGAATCCATTCCCATGAACTTCATGAATTCCCCATCCTTCCATCTCCCCCACTTGACGAGTCTCTTCAACACTCCTTTATCATTCCTCTCACACATGATGAGTCATGCCAAGAGCTTGATCCGAAGCATACCAACATATCCCCTTCTCCACATCAAGATCCTGTTGTCCCATCTAGTCCATCCCAAGATCACAATCCTCCATACACTCCATCCCATGATTCCCTTGACACTCAAGATCCAACTGCTCTATCTCAGGAGTCCCTATTGCCTACTACCACAAATCCAGATCCCATCATATTACCTAATCCTTCTCTTGATACCTTACCACTCAATCCTCCCACTCACAATGTTGCTATCCCATCATCTCCATCTCATGATCCTCGATTGTCATCTAACCCCACTATCCCCACACCACTTTTATATTCCCTCGGTACTCTTACATTCATCCATGGTGGTTTCCTTGCAAACGAGGAACCAAGCATATACGCCACCCATCCTCCTCCACCTAATAATGGAATAGCATAATCCTTCCAAAGTAACAAGCATCCTACCATAGAGCAGATGCTCAAGATCATGAACTATCAAGAAAAAGGTTTAGGCCTTCATGAGCAAGGTATTCTGGAGCCCATCCATGTCAAAGAAAATCCATGTACACAAGGTCTTGGATATATCTCTCAAGACGCACTCCAAAAATGTTGGTACAACCTCTATATGTCCTCAACGAGCCTCCTCCAAAAGTATAATAGGATTTTCCCATCGCTCCACCAAACCATTTGTTGCCATCCCCCCTCCATCCTATCACCTCAAAAAAACCATCCATATTCCTCCTTCGTCTTCTAAATCCATTTTGGGTCATGTTGATGGTCAAAACATCACAACAACATTAAACAGAATATTTCTATTCTATTTCTCCTGAAAGAGAAAGACAACATATAGTAATCTAACTCCCAAGGTCCTAGTAGTTGGTTCTCAACTGTGCTGACATTACTCAATGGTCAATGTAATTGTAATATTCAAGGGGCCATTGCTGGTAATAAAGAACAAGAGTGCAAAACATCAAGTAGTTTACGTTTGGGGGGGGTTTAAACAAAAGAAAAAGATGAAACTGGGCTTTAAATCACATAAACATGAATAAAATCCTTATGTATCTAGACATGCAAATCAACAATGAGTGTTCATTCTACTTAACCACAATTACAGTAAGATGCAATCCATAGAATAAACTACACTACTGCGCACATTCCATAATGCTAATTCAGATATCATCACCATTCACTAATCTTACTTAAAAAAAATTGTTCACTCATCATTCAAAACGCAGATCAAAATGAATACAATAAAAATTCAACTCATAGATAACCCAATGATATGACCTTGAATCCAGTTCCTTCTATTGATTTTCATCAAATAAAGAACAATTAAGCATAGCAAAACACTGGCGTATGGATTAATCATATATCATTAACCTTATCCAAAAATGGATCCAAACTTTCACAATCTTGACGTGAAAACATATGAGAACTTGTAAAATCGAGCCTTTTTACTAAACTATTCAGAGTATCTTTCTAAAAGCTTGAAAATCCTAAATCTAGTTTCTTTCAATCTCCTATTCTCAGGTGCCTGATCTTTCTTCAATTAGCCAACCTTTACAAAGTAGATTCTAATGGTACATATAGAGTGCCATGCACATGAATTTCTCAATCACAAATCTAGATCCACAATTCATGGAATCAGAACTGAACATAGAAGTGGACCTAAGAACCCCTTTTCAAGGCTGATTACATCATTGTAAGAAGAAGAATCTAATACTTCAAGAAGAAGATAAAGCACACAGATCAGACTTGGAGTAAAGCTTATGTCAACATCCATAGAAAGAGGAGAAAAAGAAAATGGAATTTGATGCCAAGAGTCAATTACTCTTGCCCTGAAAGCTCCTGAATGTACTCGTCATAACTGGAGAATACCTGTTGAAGAGTATCCAAATTTGAGCCATCCAACCAGTCACCTTCAAATTTGATTCTCTTAAACTCCGCAGAAACCAAACTTTGAGTTTCCTTTAGCTCAATCAGCTCCTTTCTAGCAGTTCTTACCTCTTCCCAAATATCCATAAACTGATCAAGTAATAAACTCTCTCCATCATCTCTCTTTTGCATGATTTCCTCAAACCTACCACTCCATTTCTCCCTTAGTTTATCCAAAGATAGGCCTTCTTTTTTTGAGGGATCTATGTTAGTTATAATAGCTACCACTGCCTCTAATTTAACCATCTGTTGATGCAAGCCCTTGGTCATTTCTTAGACTTCTTCCTATTGCCCATGCATAACTCTAGATTTGTATCTTATGATATTTGCAGTCTTTTCCAAAAAATCTTCGTTACCTTGCTCAAGAATTAAATATTCTAACAAGACAGATTTGGACAATTTGCTAATATCCTTCAGCCTTTTAACACATTCTCTGTATTCACCATCTTGCTTATCCAAATCTTTACCTTGCTGGTCTAGATCTTCTGCTAACTCTAGAGCAGCTTCATGAATCTTAGAGCCTTCAACAAGAATATCATCAACCTCCTAATTAAGCTTATCCAACCATTTGTCCCTCATTCTCACCTTACTCTTCATCTGAATCAAATAATCAGCTTCCCTCTTTGTTAACAAGACTGGGAATTTAGGAGATGTAGCCTGTTGAGAAATGGGACTAGAAACATCCTTCAAGAAACCATGAAGCTGATCCAACTGAGCCTTAAGCTCATCTTTCCTTTGCTTGTCCTTGATCATCCGTGTTTTGGTTGAAGAAGCCACAATATCGATCAAGCTCATTTGCTGATTCCTTGTAGGCTTTCCCAAATTTACCGCTCCCAACTGATAATCAGTTATTTGCATGTCATCACAGTTCTTTTCCATTAGAGGAATGGCACATTCAGTGATGATCTCTCCGGCCTCAGTAAGCCTAGTGGAGTGAAGAACCCGAGACCTTTTCTTTGGCTTCTCTTTTCTAATCTCCTTCATCATTTCTTCCCAGTTCAACAACTATGGTTGAACATCTGGTTTTCTTTCCAAATCCAACTTTAGCCAAGTTGGAGCAATAGGGGTAGTGACTGCCTGAGCTGAAGAGGAAGTAATAGTAGTGGAAGACAGGGGTTGCAACAATGTAAGCTTTGGTTGAGAATCAACCTCCTGCACATCTTGTTGATCACCTTGCTCCCCTTCCATTGCTAGCTTTTCGACTTCCTCTCTATTCTTCTGATCTTGTAGCCTCTTACGCTCTAGCTCCCGCCTTAAATTTCTTCTTCTTCTTTCTTCTTTTCATGCATTTCATCTCGCTGCTTTTTTAATATTTCAACATAATCCCATGCTTCCTTGGATTTCTTTGCATATTCAGCCATCTCAGTAGCCTCTTGTTCCCTTTTCAAGCATTTTTTCTCTTCCCTCTTTCTATAGGCCTCCTCTTGTTCCTTGAGTTTAGCTTCAACAACTTCTTTTTCTCTTCTTTACTGAGCTTTTTCCTCTTCAAGATCATGAATTTTCTACTGCAATACAACCCTATCCCTTTCTTCTTGAAGTTTTAATTCTTGTTCCTTTTGTTGTTGTTGTTGAGCTAACTCATCGGCCTTCACTTTATCTTCTAACTCCTTTTGCTTGGCCGCCAACTCATATTGTACTCTGGCCCCTTCTTCTTGTGGCTTAGCTGATGCCTCAGCTTGTGCTTTAGCATCGGCTTCTCTTTTTTCCTCCTCAAAGAGTTTCCACTGATCCTCTTCAGTCAACATGTGTTCAGTGCCTACATCATCCATCATATCCAAAGATGTTGATACATGATGCTCTTTATCTGAGGGAGTGTTTTTTGAATCTATTTCTATATTATGTATCTCCACCTCATCCTCCATTTGCCTCAAGGCTTCTGCTTCACCATGAAGAGCTCCCATTGATGATTCAGGACCTAACTCCGGTGTATCAAAGGGCTGAGTAGGTGCCTCTTTTGTAGCAGATGTAGAAACAGCTCCCTCTGCAGTTATTTCATCTTCATGCACCTCTGAAAAAGTCCTAAGGAACCACCTCCTCCTCTTGCTGCTTAGAAGGAAAAAACTCCAAGGGTTCCTTAGGTGCCATCCTTCTTTTTACCCTTTTGTACCCTTGAGTGGTACCAGCCTTCCTCTTCTTTGATAATGATGCCTTGGCCTGATTAACCCTCAAACTTACCCATTGGATACTCCTATCAAGCACTGGTCTGGCAATCTGCATTATATCAATTATCTCATTTGCACTCCAATCAACTGGATCAAGATCCTTTGTTCCAATTTTATCTGCATCATATCTAGGATCCAAAACTATCCCATCATCAGATAATGTATCAGGAATATCCTCCTTTATCCCTAACTCAATCATGAGTTGGATAGATGTCCTTTCATAATTCCTTTTTCATAGATCATAGTCATCTTGCAAGTCTTGCCAAAAATCCTCCAATATATTGAAGTGCTTCTCAAAGACATTGGGGAGAAAATCCCCCATCCTCTGCTTTGGATCATAGTATTTCCTAGCAGTGTACAAGCCCAACTTCAAGTAAGCTAATTCATCACAAACAGCCTTACTTGCCTGAATGTGCGGACAGCAAAAGGCTCCTAGCTTCATTGGAAACTTGTGGCACCCAGTCTTATGTTTATTGCTAAACTGTAGGTTGACAGCCAAGGCTTGATAAATAAATTCCATTAAGATGATTCTATCACCACAACACTTGGGTAGCAAATGGGGATGACCATCAAAGCCTACCAACCTAAAGTAAGTGAATGTAGGGTACTGGATAAACCAGTGTCCCCATTCGTTCACAAAAGCCATTGCCTCCCTGCTAAGTCTGTACCCAGCATCACCATTAAGTTTATTGATAATAACATAAAGAAAAGCATCATTTACCCTTCTATAATATCGCTCTGATTCCTGCAAGGTGAGCTGGTTATAATGCTCCCACACCTTCTTTTGTCCTTGGGCTTCTCCCAATATACCCACTCTTTGAAGTCCAGGAAAGATCCCCACTCGAGCAACTGAATAGACCACATAGGAGGTCATAAAGAAACACTTGGTTTCTCTCACCCTCATCATCTAATTGTGAATGCTATCAGACACTATCATTGACCAATCAAATTGTTGCCTCCCATCTAAAACTGCTTGAATAAAAGGAAACATCCATTCCTTGAATTGTGAAGCATCCCTCTTCCCAAACACCCTAGACAAGAACATAATTATATCTCCAATTTCCTTACTAAAATCCACCCTCTTAGGTTGGTACAGAAGCTTGGTCAGATATTTCTTCTCCACTCTCATCCAATTTTTATTCATGTAGAGTCTATTCCCCTCCTTGTTTCCACTGTAAAGCTTCAAGGCCTCTGCCTCATTTAATTGTCTAGGATTCTTGGGATCAAGCATATGAAACAAGAATTTGATCATTTGGGGTGTGAAGTCAATAATGACATTTCCCTTCACATCCATACACTACCTAGTAGCGGGGTTATATGCTCCAGCTACTGCAAGGGCATTGAACAGATAGAGGGAAGAGTGCATCATGTGCCAATCCAGACTGAACAATCCTTTCTATCCTTGGTGTGACCTACTCCTCAATGAAAGTCTCCTCAAGAAATTCTTCATAGTTGAAAGGACCCAAAGTAGTGTCAGTGATATCAGTCCAATTAGAATCAATTTTGCTAGCTATGAGGACAGCCTCCCTATGTTTACATCTCAAGGTATACGAGAGCTGTTCCACTTTAATCTTCTTCGGCCTAGATCCCTGCCATGAAGTTTCCCCTGGTTGGATCCTTTGAGAGGCCTCATCTGATACTCCCGACATCTCTTAATACCTGCAACAATTCCCTGATATTAGACAAACAAAGCATGTAAGTCAATCAATTATATAACCATTGCTCCATCCTCCTAAGATAAATACTTAGTCAAACTATGCCTTTATCGGAAGCGGGACCATAGAAGCATCAGGCATAAACAATGTTTCATATCATCTGGCGGGGCCGGGATCGGGAATGGATGCGGAACAAACGGTGTCTAAGGTGGGACTGAAACAGGAACTAGACAAAATTATAACAGAGTTGGGGTCAGGACGGGAACCAAAACATGCTCAGAAGCGGGACCGGATCGGGAACTGAAACCAAAACAAAACATTGTTACCAAGTTCAACCTCCTCCTCGGACCCGGTCCTGATGAAGAGTAAAGACCGACATCATAAGGAATGGGAATGGATCAGAGATAGTCAGAGTCAGGGCCAGATCGCAAATCAAACCAAAAACAAAAGATAGCCACTAAGTTCAACTTTATCTCTGAACCCGATTCCGACAAAGAGTAAAGATAGTCTTTATAATGAAGAACGGTAACGAGTAAAACCAACCAATAAAGAGCCCTCAAAACAAGGTCGCATGGGCCCCCAAACCCCAGGTTACATGGGCCCATGCAGAAACTAATAAAGGCCTAAATTTAAAGCTCCAATGACTCCTCCGTACATCAACCATTAAAACCGCAAACAGGTAAAGAAACGTGAAACCCTAATCCCCACGATACCCTATTTGTAAAAATTAAGGCATGGTGAAAAACCACAAAAAACCACCCAAAACGAACGTGATAAAAACCAAAGTAGGGTTTCAAATAGAAATTCATTACCCGAGCAAGGAAATCCTCTCAAAAACCCTAGTCAAAACCAGAGTACAACAAACAAACCCTGTCACGAAAGCGATAGCCGAACCAAAATGACAAAACAAAAAGTGACAAATGGAAAGACAATGGAACAAAACAAAACAGGACGGAAAAGAACGAAAGAACCGAACAGACAGAACAAAAGAATGAACACAAAGACGAAACCAAGCGAAAAAATTCACATAAAGAAACTTGCGAAAATGCCAAAATGACACAAGCAAAAGAACCAAAATGGAAGAAAGAAAAGAAAAGGAACCAACCTCAAGACGCTTCCCAGAACTGATCAGAAAATCGGAATGATTCGCTCCGCAATTTGCCCCGTGATTGCCTCAATTCTCCTGAGAGTCTCCTGGCTGTAATTTTCTCAAACACTTCGTATAATAATAATAATGAGACAATTTAAGCATAATTAAACCTTTAATGAATAATTCATGCATGCGAACAAGCTGCATTTAATGCAATAAATGCGGTTGATCGGGGCAGAGTGAACAACATGGTCAAATAATTAAGTCAGGTCAATGGAACATCATAAGGTAAGGTGGAGTTGGACTCGGGCCAGAAATGAGATAAAGAAACTAACAATAGTTTCATATTTCACCTCCCACCCCGATTCCGACTCCGACAAAAGAACCGACCAAAAACAACAAACGGAGGCAGGAGCGGGGATGAAACTAAAATGGAACTTTTGTAAAGTTCAAAGTTCAAGTTCCATTTTGACTCTGGATCCGGTCCCACGAAAGCGAACAAAGAAAAAGCACAAGGAAATGACCGAGGGAACAAGAAAAGAACCAACACTGGCGTTAGTAAAAAAAAACAACCAACAAACGGAGAAGGGAAAAGAAAAAGGTGGAGTCGAAGTTGGAACCACACTCGAACTAGAAATCTTGAAATAGTTCCGGGTCAGACTCGGTTCCGGCTCCGGTTTCGACAGAACAAAGATAGACTTAGGAGCAAAAACAAAGAACTCCTAAGATCCATCAAACAACAAAAGACAAAAACAAACAAAAAAAAGGGGAACCCATTTTTATTCCAACATAAAAAGGGGGTGGTTATGCAAGGCATAACAGGTCCTTATGCCCCCCCATTCACCATCTCCCATCCTTCCTCTACTCCATCTATTTTGGGTCCTTACGTCCCTCCATTTACCATCACACATCCTCTGGGTATGAATTCCATTTTGGGCCCTTATATCCTAAAATCACTCCTCCATCTCATCCTATCCATCCTTTTATCCACCAATCACCTATCCATGTCACCCATCATAAACATCCCACTTTCATGTTCCCTAATTAGGATCAACAACGACACGTACTCACACATCCTCCATACACATATCATCCCAAAAATCCTACCTCCATCACTCCATTTATGTTTCCTCCACGGCATCCATCCCCTCACACCCATCCCATTGCTATTAAAATCACTTTGGATGCTAAAGTAAAAATGCATAAATCTTAACATCCACATGTCCCCTTAAAAAGACATGTTGAAGAGAAGAAAAATCCAATCCAAAATCCAATTCAAACCCATAGGCCACAAAGGCTCACCAAAGCAAAGATCAAAACCATGTGCATCCCAAAGAAAAAAGATGCAATACCTTCAAATGAAAAATCTATAACAACATCCAATGTTGCTAATCCAAAAGCTAATAATTCTCATCCACCATCTCCTAAATATGTTTTGGGTCCTTATGTCCCAAACTTCACTACCCCAACTCCTCCATTATCCCCACATCATCCATCCAATAATCCTCCTATCCTTTCACATACACCACCATATGTGCCAATGTTGGTCCTAAACTCATAACCCCATTACACACCTACCCCATCATTCCATCCATACCCTTTCCAACATCCCATCCATTATCCCACATATCTCCCCCATCAAATCCCTTTAATCCATTCTCTTGCATAATGCATTTTTCCTAATAAGGTTGTACCAATATCAAATAGTCACTTCACACATGGACTCTTAATACCTCCTATGGGACTTGATGCTTGAGTCCTTCATCCATCTCCTTATCACATGTCTTCTAAATCCACTTATCCACATCCCTATCCTTATCCATCTCCACCCACATTCTATCCAAAAAATCCAAAAAGTCAAAAAAAAAAAGAAAAAAAGTAAAGAGAAATAATTCATCCAATGGTGAAAACTTGGAAAACAAGTGCCTTGGATAAGTACCACGATGAAAATCTAGCAAACAGGCATCATGTGTAACTCCCCCATCTAGCTTACTTCCACACTTGGGGGCAATTACATTCCCTTCACCCATCTCCTCCATCCCACTTATCTTACACATCTTGTCTGTCATATCCCATTTATCTCCAATTCCTCCATCCTTCTTGTGATCTTAATATAGATAGAGGAAAACATATATACATGCTTTGGATACCTCTTAGCATACATTCCCCTCATCCATAAACTATCATATTCCTTATCCTCTACATCTACCCTTTTCATCCATGCATCCTATCCATATCCATATGCCTTCCTTGTCCACTCGTCATGCTACCATCAATCTACCTTCCTTATCCAAGCATCTTATTGATATCCATCTCACTCCCTTATCTTCCCATCCACTCATCTCCCATCCCTCCTGCCTCATCACACATGACATATCTATAGTGGGGGCATCTATCTTCCTTTGTGATATAGTCCTTGGAGATATCATTCATCCATCATGTCATCCCCTCCATCTTCCAAAACCTTACCTTTCCATCTATCCATCCAGTAACCTAATCCTCATCCAAATCCTTATCCCTCTATCCATCCATTACAACATCCCTTTCATCTCTCCATCCTTATCTTCCTATACATCATAACAATCCCTTCCATATCCCCACCCTTATCTTCTTATCCATCCAAACAATCCATTTTGTGTCCCCATCCTTATCTCCCTATCCATCATAGCATCCCTTTCATCTCCTCATCCTTATCTTCTTATCTATCTATCATATCATCCCTTTCATCTCCCCATCCTTATCTTCCTATACATCATAACAATCTTCCAAATCCTTATCCCTCTATCCATCCATTACAACATCCCTTTCATCTCCCTATCCTTATCTTCCTATAAATCATAACAATCCCTTCCTTCTCCCCACCCTTATCTTCCTATCCATCCAAACAATCCCTTCCATTTCCCCATCCTTATCTTCCTATCCTTCATAGCATCTCTTTCATCTCCCCACCCTTATCTTCCTATCTGTCTATCATAGCATCATTTCCATCCCCCATCCTTATCTTCCTATCCATTCATCTCTATCCTCATCCCCTCTCATAATCCCTTGTCATTGGTATTTGGCTATAGGCTTCCTCCATGTGACCAGATGCCATCTATCTCATCGTTATCCCTCCCGCTTCTTTCACAGATCTTTCCAATCTCTTATCCCTTCTTATCACTCATCTCTCCATCATGTCATTCTCCCAATTCATCTTTTGATGATTTGGAAAACTATCCCATCCCTGAGCTTCGTGCAATCACCATCATCATATCTTATCCACTAGGTCTATCTTGTCTCATCATATCAGTTTCATCATTTTATCCACTTATCATGGTTATCTCATCATCCCTTATCCATCGTTTGTCCTTGGTCTTTTTCCAAACTACATTTCCCATGCACTTTCATGTAGGCAAGATCAATCATTTGATCTGCCCTTGGGGCATTTGTCCGTCCAGTCTTTTTCCTCCATCCTTTTCTTAATCATCCCTTTCCACTTTTATCCATGGTCTTTTATAGAACTAGGAGGGCTCTGCACTTTCATGTAGGGAAGGCTAATATTTGATTGGCCCCCAAGCCCCTAGGTCTTTAGGGTGTGTTTGTCTTGTGTCTTGTGTCTTGTCGTCGTGTCGTGTCGTAAATCTAGCTAGTTCTTCACAAACGAGATCCACTCGTATCATGAGATCTAATCAGTTCAGAACATCCTGCGTCATGTCGATCTTTTAGTTTAGTATCCATCTTTGGTCTCAATAGGATGCATCCTTCCTAATAGACCTCATCAACCCCATCTGTCCTCTTGATCCTATGGCAAAGGATGTTTTAAATTTATTGTGATCTTTTGGTGATTTTTTCTTTTGTTTATCATTTGAGCTTCCTATCATACCCTGTCAAGATCACCTTGATCTATCATATCATGGTGTGTTTTGACTAGTTAACATAAGGGCATATCTTGATCTTTTGTTTGTTGTTGTCTTCTTGGTTGTCCCATGTAGTACCCACCAAGATCCTTGCAGTCTTGTGTTATGCTAGGGAATCCTTTTGTGCTTGTGGTTATTCCAATGCCTAGCCCGACCAAGTCTTTGTAGCTTTGGGGTGTTGGAATAACCTTCTTTTATTTTCTATTTTTTTTATGCATTAGACACTAATCCACCTTGGTTTCCCATACCTTGGCACCTGGTGTCTTATGCTATAGCAAAAATCAATGCTCCGAAAATGGAAAATTGTGTTAGGATTGCATTTCATTTTCCATTCCATTGCATTGCATGTATCCTCCATCTCTTCTCATCCATCTTTTCATATATCCTCACTATTTCAGCCTTTTTTAATCTTCTTAGAATAATATAGATTGCTTATTCTAAGTGCCCCCATCATATCATCTTCAATATTCTTAGAATAATATAGATTGGTTATTCTAAGCATCTTTTCCTCCATCGTTTATATTCCTTTCATCCATCTCACATCTCAATCAAATCCTCATCCATTCAATCTAGCAAAAATCATCTAATCACATCCTTGGTCTTGTTCCCAGCCTTGCTACAAGCCTTGATCCAATCATCATCATCATCATCATCTTCAGGATGTATCCTTGCCTATCCTTTGGTGTTGTTTTGGGATGTATCCTTCCCTCATAAAAAACACTTTCATCATCATCAATGAGATGTATCCTTCCCTATCCTCATGTTGTTTCGGGAAATATCATTCCATCATTGTCAACACTCTATCCATCATCAACCCATTTTGGCTTGTAGCTTGACTGGGGAAACATCACATTTTTCCTTGAATCCATTTGTGCTTCCTAATCTCCTATCGATTATTATCCTCTCTTATCCATCACTTTGCCTCATCTTCCTCATATCCCCTTTCATTGTCTCATCGATTTTGAGAGCACACCCATGTTCTCTTGAAGCCACATGTCCTCTCAAGGGGGAATCCTTAATTACTAATCTTCATCTTCACTCCCATCATCCTTCTTCCTAGTCACTCCTTTGATGACTGGGGCATATTTCCCAATCTAATCATTTTATTTCTAGTGCTATCTTTTAATCTTCTTTGAAATGATCCTAATTTGTAACACCATCTCAAAGAGGGGAAAAATGCAGACATCCAAATTTGACCACTCCCACATGGTCAAATTCATCCCCTTTACTTGTTTATTCCATCAATATTAATTAAATCATTTATTTAATTAATATCGCCCTTTGCATAAGGTTCCTAAAGTATTTAATTTAATAATTAAATACTTTACCTTTCATCCTTCTTCTCTAAATTAAATAAATATATCAATTTATTTAATTTAGTCATTTAGTCTTTTGAATTTAAATCAATTTTAAATTCCATCTTTTCTCTCTCCTTATCACATCCTCCGTAACCCTCTTCTAATCTGGATTAGTTTAATTAATCCATGATTAGGATATGCACACCCTTAATCAGGATTAATGTCACATCCTCCATATTTGGCCACTTGTCTCTAATCCTTCATTAATCTTCTTAATCACCTATTTGCACAACCTTAATCTAATTACATTCCATCTTTGGTATGTCCTCCAAGTCAACCTTTCATAAGGGCTTTCCTTTTAAAGCCTTGACCTCTTCCCCATGTGAATTTAAAATTCATATTTATTCATCCAAGGTTCTCCTCTTCCCTATGTGGGTCTCATGTGTCACATCACTCACATGGGATAAGGATCTCGTTTATGAGGACCTTTTTTTATCCTCTAGGCAACTCCCAATCATGTGAATTTTAAATTCACATTTATTCCCCCAACAACTTCTCTCATCCCCATGATGATAAGAGAGGACTTTCTAAAATTCTTCACTTGTCACCATCCCTCTCATATGGGGACAAGAACTTCCTTTTTATGGAGATTTTCCCCTAATCCCAAGGTACTTGCAAGTACCTCCACCTCACATTTCCTCTTTCCACATCGCCTATCCTTGTGACACCTCCTTTTCCACATGGTAGGATGTGAGGGCTTGTGAGTCCTCAACTCATCACAACCCTCCATCTTGTCCATGTTGGATAAATCCTAGCCATTCAAATCCCTAAAGGCCTTTCCCCTAAAATTGAGGATTTTTGGCTTCATTTTCTCATTATACACTCATCCATTCAAGCTCTCCAACTCTCAAGGTCAAGCAATTTCATCCACCATTGTTGCACTCTTGAAGCTCATCTTGCACTCATTTTATGCACTTAATCAAATACCCACATCCATAATTTGAATCCTCATCACATCTAGATCATTTTGCATCCACTTTAAGGTGATATTTGATCAAGGAGCACACATCTTATCAACATCAAAGGGCCAACCAAGAAGATCAACTTGAAAAAAGGTATAATATCTTGTTTTATCTTTTCTTTGTTTAAGTTCAACTAGGATAATCTTGAGGTGTCTTGTGTTGTTTCCCTTTTTGCATTTATTTATGTTTTGCATCATTTAGGATAGTAAAAATAACACTCCATCACAATTTGCACTTGATTTGAAGTTTGAACTTTGTTTGTACTATCATTTTGATCATCAGAATCATATCCACAGGTTCTGTATGGTCTAGCAATGTCTTCATCAACCTTAACATTTGCACTTTCAACCATTTTCTTCAATCTCTTATTGTAACACTAGTAGGCCTTGCTTTTAGTAGAATAACCCAAAAAGATTCCTTCATCACTCCTACCATAAAACTTTCCTATATCTTCAACTCTCCTGATATAGCATCTACTCCCAAATATTTTGAAGTATCTAATAGTAGGCTTATGACCGATCCATAGCTCAAAAGGGGTCTTACCAGTATCACCTTTGATTTGTACCCAGTTGAGGATATACACAGAGGTACTCACAACTCTCCAGTAGATATGAGGGACATTTCCTTCCACCATCATAGTTCTAGTAGCATCTTGAATTATTATGTTCTTCCTTTCCACAACTCCATTTTGCTGAGGGGTCCGAGGTGCAGATAATTGTCTCTTTATTCCATGTTCTTCACAAAAAGAATTAAACTCACTATAAGTGAATTCACCACCTCTATCTGATCTCAGACATTTAATCTTTAGACCTATCTCTATCTCAACCATAGCCTTAAAGATTTTGAACTTTTCCAAAGCTTTAGATTTCTACTTTCAGAAAGTAGCCCACATTATTCTTGAATAATTATCAATAAGCAATATGAAAGACCTGTAACCTTGTAAACTTCTAATTCTAGAGGGACCACACAAATCAGTATGCACAAGCTCCAACAATTCATTTGAACAATGTTGTTTTCTCTGAAATGAAATTCTAGTTTGTTTTCCCAACTGACATTCCTTACAAATGGAATTAGTAGGTTTTACCAACTTAGGTAGATCTCTCACAGCCTTAGTAGAACTTATCTTGATAATGTTATCAAAGTTAACATGACACATTCTTCTATTCCACAACCAACTTTCATCAACTTGAGCAATCAAACAACTTTTACTAGCAGCATTCAGATGAAAGATATTACCTCTTGTTTTTGTACCTGATGCAATCACATTTCCAGAACATCCTAATATTCTACACTTTCCATCCTTGAACTAAAGATTGTATCCCTTATCAACCATCTGTCTGACACTCAAAAGATTATGCTTTAGACCTTCCACATACAAGACATCATCAGTATTATTCTTAACATCAAGAGAAATGCATCCTCTTCCATGGATCACACCTACTATCTTATCACCAAATCTCACAACACAACCATCATACTTTTCTAAGCTTACAAACTTACTTTTGTCTCCAATCATATGATGTGGACATCCACTATCAATTACCCATTCATCTTTTTCTTCAACTTGAGCAGCTAGGGCTTTCTCCACATTTGTACAACTAGCAGATTTAGTAGATACAAGATTATTTTCCTTGATAGCAATAAACACCCATTCATCTTCACCTTTATCAGATTCATCATCTGTCACACCTTCATCAGTAGCATAGTAACACTTCTTTTGAAATTTATACTTGTTATGTCTTTGTTTATAATCTCTTTCTTGACACCTTGATGCAAAATTAACTATCTTATTACAAGAAAAACATTTAAGAGGCAATTTTACTTCATACTTACCTTTTCCTCTCAGTACTCTCTTGACAATAAGCCCTTCCAGCTCTTCTAGCTCTCTTTCTTCTTCTTCAATATGTCTAATTTCATCCTCATACTTGAATGTCTTTCTAGATGAACTCTGACCTAGATCATATCTTCGTCTATCTCTTCCGGAAGTAGTAGCCTTAAATGCAAATTCAACCTTAGGAAGGGCATCACCAAATTCACTCAACTCAAAAGCAGACAGCTTACCAACCAGCATATCTCTGGTTACATTTGTTACAGTCTGGATCTCTTAAATAGTTGTAGCTTTGACTTCATAAGTAGTAGGCAAGGATCTAAGCACTTTAGCAAAAATCTTTGATTCTTCCAACTTTCCACCAACACATCTGATACCACAGACAAGTTCACTAACTCTTTGCATGAAAGTAGTAACATTTTCATCATCGCCCATTCTCAACATTTCATATTTCCCTTTCAAAATCTGCAACTTAGTAATCTTCACATTAGCATCACCTTAATACAAAATTTCCAACTTTTTCTAGATCTCATAAGCAGTGTTGAAATCCATAACATTAGTCATCTCAATATCAGTCAAAGCACTCAACAATGCTTCCTTAGCCCTAATATTATACTCAGCATCCCTGATCTCAACAAAAGTAGTAGGACCATTCGGTGGTACAACATACATATTACTTGTAATGCTCTAATAGGGTTCACCAATGCATCTCATATGGCACTCCATTCGAGTCTTCCACAAAGAATAATTTGTTCCATCAAATCTCAGACTATCCTTCTTCTATTTCGCCATCCCAGATCACCTCAACTTGTTAAAATTCTTCCAAGGACCAAAGCTCTGATACCAATTGTTGGCAACACAAGGGAAGACAACTGAGAGGGGGGGTGAATTAGTTGTCACCGAATTTCAAACTTATTAAACTTATTAATCTTTATTATCATATTTGATCAATATCAATGAAAGCATGAAACAACAACACATCAAAATCACACATAACACCAAGATTTTTTTATGTGGAAACCCTGTTAGGGGAAAAACCACGGTGGAGGTTAGTCCACAAGATTATACCCTATTAAAAGTATAAGAAGAATAAATGGGGAATGCACTTGCATTCAGGCACACTTCCTAGAGCTCATTGCTCAATTACAAAGGAAGACACACTTTCTTACCGAAAGATTTGGATTACAACCATCCAGATTTTGAACTAGAAAATAGCATCTGCTAATGCCTAATTACAGTTCTGGTTAAGAACATGAACACTTCTTCACTCTTCTTCACTCTTCTTCATACTTTTCTCTACCTTCAAATGATTTGAACATTATTTGCACATCTCTTATAGAAGCACACCTTTAGGCACACTTCAATTTAAATAAACAATCGCTTTTATATATCCGCAACAAGAAATTAAATCACTAAAGTCGGCCACATAGAAATAATAAAATGAATACAAACTGTCGGCCCAAAACAATAGATAATTTTCAATGCGAATCAACCAAGGTTGGCCACAACATAGTGAAGACCCAAAATAACAACTTCAACATGAAAACACTTCAATTAATTTCTCCTCAAAGATCCACAACACGCTTCAACACCCTATCAGCCAAGAACATGAAAAACATGAACACTCAAGAGAAAATCTCGGATCGCGAGCATAATGATCAACGCAGATGTGTAACATAGATAGAGCATGATCTAGAAACATCCACAAGCATCATAAATCACCAGAGAAGCATCTGCATCAACTGAACTAACTAGAATCACATAATCCTCATTCAGGAACAAGAACTGAAGTAACAAAAAAACTGTCAAAATATAAATCTTCATAACTCGATCAAATATTCACGTGGATCCCTAAAACTCAATGTGGATAAACTAGATATACTCAACAAGAAACCCTTTAGTCCACAACCTTTGATCAACAATGTATGGAACTCACCAAAAGACAAAACATCACTTCACCATTGACAACCTGCAACTCATTCCATTACAATTTTCTCAATATCCTCAACATATATAGCTTCAAATGCACTAATGCTAATAATGTTGACATCAATGACAACCACATATTAGCAATACAACCACAACATCTAATAGGGATTGATTCATTACAACAAAATCAACTCTGAAAAGAAAATCTACTATTCGGAGCGACAATCTACACTATCGGGGCCACCTTCTACAACCCCCACTTAACCCTTTTTATTTTCCACAATAACCACCCTAGAATGTTCTAGAAATTTCAAATTTCCCCTTTATTTTGGTGCCAAATGTCCCACCATTTGATCTTTTTCCTAGGAAGAATTTTTTTATGAAATTCATTTTTTCGATGACCAACTTTGCGGGGCCATAACTTTTGATCTAGGTGTCCGATTTTCTATTATTGCATATCATTGGAAATCTCCAGACAAGCTCTACAACACTCGCAATACCATAGGTCAGTTCAGCCACTTTTTGAGCTGTTTTGAGGCCTCTAAATTTTTATGTCTAAATTTGAAGCTACATTGGAAAAATCTCTCAGGATGGAAACTTTAATTTCTCCCAAATTGTGTAGGGTATTGAGGCGATTCTTTCACGATCGAAATTTTTTTTCATCTCTATTCCTTGGGGTAAAATTTCACGTCCATATGAGCCCATTTAGGCCTACTTACTAAAAATAGTAGGTTCCTATTTTTTGCTATTTTTGACGCCTAACAGTCTTATACCCCTTAAGTGCCATCATGGGACTCAAAACAACTAAAGAAAATAAATAAAACAATATTTTTTTGGCGATGCAAGATTTCCCTACACCACTGGATGCCCTACATCAGACACCTAGGGTAATTTGAAAAGTGACCCTATCACTTCTTAGGAGTTAGAGGAAAACCAAGGCGGTTAAACTCGGCCTCAGATAACGGTGATGAATCTTCAGTAGGCCTTCCTCTCCATTTCACCAAGTACTCTGCATATTGTATGTTTCTTGTGCTTCTACCCACACGGCTATCCAAGATCTCTTTTATCTCTTCTTTCTCTGAAGTAGGTGTTGGAATTTTAAATTGTTCATTTATCGACCCCTCCTCTATATCACCTTCATGATACTCTATCAAATCAGCAATGTTGAACATAGGAGAAATGTTTATTCCACTAGGCACTCTACCTCATAAGAATTTATTGAATCATGCTTCTTGAAGATCTTGCATGGTCCAAACTTCATCTTTAACTTGTTGTATGTACCAACTGGAAACCTTTCCTTTTACAAATGAACCATGACTTCATCAACTATTTGGAACTCCTTATACCTCCTTTTTTTTATCTACTTGAGCCTTATATTGTGAGTTCATCTTAGTGATATGTTTCTTCACCTCTTCATGCAAATTCTTCAGGTGCTCAACAAAGTCTTCAACCACAACACTACTCTTTTCCCCCTTAGCCATCTTTCTCAGTTCAGAAGCAGTTCTTGGACTACTCCCATATACAATTTGCAATGGTGATTTACAAGTGCTCCTATTGACTAAATTTTTGTAAGAAATTTTTTCCTATGGTATAATCAAATCCCATCCCTTGGGGTTATCTCCAACTAAGCATCTTAGCAAGTTGCCCAAACTCCTATTCACCACCTCTGTTTGTCTATCAGTCTGTGGATGGTGTGCAGAACTGAACTTCAATTATGTCTTCAACTTCTTCCATAGAGTCCTCTAGAAATAACCAACAAATTTGGTATCTCTGTCTAAGACTATACTCTTTGGTAGACCATGTAGTCTCACCACCTCTCTGAAAAACAACTCTACAACATGAACATCACTAGTCTTATGACACAAAATGAAATGTTCCATCTTTGAAAATCTATCCACCACCACAAATATGGAATCATGTCGTCTTTGTGTCCTTGGCAAGCCAAGAAAAAAATCCATGCTAATATCCTCCCATGGCCTCTCAGGTATAGGTAATGGCCGATACAATCCAGTATTTTGACTTGTTCCTTTCACCATCTGACACACTTTGCAAGTTTGTACAAACTTCTTCACATCTTGTTGTAACTGCGGCCAATAATAATTCTCATTAGCAAGGGCAATAGTCTTATCTCGACCAAAATGTCCATCCAATCATCCACTATGCTTCTCCTTGATCAGATTCTCTCTCATAGAACTCCTTGGAATGCACAATTGGCTTCCTCTAAACAACATGCAATCTTGGATTAAGAAATCCAACCATCTCGTCCTATCCAATGTAACAGGTTTCAAACAAGCCTTCCAAGCTTCTACAAAGTCTAGATCTTCTAGATACAAACTCTTGAGTTCATTGAACCCAACAACCTCTATATTCATCTCTATCAACAAGTTTTCCCTTCTACTTAAGGCATTTGCAACTCTGTTTGACCTTCCACTCCTGTGCTTCAAAACAAAAGTATAACTCTACAAAAACTCAACCCATTTTAATTTCCATTGATTCAACTTTCCTTGACTATTGAGATACTGCAAAGCTTGGCGATCAATATATAAAACAAATTCTTTTGGAAAAAAATAATTTCTCCATTTCTTCAAAGCCTAAACTATAGCATAAAACTCTTGATCATAGACATAGACATAATATTTCTTCTTAGTATCATTTAACTTCTCACTAAAATAGGAAACATGCTTACCTTCTTGACTCAAAATAGCTCCTATGGTGATGCCACTAGCATCACAATCTACCTGAAAGACCTTATTGACATTTGGGAGTGCCAAAATAGGTTGCTTTGTAACTTTCTTCTTTAACGTATCAAAACTTTTGGCTTCTTTGGTAGTCCACTTAAACTCTTTTCTATCTCCTCTCATTGCTTAAGTTAAAGGTGCACAAATACTATCGAAATTCTTGATAAACTTTATGTAAAAACTTGGTAGACCATGAAATGGTCTTACCTTTGTAACACTCCTTGGGGTAGGCCATTCAATAATAGCTCTCACCTTCTCTGGATCCATTTTAAGACCCTCTACCGGGACAAAAAATCCCAGATACACCAACTCTCTCTTTACAAAACTACATTTCTTCAAATCAATCAACAACTTCTCCTCCCTTAGGTTCTCAAAAATTCTTTGGATATGCATCAAGTGCTCCTCCAATGTCTTACTAAAAATAAAAATATCATCCAAGTAAAAAATAACAAATTTTCCTAAAAAATTATTTCAATACCTCATTCATAAGCCGCATAAATGTGCTTGATGCATTGGTTAGCCCAAAAGGAATGACTAACCACTTTTAAAATCCCTCCTTGGTTTTGAAGGTTGTCTTCCATTCATCTCCTTCTCTAATCTAGATCTGATGATATCCACTCTTCAGATCTATTTTAGTGAAGTACTCAGCTCCACTCAAACAATCCATAATGTCATCCATTCTTGGCAAGGGAAATCTATACTTGATGGTGATCTTGTTGATGGCTCTAGAGTCTATACACATCCGCCATTCCCCATCCTTCTTTGCTGCTAGTACTACAAGTACTACACATGGACTCAAACTCTCCCTAATCAATCCTTTTCGCAACAATTCTTGCACTTGTCTATTCAACTCTTCAATCTCTACTAGAGTCATATGATGAGTTGCCTTATTTGGAAAACTAGCTCCAGGAATCAGGTCCATCTGATGACTAATATTTCTTACTAGAGGCAAACCTTCAAGTACATTATAAGAAATAATAACTTGAAACTCATTCAACAAATCTGAAACCTCTATAGGTACCTCAGTAGTATCTTCTTTATCAACTCTAGGGATCATTGCAAAACACATAAGTTCATGATTCATACCTTCTAGGAACTTTCTTCCATCAACCAAACAAATTCTTGCATTACTGCATACCTTTTCCTCTGCCTCTTTCAAGGGATTCAACTTATGATGAACTCCATCCTTTGTCAAAGAATAGGTGTTGGCATATCCATCATGTATTGCTCGTCGATTGAACTGCCATGGTCTTCCTAACAACATATGGAAAACATCCATAATCATAATATCACATAATACCTCATCACAGTAATTTTCAATCTTGAACTTTACCAGACATTGTTCATTTACCAAGGCTTTATGGTCCTTATGCAGCCAAGCAATCTGGTATGGGTTTGGATGCCTTCTTCTCTCCAACCGCAACTTACTAACCATTTCTTCTGAAACAAGGTTATCAGTACTACCTCCATCAATAACAACATTGCAAACGTTACCTTCACACTTAAACATGGTGTGAAACAAATTATTCCTTTGAGTTGGCTTGTTCTCCTCATTCAACAAGGCTCTTCTAGTAATAAGAACCTCTCCTCTTTCTGCATCCTCATAATGTGAAGACTCAAAATTTGCATCAACACGTGCAACTCATGCTTACCCTCAAGTATTTTATTTGTCCTTCCTTGATATTAAGGACACTCATAGGCTCTATTTCCTTCTTCTCCACACTAGAAATAGGTTCCACGAGAGCCTCCTCTTCCCAATCCTCTTCCAGATCTTCACCTTCCTCTTTGGTCTCCATTATTCTAATCACGAGGATGCTAGGTGTTATCTCCTTTCTGGTTTTGACTGCTACTAGAGCCTTCACCCTTCTTTTGATCTTCATTTCAACCTCCATATGACCGTCCACTGGTCTTTCCTCCATGGCCTCCATGTCATTGTTTTTTCTCAAACCTCTTGTTCAGTCGTTCTTCAACCTTTAGAGAAAACTGATAAGCATCCTCAATGGTGGTCATTCTTACCAGTGCCAATTCTTCTTGTATGCTTGGCTTCAACCTGTTAATATAACAAGAAACTTTCTCTTTATTCACCTCAGAATGTCCTGTCTAAATCAGGACCTTGTGAAATTCCTTTGTGTATTCTTTCACCATCCTTGTCCCTTGCCTCAAGCTCTACATCTTCTTGAGCAGCTCCAATTCGTAATCGACTAGAATAAATTATTTCTTCAATTTTGACACCATTCTATCCCATCTAGAAATTTTATCTTTCCCTTGTCTCCCTCTTTCTAACTAGACCTCTTTCCACCATATACTGGCGTGACCTTTTAATTTTTTCTTTGCAAACCTCACTGTATGAGGATCTTCAATCTCCTCAAACTCAAAAAATTCCTCCATGTCATTGATCCAATCAATCAATTCTTTAGTATTTAGATTTCCA
This sequence comes from Sequoia sempervirens, assembly GCA_007258455.2. Classification (NCBI taxonomy): domain Eukaryota; kingdom Viridiplantae; phylum Streptophyta; class Pinopsida; order Cupressales; family Cupressaceae; genus Sequoia; species Sequoia sempervirens. The sequence continues at coordinate 25,660,173 of VDFB02358134.1, read as the reverse complement.
CTAAAGTTGAAACCTCCATTTTAGGTCTCTTCCTAATGCTTGAGATTGCCCACAACAATCTTTTTTCTCCAGGATCCATTGGATCCTAGTCTCCCTCTTCCATTTCCTCTTCCATTTCCTCTTCTGTTTCATCTTCACTTTCATGTTTGTCTCCGTTGTACATTTCTTCTTCAAACTCTTGTTGCAAGGTTTCTAGTTTCCTTCTAAGGGCTTTGATTTCATCTCTAGGTGGATCTCTTCCTCCATGACCTCGACCTCTACCTCTACCATACCAGACAAGTAGTAGAGGCATCTTGAACTCAACCCACATTCATAGGTCTTGTTGCAACTACCTCACATTCAATGCTCTGTTACAAGCTCAGAACTCCTTCTCTGATACCACTTGATGAGGGCCACACCACCCAAAACCCATAGAAATAACAACAACAAATACCAACACAAAAGATGCGAAACAAAAAAATGACTCACTTTCAATTATTTTTAGAAAATAAAATTACAGATTCAAAGCTTACATGCTACAACCTCGTGGGCTTGATTTATTACAACAAAATCAACTCTGAAAAGAAAATCTAGTATTCAGAGCCACAATCTACACCATTGGGGCCACCTTCTACAACCCCCACTTAAACCTTTTTATTTTCCACAATAACCGCCCTAGAATGTTCTAGAAAGTTCAAATTTCCCCTTTGTTCTAATGCCAAATGTCCCACCTTTTGATTTTTTTCCTAGGAAGAAATTTTTATGAAATTCACTTTTTCGAGGACCAACTTCGCGGGGCCATAACTTTTGATCCAGGTGTCTAATTTTCTATTATTGCATATCGTTGGAAAGCTCTCAATGAGCTCTACAAAGTACGGATCAATTATAGGTTAGTTCATCCACTTTTGAGTTGTTTTGGGGCCTCTAAATTTTATATCTGAATTTGAAGCTGCATTGGAGAAATTTCTCAAGATGGAAACTTTAATTTCTCCCAAACCATGCAGGGTATTGAGGTGATTCTTTCGCGACCGAAATTTTTTTTTAGCTCTGCTCCTTGGGGTAAATTTTCACGTCCATACAAGCCCATTTAAGCCTACTTACTAAACATAGTAATTGCCTATTTTTTGCTATTTTTGACACCTAACAGTCATATACCCCTTAAGTGCCATCATGGGACTCAAAAAAAATAAAGAAAATAAAGAAAACATTTTTTTTTGGGTGATGCAAGATTTCCCTACACCACTGGATGCTCCTGCATCAAGAATGAGATGTACTAGGAGGTGGAGAAGGAGCCATTGTTTAGGTTGGTCTTAAAGAGGAAGAAGGTGAATGAATCCTCCCTAAGAGAATATACAACACCATAAATCATGCATTCCCTTTTTTCACAATGTTTGTTTAAATATTGTCTTTTGTTGGAACTTCTTGTTGTTGCACATCTTGCTACTTGTTATTCCATATCTAGTTTTCTAGAACATTGGCTTGATAGGGTGAATAAATGGAAATGTGTGAAGGATAAGGAGGGTGTGAAGTAACATGGAATTGAATAGGAGGATATGGAGGTGTAGTAGTTTCCTCTTGATATTCTAATGATATACTCTTTTTCCTTCATTATAATGGCTATTCATCTTTAACCTCTTTTTCCTCATCCAAGACAACCTCAAAGATGGGAGCTAATTATTTCTTTCTTTTAGCCTTGTCTTTAGAAAGGATAACATATTCCCTTGTTTTTTTAATATTGGACTTATGGCCTTAGAGTTCTTTTGTGGGTGGGGATGATCCATGGTGTATGTATTTTTCAACCACTTCTTTGTTCTTTCAATCATCACTTGTGTTTTAGATTTTATTGAGGAATCCTCCTCAGTGGACCAATTTATCCTATCAATTAGCTAGTTGAAGAATTTATCCCAACTCTAGGAGGGGTCTAGACCTTCACATATTTATGAATTCCCTTTGGGACTCTGTCAATGTGATCATTTTTATTAGAGATATTTCTAGTTGAAAATATTCCTTGATCCTAATCTCATGTTTATCCAAATATTCTACCAAAAAAAATCTAATGTTGATTTATGGATGAAAAATGAGATAATAAATGGTCCAATATTCACTATAGGATCAAAAGTGTTTGCTACCTCATATAGGTCCATATAAAATATGGAAATTTCCTAATCAACAACCTTAGTATGTTGCATGTTAGAATAGGAGTATACCTCAACCTTGAGGCATGGAAGTTCAAAAATTCAGAGGTCTTTGGGATTTACTCAACATGTAATGGAATCCCTAGGAGCATATCTAAGATGAATTTAAAGTGAAATCCCTTAATAATCAAGTTATTTGGAACTTATAACTTTATATTCCCCTATCCTTCAATCTCAAAATATCTAACTTATGCACCTACAATATCCCAAGGAACTAGAGATGGCCCACAAGAAACAAGTTTATAGTCTTCCCACTTCAAGCTAATTATAGATTCATTTTGAACCCAATATAAAAATTGATCAATGATTAAACTTCAATTAGCACCATTCCTTTTCCAACAACAAGTGGATTTTTTTTCATGCTCACCTTTGGAATTCTAAGGTAGACTCCCAAGTCCAAATGATTTCCTATAAAATCTTGCACTATGATCTTCCTAAATTGGCAATACACTTTAATTCTTTCAACTTCCACATCAACTATGTCCCTTTCACAATCACAAGGACTCCTTCAAACATATATTTTCGATATTCTCCTACATGCTTACAAGGCTTGATATTTTTTTCCTCCCTCTCCATGACCTTCAATTAGAATATTTCTTAAAAGGGTGCATTATTAGGCTATTGTTTCCAAAACTTTTCTTGTTAAAATTTGTAGATCTATATATTATCATAAAGTATTTACAAAAACTAATATGTTTATACAAATTATCATCATGAAGTAACAATTCAACTTCTTTACTTAGAATATATTTGTTGGATGGTAACTCTTTCGCACTTGTTACAAATTCCTTCCAAACACAAAGGAACTTATTCAATAGGTAAATCAATATCCTTGAACAATTTAGAAGACATGATAATGATAAAAAAAATACTTGGAAAAGTATTTATATATCGTTCATAATAATAAAAAATGATCTAAAATAACTACCAATACATCATAAACATCTATAATAAGCATAAAAAAGTGTAGATTAGAGAAATTCAAGATGAAATTGGTCATGTTCATACAAATCTAAAAGAGATCAAATTTATTTTTCAAAAAATTTATGAGAAACTTTTAGAGACGAGTCTTCTTAGCAAGACATGCAATTAATATCAGAGAACATTATTAAATATCACATCCCTAAGGTGGATATTGAGTATAACCAATTTCTAGACCATGATTTGCTATTGAAGACCTAGAAGATGCTATGTTTTCAATGGCCTTGAATAAAAGTCCTAGTTTTTATGGGCTCTTAGTTGAGTTTGACCAATCTATGGGGCCACATATTAAAGATTAATTTTTCTTTTTGTACTTAGAGGCTTTGGAGCAAGGCTCTTTAGGGCCTAATATTAATAAAGTCCTAGTTAAATTTCTTCGAAAAGGGAAAAATGAAGATATTATCTTTGAATGGAATCATATTACTTTTCTTAACACCTATAAAATTAGTTCTAAATCCTTAGATACAAGGATAGAATCAATGGAAAAAGGGATAGTTAGAACTAAGTAAACATGGTTCCTTGGTGAAATATTTATCCTTGATAACCTAATGCTAGTCTAGGAAACTAGTGACTAGGATCAACAATTGAGACAAAAATATTTTCTGGTTAAGCTTGATTTTGATAAATTCTATGAGAAAATACATTAGAGCTATTGCAAGAATGGAGAAAGGAATGAAGGTGTTTTCATTGATTTCAACTGGTCAACTGGTTATCTACTAGTTGTTGTTGGTTGTATATGTTGAGGATATTGAGAAACTTATATTAAAGAAAGTTTACAGGTATTCAGTTGTTGCTCTAGATGATGATCTGGTATTTGCTCCTATGTTTGTGTGGTTTAGATATGTTTGTCATGGTTGTTGAAGGTTGCTATATTTAGATGTTTGGTTGTTGGTTCATTGTGAAGTTTGAGTTGTGTTCACCAGTTGTGAACTATGTTTTTTTGTGTTTTGGTTGAGGTTCGGGAGAGAAGTTGCTGGTTCGGATTTATCTTTGATGAAGTCTTTTGACTTGCGGTTCTAAAGTTAAGATGTTTTGATTGCATTGAAGATATTTTTAGTTTCTGGAAGTTTCGAGCTTAATTGTTCTATGTGTTTTACATTGGTTTGGCTGACCTTGTGTTAAGCACTATCTTTAAAGTTGATGAAGCATGTTGGATCTATTTTGGGTCCTAGTAAATCATGTGTTTGGGTTTCCCTCATTCTAATTCCACCCTAGGATGTTTTGGCACTGACCTAATTTGTATTTGAAGTTGGATGACTGGCTTTGGATCCTTTTTCAAGGTTGGAGATAGTATAAATATAGGATGAGCTAGTAATGAAAAACATACAAGAGAAAATAAGGAAGATAAGTGAAAGAGTAGATGTGACATTAATGTTATTTAGAAAGTGTGTGAGTTGTGTGTGGTAGATCAATGCGAATCTTAATGCTGAGTTTCTGGATGCAATGAGAAGATGGCAAACTCTATCATTCATGCAAGTTGATCAAGTGACTGTGGTGGAATCCTTTGTTGCATTGGGATTGTAGTCTCTCTGTAATAAGTCTTCTTTGTCTTCTTTGTATGTCTATGGCAGTGAGCCCTCTGGGTTGTAGCCCTGTTGGACAATGAGTCCTTGTTCCGGACAGTGAGTCCTTGTTCTGGATAGTGAGTCCTTGTTTTAGGAAGTGAGCCTTGTTTCAGGTAGTGAGCCTTTTTGTAATCAATTTTGATATTCTATATAGTGTGAGTTAATCCTCACCGTGGTTTTTCCCTCATTGGGTTTTCCACATAAATCTAGTGTTATTGTGTTTAGGTGTTGGATTTGAGTTTCTGCATTGGAATTTGATTAATCATTTAAGCAGTTTTAAGTATTAGTTCTGGTGATTGAATTGAGGGTTAAAATCTATGACAACTGATTCACCCCCTCTCTTAGTTGTCCTATTCAACAATTGGTATCAGAGCTTGGTTCCTTTGTGAAGAGCTTAACCGCTTGAGGAAGGTCCAGGGAGGCTAGCAAAATGGTCTTTGATTATCCAAGGTTTGATGGAACTAATTATGGTATCTGGAAAGTATTAATGGAAGAATATCTGGAGTATTGTGGATATGATGTGGAGAAAGCTTACAAGAATCCTTACACTCCTCCTACTAATGGTCCAAGTATGCCTGAAGATATCAAAACACATGAAGCAAACAATAAGATGAATTTCATCTTGAAGAATAGTCTGGTACATTCCGAGTTGATTAAGGTTCAAAATTTGAGGACAACTAAAGAAGTCTGGGATGCTTTAGAAAGAGTGCATGATGGTGATGAAAGAGTTAAAGAGGCAAAATTGTAGAATTTGGAAAATAGTTTGATTTGATACATATGTCTGAAGATGAAAGTGTTAAAGCTTATGTATAGAGATTGGATGAGGTAGTGGCTGGAATGCGATCACTTGGTGCTACTATAGATGAAACCAGGATTGTAAAGAAGATTCTTAGAACTCTTCCTGATGCTTACAGTGAGAAGGTGAGTGCTATTGAGCAGACAATAGATTATAATACTTGTACTAAGGATTTGCTGTTAGGAATTTTGACATCTTATGAGATGAGGAAGCTAAGTCTAAGAAATGGAGGCAAATTAGAGACTGCCTTTAAAGCTACAAAAGCTAATGATCTAGATGAAGAAATATTTTATGAAATAGAAGCTAACTTTATAAGAAGAATGAGGAAAGGATTTGGTAAGTATGAAGGTAAGTTTCCCTTTAAATGATTTAGTTGTGGAGAAATAGGTCATTATGCTGCAAAGTGTCTAGAAAGAGCTAAAATGAATAAACAAAGATATAAGAAAGAAAAGAAAGGAAGAATATTAACAAAGCTTACTATGTGAATGAGAATGCTATTATTTTAGATGAAGATCCAAATGAAAATGAATGCTTGTTCTTGGCGATAAAGGATGAACCTACTCCTACTAATTCAAAAAAAAAAGTAAAGGAAATCCCTTCGGAGAAGAAGGAGAAAAATGAAGGTACAGTTATCTCTGCTCTACATGCTAAACAAGAAAAGAATTTTTGGGTAGTTGATAGTGGTTTCTCACATCACATGATTGGTGATAAGAGTAAGTTTATTAAACTTGAGAAATATGATGGAGGCTTGGTTATTTTTGGAGATGATACTAGTGCTAAAATATATGGGATAGGTTTAGTGGGTTTTAATGGCAGGCATCATACTAGTGATGTTTACTATGTTAAGGGTTTAAGGCATAATTTTTTAAGTGTTGGTCAGATGTGCGGAAAAGTATGATCTTGTGTTTAAGGATGAGAAATGTGAGCTCTAGAAAGGATCCAGAACATTGATTACTACATGAAAGAAAACTGAAGCGAATATTTATCAACTTAAGGGTGCTGATGGACAATGCTTTATGAATCAGATAAATGACAGTTGGTTATGGAATATGAGAATGTGCCACATGAATTTTGATAACTTGGAAAGGATTAGTGTTGTTTAGGCTGTGAGAGATTTACCAAGAATTACAAAACTTGTTAATGCTATTTGCAAGAATTGTCAATTTGGGAAGCAAGCAAGAAATTATTACAGATCAAAAGAATAATCTATTATTGGACTATTGGATTTAGTTCATATAGATCTCTATGGTCCTATAGAGTGTGAAGTCTACTTGGTGAAAGGTACTTTATGCTTTTAATTGATGATTATTCTAGATATACATTGATTACATTGATTAAAGAAAAAATAGATGCATTAGATAGATTCAAGGCATTCAAGCCTATGGTTGAAAATGAATTGAATTTGAAGATAAAATGCTTAAGATCTAACAGAGGTGGATAATTCACCTCCCATGAGTTCAATATGTTTTGTGAAGTGAATGGAATAAAGAGACAGTTATCTGTTTCGAGAACTCCTTAGAAAAATGGAGTTGTTGAAAGGAAAAATAGAACAGTTCAAGAGGCTGCTAAATCAATGATCACTGAAGCTGGATTATGAGAAGTTTACTAGAAAGAAGCTATTCATACTGCTATTTATGTGTTCAATCAAGTTCAAGCAAGAGAAAATAGTACAAAGAATCCCTATGAGCTATGGCACAGAAGAATTCCTACAGTTAAATATTTCAAGGTATTTTGAAGCATATGCTATATCAAAAGAGATGAGGAAACTTTGGGCAAGTTTGATTCAAGAAGTGATGAAGGCATATTTATTGGATACTCTACTAAAAGAAAGGCATATAGATGTTTCAATAAAAGAATGAGAAAGATTGTAGAGAGCTCAAATGTGAAGGTTGATGAGACAATGAAGAAATCTATTGATATTGATGGATATGTATCTCATGAACATGATAGTGCAAGAATAGAAGAAATTGTGGAAGAACAGGATAAAGATGAGCAAAAAAAGCTGGATAAACAAAATGAAAGAGAAGAAGATGTTCCAGTGATATCCCTTAGGACACCAAAATACATATAAAGGAATCACTTAGAAAATTAGATTATTGGAGAGAAGAAAAAAGGAATATTAACCAGAAGCAAAGCTATTGTTGAAATAAATTTGTGTTTATTCTCTGAGATTGAGCCAAAGACAATAAATGAAGCCTGTAAAGATGAACATTGGAAGGACGCAATGAAAGAACTTTTGTATATTGAGAAGAATTAGACTTGGGAATTGGTCCCAAGACCAGCAGATAAAAATATCATTGGATCAAAATGGGTATTCAGAAATAAGTTGAATTAGAATGGAGAAGTTATTAAAAACAAAGTGAGGCTTGTGTGCAAAGGCTACTCACAAGTAGAAGGCATAGATTTTCAAGAGAATTTTTCCCCAGTAGAAAGAATGGAAGCTATAAGGAGGTTCTTGACATTGTCTGCTCATAAATATTTCAAAGTATATCAAATGGATGTCAAGTTAACATTTATGAATGGTGAGCTAGAAGAAGAAGTTTACATGGAACAACTAGAAGGATTTTAGTAAACAGATCAATTGGATATGGTGTGCAGATTGATGAAAGATTTATATGGATTGAAGTAAGCTCCTAGACCTTGGTATGAAAGGTTAGACATGTATTTGATTCAACAAGGATTTAACAAAGGTGTGACAGACAATAATTTGTACTTTAAGATTGAAAATGACAAAATCTTGATTGTAGTTGTATATGTTGATGACATTATCTTTGGAGGAAATGAAAAGATGTGCAAGATTTTTTTAGAAGAAATGCAAAAAGAATTTGAAATGTCTATGTTTGGGGAGATGAATTTATTTCTTGGGCTACAGATTAATCAAACAAAGAAAGGAATTTTCATAACATAGTCTAAGTGTGTGAGAGAGATGTTGAAGTTCAGGATGGATGGTTCCAAACAAGTGAGTACTCCTATGGTGACTAGTTGCAAATTGGGTAAGATGATGATTCACCTAAGGCTGATCAAAGAAAGTATAGATCTATGATTGGTGGAAAACTATATTTGACTGCTACTAGATCAAATATTATGCATGCGGCCTGTCTTGTGGCTAGATTTCAAGAAGGTCTGAAGGAAACACATGTTGCATTAGAAAGAATATTTAGATATTTGAATGACACTCCAAATTATGGATTTTGGTATCGTAAAGATATTGAATTTACACTCAGTGCATATACAAATGCATGTTGGGTTGGATGTGTAGATGAAAGAAAGAGTGCAGGTGGTGGTGCATTCTTTCTTGGATGCAGAATTGTGGCATGGTTGAGTAAGAAGCAAGATTCAGTCTCTTTTTCTATTGTTGAAGCTGAGTATATTTTGTTGCATCTTGTTGTACATAAGATCTATGAATGAAACAAACATTGAAAGATGTCACAGTGCTATATGATGATCCCATTTCTATTTTTTGTGATAATACTAGTGCAATTAACATTTCAAAGAATCTTGTGATGCACTCGAGGACGAAGCATATATCTATCAAATATCATTTCTTGAGAGAGAAGGTTATGGAGAATGATTTCAAGCTTGAATATGTTTTGATAAAGTATCAGACTGCTAATATATTTACAAAGGCTCTGCCTAAAGATACTTTTGAGTATCTCCAGGAGAAGTTAGGGGTGATTTCCCCTCCTTTCATTTACTAAGATGCATTTGGAGATGCATAAGTTCGATGGATTCATGGTTCTATCTTTTTGGATTGATGTTTTGGTGGTTACCTCTCAGGGGGAACAAGTAGTTTCAAGTGTTGTCATTGTGAGTATTTTGTTTTCATTTCAAAGGAAGGTTCAATGAACATATATTTTTCCTTTGCCATTGACGTCAAAGGGTGGGAGAAAGAATGTGAAAAGGAGATAAAGCATGTGAAAAGGAGAGAAATCATGTGAAAAGGAGAGAAAGCTAATGGGAGAAAGCAAGTAATGAGAAAGATGATCTATTGAGGGGGAGAAGCAAAAAGAAAAAATCTTGAGAAGTATATTTAGAACTGATATGGTGTCTTTGATGGTTTTTTACATCATGTGTTGCCATCAATGACAAAGGGGGATATTGTTGCCAGAATGGAGAACGAAATGAAGGCGTTGTCATTGATATCAACTAGTCATCTGGTTATCTACTAGTTGTTGTTGGTTGTATATGTTGAGGATATTGAGAAAATTTTATTAAAGAAAGTTTACACGTATTCAGTTGTTGCTCTAGATGATGATCTGGTATTTTCCCCTATGTTCATGTGATTCAAATATGTTGGTCATGGTTGTTGAAGGTTGCTATATCCAGATGTTTGGTTGTTGGTTCGTTGTGAATTTCGACTTGTTTTCACCAGTTGTGAACTATGGTTTTTTGTGTTCTGGTTGAGGTTTAGGAGAAAATTTGTTGGTCTAGATTTCTCTTTAATGAAGTCTTTTGACTTGCGATTCTAAAGTTAAGATGTTTCGATTACATTGAAGATATTTTTGGTTTCTAGAAGTTTCAAGCTTAATTGTTCTATGTGTTTTACACTGGTTTGGTTGACATTGTGTTAAGCATTATCTTTGAAGTTGATGAAGTGTGTTGGATCTATTTTGGGTCTCGGTGAAGCATGTGTTTGGGTTTCCCTCATTCTAATTCCACCCTAGGATGTTTTGGTGCCAACCTAATCTGTATTTGAAGTTGGATGGATGACTTTGGATCCTTTTTCAAGGTTGGAGGGTGATCCCACAATACTGGTTTACAATTTTTGGCCAAACTGGACACTGAAATAATTTTTTCTAACTAAATCTTCACTTTTAGGAACCTATAGTGGCTAAACCGTGAAGAATTTGAAGATGATGCAAACTAGTGATTTTTCACATTTTTTTTCTGTAGATTCTAAATATATTTTTTTCAAAAAAATTGGAATTAGATTGCACTTTTTTTTCCATCTCCTTCAAAAACTAGTTTTTTTCTTCAATAAATAGCATTTTTAAGGAGTGACGCTCACCATATAACACAACTTTTTTTCGATGAAGGATAAAATTCTAATTCTTTCGAATTTAGATTTGTAACTATGATATATAGTGCTTCCAATTAGTTAGATAGTGTTTTATTGAATATTTTTTCCTTAATCAAGTTTCAAAGTCAAACCAATTACAATTCAGACATAGGCAGACCGTATAATGCATAACTTTTTTTGTATGTATCAAATTTATTTTTTTTGTTGGATCAAGGACTTCAATATCTGGTGCACTTATATTTTTGAAAAAAAAAAATCATAATCTGCTATTTTTCCACATGTGCAGAATAGAGAGCTTGATTTTTGGCAAAAAACCTATGCATAATAAAACTAAAAAAACAAATACATAATAAAACCAAAACATATTAAAATTATATTCGTTGATAGCTCGTTCTGAGGAATACCATCATCCAGTTGGGTTTGTGAAGTCTCCTCCATTTTCATCCTCAACCTGAGCTTTGAAGTGCAAAATTTTGGACTTTTTTGGTGCCAGAGGGTGAGAAGGTGGGAAAAGGGGGGTTTGGGAAAACCAGAGGGGTTCGAGCAAACCCCCAAGGGTTCACTCAAACTAGGGTTCATTCGAAACCCCCTTTGAAAAATTGTTTTCTCTATGTTTTTTGGTGGGAATCATGGGACCGTGCATTTAAAATGTTTGCTTGAACTAGGGTTCATTCAAACCCTTTTTTGGTTTGCTCGAACCAAAGGATTCATTCAAACCCCAAAAACCAACATTTTTTTGTGTGGGTTCATTTTTTGCATCTTTTCCTTCCTCACTTGAATTGTAAACCACTTTTGTGGGTTTACCCTGGAGATAGTATAAATACAGGATGAGCTAGTAATGAATAACATACAAGAGAAAATAAGGAAGATAAGTGAAAGAGTACATGCAAAATTGATGTTATTTAGAAAGTGTGTGTGAGTTGTGTGTGGTAGATCAATGTGAAGCTTAATGCTAAGTTTCGGGATGTAGTAAGAAAAAGGCGAACTATATCATTCATGCAAGTTGATCAAGTGACTATGGTGGAATCCTCTGTTGCATTGGGATTTTAGTCTCTCTATAACAAGTATTCTTTTTCTTCTTTGTATCTTTGTGGTAGTGAGCCCTCTAGGTTGTATCCCTATTGGATAGCGAGTCCTTGTTCTGGACAATGAGTCCTTGTTTCAGGCAGTGAACCTTCTTGTAATTGGTTTTGATATTCTTTATAGTGTGAGTTGTTGTGTAGTTTTGCACACACGCCCCACTCGGAGTAGGGACCCTCTTTTTTGACTTTGGATCTCTCTTGGACCTTTGGTTTTTATTGGATTTGTCCTTTCAAGGTCTTGATATATTGGTCTTGCTTCCCTCGGTCTTACCTTGAGGGTTGAATTGATCAAACTTGGTTTTTAATGGAAGTTCAGGTTTTGACCTGGGTCTGGGATTTTTCGGTTCACCTAGATTTTCCTGGGTCCTGGTTCATCGTCTGATCACTGTCGGATTTTCCGAAGTTCAGGTTTTTGGACGAATTCGGGATTTTTCGGGTCACCCAGATTTTCCCGGACTACGTCGGAGTCCCAAAGGGTGCGTTATCCGCAGAATTTGTGCTCACCCGGATTGTCCCTCTGGCTCGATTTTTTTCAAAATTCTGTTTTGGGCTCAGGTTTTCGGATTTCCTCGATATGTCTTATTAGTCATTAATGCTTGAGGTACGTCTTCTCTGGCATGATTATGAGTGGATTTAAAGGCTTTTAGTGCTCTTCATGATTTCATTATTCATTTGTCATCTGCTCTAGCACTTAGGATTGTTCATTTTGAGCTTTGATCGTTGGATTTGGTCTGCTTGCATGTGGATTGCTTGAGCGCTTGTGTTGAGTATTTTCGTTGCTAGGGTACCCTGATTCGTAGTGACTTCCTCAGGCTCGAGCTTCATTCAGAGTTGATCCATGGTAAATCATTATTGACTTCACCTTTTTTTTGCGCTTTGATTGAATTATGTAGGTTATTGAATGGTGGTTATTTGGGTCGGCCCTTGTTTGTTTCATGATCACGTATTTATCGAATTAGGGTTTGACCCACCTTTTCATGGGTTTTAATGCCTGCACCGTGCATCCCTTTGTTTATATATTGAATGTCAGGTACTTCCCTATGATTAATTGTTTCTGTTATGGCCTTGCCTTGTTGGCACGTAATCTGGTAGAATTTGTGGAGTTAGGGTTTCAGTATGTTTTCCCAGATTTGTTAAGTTGAGTGGAGTTGTCGTGACTTTCATGTCCTGTATCTAGCTCGACCTTGTTCGTAGCATTTTAGACCCTAGTGAGCCCTAGTTTCATCATTTTGAGGGATTACTTTTGAATTTCGAGCTTGCTTTAGCTTTCATGGTGGAGGTTGAGCTGTCAATTTTAGGGCATCATCATTTTGTTGCAAAGATCAATCACTTGAGAGTTTTTGGGAGTTAAATTCATGTGCAATCAAAATTTGGCTTGTTGGGGTCGAGTTTATCTTCGTGGAATCTGAATAGGGAGGTTTGTATGATTACTCGGTTAATGGTCTGTGCGTCGAACGGTCGTTTCATTTTCAAGGTGTCCGCAGAATTTCTGCGCACCCGGATTTTCTCGGATTTTGCCTTTTCCCGGAGTATTATGAGTTTCCAGAATTTCAAGCTGTCCACGGAAATCTGACTTGTCCAGATTTTTCCAGTTTTCTGCCTGATTCTGCATGATTTTGATTTTCGAAACTGGGATAATGAATCGAATGTTGGATAATGGTTTATTTTTGTTTAATGGGTGAATCTTATGATAATCATGCATTTTTTTGTCCATATTAATGATTTATTTGATGAATGATGTCTTGGCAGCATGAGTCCATCTGGGTCGGATTTCTCCAAAATTCTGCCTCGACTGGATTCTCTCGGATTGCCCGATTTTCCCAGATTTTTGAGATTGATGATTAATGATTTATCTTAATGATTTTATGTGGTTTCGAGACTAACCTTTGATTGGAATATGGATGATAATTATATTTTTATGAGGTTCTTTTGTGAATGCAGGCTGAATCGAGCAAGGCAGCGGTAGGAAAATCCAAGGGAGATACAGAGGGATCCTCAGTTACAGATACTGAAAAGATAAGGCTGGATATGAAGAGTCAGTGGCCGGATAGCAAGATAGCTTCAGTTTGGTTAGAGGTTTCGGATACTAACATAGGAGCCTAGAGATATGAAGAGTTCAAGGAAAGGACAGCTCAGAAAGATTTATCAGCCTTGACCAAGGGAATGGTGAAGTCTGGGCTGGCTCATGTGGTAGGATTTCCTCCTGCGGTTCAATGCTATGAGTTGATATTGGAGTGTGCTCGGCAAGATGACTTTGACACGTAGAGGGTCGTTAGCACTGAGGGAAGAGTATTGGAAAATTTCAATCCAGTTTCCATTGCCTAGGCATTTGATATGCCAGACTTAGCATGTGTGTGTGCCTTGGACATAGACATGGCCAGGACTTATTATGAGGATGAACCTACCAAAGTGCAGCAGATGATCAATTCTTGGCTGGAAAAGCCAAAATCCCATTTCTCCAAGCTGCCTAAACAGTTACACAGGGTCAAGTTCCGACAAGATATATATGATGCAATTACACTGTTGAGCAAAGTGGTCGGCTTGAGGAGTGCTGGGGCTTTGGAGAATTGGATGGTGCATGTCATTAACAGGATTGAGCAAGGTATTAATTACCACTGGGTAGGGATTATCAGTGCAATGATTGACAGGCAACTAAGAGATGTGTTAGAAACAAAGAAATTCACCATGTCATCTTATGTGATATATGTGCTTGCCAGATTTTACCCATATAGGGGATTGAATCCAAAAGGAACATTTGGACAGGATGTCATCTATGAGGTATACCCTGAATTTCACCTAGGGAATCAGAATTATAGAAGAGAAAATGATGCATTTACTATGCATATTACTAGGTTGCTCTAGAACGCAGAGCATGTGAGAATTTTTGATGGAGCCAAGGAGCTGATTAAAAGATACGGAGAATGGTTTATACAATTCCCCACCTTCTCTTACATCAAAATTGATGGGTGTCCGACTGCTCCATACAAGCTGCCAAGATATCCTACTAACCACATTGTGCTATTGGAGGTTACCAAGTAGATATGTGATTTTGACATTGTTGTTAAAAGGGAGAAGCACAAGACAGGGTTTGGTGGAGACTTTCCTTTGAAAATTGGTATAGCTGAGGTTTTCCCTTCAATCCAATCGGCTCATACATTAGGGGAGGAATTAAGTGCTTTTGGTTTCTCTTTCCATTCTAAGAGGGCAAATTTTGACATCACTGGTGAAGCACAGAAGAAAGCTACAAAAGAATATCACCACAAAGATGATCTAGAGGACTACTGGGCGAATAACAAAGATGACTTTGAGGTGAGGAAGAAAAGATATTCTAGGCTTCCAGTGGATGTAATTAGAATGTATAATTTCAAGTTGATCCCTGATCAGTTAGAGGATGACGAGAATTTGGTCCAAGATCATGCATATGAGTCAGTCAAGGACAGATCCATTGGGGAGATAAACTGGTCATAAAATGAGATAACTGAGCTGGAAGAATTAATGGCTCCTATTATGAAACTTACCAAGTCATGGTTGAAACATAAGGTGTGGGAGTTGGAGAGCGAGAAGGTACCTTGTACCTTTAATCTGATGGGAAATTTGAATGCTCATTCCATTTCAGAGGAATTCGGTGAGGATGATTCCAAAGGAAAAACCAAGGTAAGCTCACCTTTCAAGATTAAAATCAGAGGCCCTAAGGAGAGTGAGCCTGACCAGAAAAGAAAACCCAAAGGAAAGAAGAGGAGTCAAACTTTGAAAATAGGTAAGTCTGCAAAAGAGGAGGAACTTGAGAAAGCAGAGAAAGAAGATACTCCTCCCGAGCCAAAAAGGACAAGGACCACCAGGGCTTCAAAGAGGAAAGATCAATTAACTTCTAAGGATGAGGCAAACCCTCCAGTGGTTGATGTGGAGAGCTCAGGAGAGAAACCCCGGGTTTATTCGAGGAGGTCAAGGACTCCATCTCCTAAAGAGGCTATGCAAAAGATAGATCCTTTTCCAATGGCATCCATGGTGGAACAGTAGAAGGCTACCTCTCCTTCATTGAGTATACCTGAGCAGACAACTCACGAAGAGCATGAGACCAGTGGGGAGGCAGAATCGTTTAAAGATGGAGAACTTTATGGCGCAGTTGCTAAGCTTGAGGTTGGAGATGTGGAAGTGCATCCTTCTTCACTGGTATAGTATGAGGATTCTCCTGCAGATAGCAAAGATAATAGATCCTCTGAGAAAGAAGATGTCCTTGTTAGGACTCCATCGCCCCTGCAAGAAGAACCTAAAGTGGGGAATCAAGGTGATCGATCTCCTGGAAAGGAAAAGGATGGGACATTAGATCAGCATGAGGAGGTTAAAGAGGATGAAACCTGGGTGGATCCTGCTATTCTGGATTGGCTGGATAAAGAAATCAGAAGAAAATAGGTCATCATTGAGGACACTCCTCTCAACTGGGACGAAATGTTGGCCAAGATTTGAAAGGGAAAGAAGAAGAAGGCAGCCAAGGTGGTTTCAAAAATCGAAAGGGATGAGGATAGTAATAGGGTTATTCATATTTCTACCCCTGCTGCTGATAAAGGTAGAGATGAGGTCACTGGGAAGGATTATAATGTACAAACCATCAATCTTGGGCCCGCTTCTATGGAGCAAGATATTGAGGAATATGAGGGGTCCAGTGCAGTGATAATTGGGAAATTAAGGAAGGAAACACAGTCTAAGTATGAGCTAAAAAATGAGAATGAAAGGCTAAGGAAATGTTTAGAAGATTTAATGAAGCCTTTGCAATCTTTCCACCCAACCTCTTCTGCTTCTGTTGGTTTCTTGCCAAAGGAGACCATCTCTGAAATAGAAAAAATGAAAACTTCTACCACGGTTACAATAGATTGGTTGAAGGAGGTACAGACTAAGGGAGATGATGCAATAAAGGAAATCCTTTCAACTGAAAGGATGCAATAAGAGCTAAGGATTTATTAGAGCATGTTTTGTCTCAGGACAAGGAGGATATTGATCTTTTATTGCAGAAAAATAAAGTAATCATGGAGTATGGTAAGGATCAGTTGGTTGTAGATGGAATCCTTTCTTCATCTAGGGTTAATGAGCCTTGGGAATGGTTTGAGGCCTTGCAGATTCGACAGAAAGCCATCAAGAAGATCTATAAACAAAAGAAACAGCTGGATGGTAATCTAACTGGTGTTTATGATGGATGCATCACTTTTTTTGAAATAATGACTAGCAGGAGGAAGATTGCCCCTAAGTACTTGAGCCTAGAGCAATTGAGGGAATGGTGGCATGATGTTTATGCCCTTGATTCTAAGAATGTTGTAACAGGGAACCAATTGGATGATGCGGCTACTTATCTGGCTGTGGTGGATAAGTACTTAGCATATAAGGGTGATTGGGATACAACGGTCAAAGGGTCGAAGGAAGAAATTGAATCAATTAAATGTCAGCTCAAAATCCTACCCTTGCCACTTGTTGCTGAGTTGGATAGGGTGTTTTTGAAGGTTCATGAATCGCTGGATCAGAACAAGGATAAGGGAGGTGGTAGTTAATGCCAACTTTGAGATTTGTGCTTCCCTATTATTGTTATAGGGTGTGTATTGATCCGGGATGCATTGAGGAAAGTGTTTGGGCTGATCTTGATGATGTATCGACATTTAATGTGTGCCTTATTTTGAAATTCCTGAGGCTGACTTGTTTTGGCTATTTTATTTTGTAAATGTTTGGCTGGGCCGACATGTTTGAGGATTCTCTATAAATGGCATTCCTGCCTCATTTGTAAGGGGTTAGCTAGAGAGATAATAGAGACAAGCTAGATTAAGAAAGAGCTAGAGCATTCTATAGTAGAGATAGTAGTTAGTTCTTTGAAGCAAATGTTGTAACACAGAACAGTGGAATTGTTGCTACATTTTGGTGATCTAATACAATTGGAGGCATTGTGGTTTCTCTAGTGAATTCTTTTGTGTTAGTTTATCTTGCATGGTTCCTGTTGTTCCATCTTTTGAAATTGCTTGAAGAAATTGGATTAATGTTAGATTCAGAATTAGATTAGTCTGGTGAATAATGTTTGTGATTTCATGCTTGGAATGTTTGTAGCAATCTCTGGTCTATACTCCTAGTAACTATCTGATTGTAGTAGACTGGTGAAGTCAACTTGGACCATACATCTATTTTGTGTTTAGTTCGATTATGGATGAATTTCTATGATTTGAAAATTTGTATGCCTTAGAAGATTGCACCGTTCTTGTGATATTGCATTGTGGGTTAAGCAGGAATTGGTTATTTGAGATTGGTCCGTTCTAGGTATTTATCATTTGCATTGTTCATCCTAGAAATAGTTTAGGTTTCATTACATCTCTTGCATCCTCATCTTTTTCTGTTTCTTTATTATTTGGTTAGATTTAGGATTTAAGATCATAATATTACAAAATTTGATAAATTAGAGAGATACAGTTTGCTTGTAGTAAGGTCCGATTGTGATTACCAGCATTTTCACACATTATCTGAGTTGTTTATGCATTGTCATGACCTGACACCCGAGAGACCTTGGGGTGATTTTTAGTAACTTGTTGAAAATTACCTTTCAAGAGAGATAGAATATTGCATTCTGTCTAAGTTGTTGCTGTGCAAAAAACACCATCAACATGAGTTAATCTTCACAGTGGTTTTTCCCTCATTGGGTTTTCCACGTAAATCTAGTGTTACTATGATTATGTGTTGTATTTGAGTTTCTACATTGGAATTTGATGATTAATCATTTAAGTAGTTTTAAGTATTAGTTTTGGTGATTGAATTGAAGGTTAAAATTTGTGACAATTGATTCACCCCCTCCCTCTTAGTTGTGCTATTTAATAGGAGCTTTACCCTCAAGATGTTGCAACTGTGGTTGGGTTTTGGTCCCAAGATGTGTAAGCTTGTTAAAATACTATTCAAATATGCCATTTCTCAATTGCTAATTAATAATTCATTATTTGACTTGTTCCTTCTATAATGCTCAATTTTGTAGTGTTATCCCTTACCTTTATTCCTTTATGTTCTTGTTTATGTGCTTGGTTATCTGCTACAAAAATATAATCAAATGAATTTGATAAAAGGATATTTTCATTCCCAACAATATGGTTGTTCTTAAAATTCACATTTTACTGATGAAAGTTTTCTCTTTTTCCAAAAATTTTAAAATGAAATTATAATGTGTTGGAGGTCTTAAAATTATACTATTTTATTTTGGCTTCTAATATGGCACATCATAAAACCATTTTTTTCTTGATTCAATTTGACTTGATGCCACGTTGGATTCCTAAAGAATGGAAGCATATTCAAGATGGATAGATCACTCAATATCTAAGTATTCCCTTTGGGTTAGGTGTCACTTTTTCTGACATGTGGAATTGGTTTGTTACTAAGTTAAAAATAAAAATTTAGAGTTGGGGAAATTTTTTTCATTAGTAGGCAATATTCAAGTTGTTAACCATATATTCCTTACTTCTCATGTGTATTATTCTTCATTTTGGATGCCATCCAAGAAGGGATATAGGACTTAAATAAAATCATCTACCAATTTTTATGGTCTAATTAATATGAAAAAAGATGGTTTTAAATCTAGTTCATGGTTGCATTGTATTCAACCCAAAGCTAAAGGAGGATTGGGCCTTCTAAATCCTAAGACACAAGGGATTTGTTTATTTTCTAAATGAATAGTCAAAGTTATTTTCGAAGAGGAACCTTGGAAAATTTTGGTTTTACATTGCATTAATCTTGTTAATGTCAAAGGGAAATGGTATGACATTGGACATGGGTCGATAAAATATTTCTCGCTCCCTTCTTCCACATGAAATATTCATTTCCTCTACAATCCATCTAAAAGGCTTGGTAATTAGTTTGCACACTTTTAAATTTTATTTTTTTCTTTGCAACATGTATTCAAATTTGCAACTTCTTCCATTTGGTGGAACATGCTAATTCAATATCATGATCAACCCCTTGCTATTTGATTTCCTAGAAAAGATTATTGTTTATTTTAAAAAGGGGTTAAATATTTTGGTGACATTTGTGATTTTAATTTCTTAGATTAGGCTCCTAACAAAGCTCTAAGATTGTATTTTAGTTTTTTTTTTATGTGTTAACACTTTTGATTGGAGCTTTGAACCATTAAGGCCACAAACGGGGGACATCATCCTTGGAATGAACACACTACAACTAACCAGACCCACAAGTATAGTAGCCCAACAAGGGCATAGAGCCTACAAGCACACCAACCTAGTCTGGCATAGGCTTGAACACTCATAAAATTAACCACTCCCTCGAGCACGGTAGCCTAGTAGGGGCACAGGGCCTGCGAGCATACCAGCCCAACAAGGGAGTGGACCTCAAACATTAACACCTAGCACATGGCATGAACTCCATTAGCAACATCAATACTCTAGGTCAAGCTCAAAGACTTGAACCCTAGTCACCACAACAACATTGCTACTACTTGACCATCGCACTATGGGATCAAACCCCTAAGAGCGTGTTTTAGTTAAACAACATATTTAAAGCGGTTTTGATTATAGTGTACAAAATTGTATGCTCTTGAAAGAAATGCAATTTCACACTTAATTTGGACCTATTTTAGCACCCTTACATTAAATACCCCTTTAAGTCATCATTAATAGGCCCCTAAGACCCTTTATTTCAAATCTCGAGGCTTATTTCAACTAAAAACTTGACAAAATCCACAAAAGAATAAAAAAATTTAACAATCCACCCCAAAAATATAGGGTGGGACTCATACACCACCCTGGGCATATGAGTCCCCCTAGGTGCAACCCATACGCCAGAGGTGGCGTATGAGTCCCATTTGTGGCCTTTTTTAGGGTTTGAGTGGGAAAATCAACTTTTTAATTCAAACTTTTAGTTGATGTTGGCTTTTGAGATCTAAATAACAGTAAATTAGGTGTTAATTCCTATATAAGCAAGCTTCTAAGTCATTATTTCATCTCAGCAAGCATTTTTAGGAGCAATTCCAAGATCCAAGCATTCAAAAGTCTTCTAGCATTCTTTCACAGGAGCATTCAAGTTTCAAAAGAAAGTAAAGTTGAAGCTTGGAGCAACATTAAAGATTTTTGCAGGTATTCAAGCTCACTTTCATCCAAGATCTAGCATTGTCAAGGGTTGATTATGGTTGCCTATGGTGAATCATGATGGATTCTAGGTTGGGGAGATGCAACTAGCAATCAAGCCAAGACTAATGACCTATTTCCTAAGTGATTACATCCTCCATTATCAATCTACTCTCAGCCTAAGGAAGGCATATACATCATCATGACTTAATAGAGTGATTTAATAGAGTGAGTCATTGCATTCAAGCTTCATTCATGCATCTCATTCTTATCCATTAGAATAGCGTTGCATTTCATTTATGATTTCCTAATCTTAGACATACTTAACTTAGGGTTTATGTTCACATTTGAATCCAAGTTTCATGGTTTCTATCAAGGTTTAACTACCAAACTAGGGGTTTGACCAAGGAAAATCTCCCATAAACAAATAAAGTATATATTTTGTTTTGCTAGTCTTTTTACATGTTCAGATCTAGAAATTAATTTGGGATAGAAGAGCATGTGTTGAAGTGTAGATTTGAACTTTGAATTCCCAAAAAAGTAGAACAAGACTAATATGCCAGAAGTGGTGTATGAGTCTGACTACAAGGTATTTTTCTACATTTTTGTAGTTCCAAACACCCTTTTTCCAAATTTATGTTTCTGCCTAGAAACCCTAATCTGGGACTGATAAGGCTAGACCAGCGTATGAGTCCCAGTGTGCCAACATTTTAGTGTTTCTAATTTTTCAAAGCTTCATTCAGCCTTATTCAGGATTCCAAGTGCACACATTCCATCTTGCAGTTCTTTGTTATGTTTTACATTCTTTTCTTGGTCATTTAGTGAAATATTACATCATATTAGGGTTAAGCATTAGATCTTGCATTTCATTTTTCTTTCCAATCCCTAACTTGGTGGTGAACCCCTCATTAGTTTACAATCATACCCTAGGAAAACCCTATTGCAAGATCCCTTTCTCCTCTACATACTTAAGATTGAGTTCTCTAGGGTTTTACTTGAATGAGAGTGAGAAGATTGTTATTCTATCTCCCAAGTATAGAAGCAACAAAATTCCACCTTTCATTGATATTTATGAGATTATTGGTGTTGGTGGATGTTATTATGAAACTTTACACCCTTTTATAATGTAATTTTTGCAAAGAGTGGCCATGGCTTTCTAAGTACCCTTTCTCTTGCTTTCCTCCAATAAAAATATTTGATTCTCCTTCTAGCCATGTCATTAAATGCAAGACTAAACCAAAAATGGAGATGTAGGCTTCAAGAAAATACATGGATGAATTTGAGTGTCCAAATATGGAGGTCTAAAGCTAAGGATAATGCTCAAATATTGGCTTGGAAAATCTTACATTACAAGCTACTTGTTGGGGATAGGTTGAAATGTATGATGGTTCAACGTTCAACCAATCAAATATCCTTTTTGTCAACATAATGAAAGCATAAAACACATGTTTAGGTGTTCTTTTGCAACAAAAAATTGGAATCCTATTTTCAATCATTTTCCTACTATGTTTGACCATGGTTAGTGTTGGACACTGGTTATTTTGGGTTTTGACCTTCATTTAATAATTTGGTAGTAGTTACTATGAGACAAATTATTTTGCTTAATATTTGAAAAAATAAGTGCTCTTTTTTTCTCAAATCATTTTGTTCACTAGGAGGTAAAAATGCTAAAGTTTTACTCTAACATCCTATTTCAAACTATCTCACTTTGTTTAACCTACAGAGGTTCTCTAAGGAGTAATCTAAGATCATCACTCTTTTGGACAAAATTAAACTTCAAATCCTTCAATTGCACAAAGAGGATGTCATTTGGTCTAGACAACTACTAAGTCTTTTTAAATTCAAATTGTAATATTGCTCCTATATTTGGTTATGTCTAATTCATTTTTTGGGCCTTTCTAGTAAGATTTTTCTTGGTTGTAATATGTGTTTTTGTATAAGGGCTTACTATTTTTCTATGATAGGATTTAGTATTATGGTTAATATTTATTTTTTGACACTTTGTTGGCTTCTCTCTTCTTATGCATATTCATTTCTTTATATTGTTTCAATAGAAAAAACATCCACCATACCCTAATATCTCTATTTCTCTTGTTTTTAATATTGAAGCCAAGAAAGAAAAAAATTACAAATAGAAAAGCAACCAATAGGATGCTAAAAAATAAACATAGTCATAGTATTCCAAAATACAAAATAACCCAAGCTTGAAGTGAGAAGAATAACCCTCACTATTCTTATCAAAAACAATACTAAACAATAGCATTAAATTCTGAATTTTAACATACATTGTAACTATTTAGAGCATAAAGTGTATTTATCATGTAGCTGTAGCATTTGATACTTTATCTTATCTAAGTGGTTGTTAATCTTGACCCTTTCTTTCGGAACCCCTTACAATTGAGAACACAAAACAACTATTTGGAAAATGATATCATAGTAAAACTTTAACACTTCCACTTCTTGATGAACATTATGATTAGCAAAAACTGACATACATCTACTTTTCCATATATTAAGTAAAAAGCTCAAAAATCACGAGAAGGAATTTATTAATAACATCTCATTTCCTTTTAGCCCACAAATAGTCCCAAAAAATATGTTTCAAACTTTTATTATGCTAATAGAAAGGACATTTAACCGACTGTACATCATGCATCTCAACCTGTTACCAACTGGTAGTTTAAAATGTAGAACTTTCCAAGCCAATATTTAAGCATTAGCCTCTACTTTCGACCTTCGAATTTGAGCACTCAATCTTCTCCAAGTACTTTCTTTGAGATTACATTTCCACTTTTGATTTATCCTTGGAGTTAAGGGAAAAGGAGGAAGAAGACTTAAGTGAACTTTTTTAAAAGGAAAATATCCAAAATGGAATTTGCAAAACCACCACCAATATTTGAGGACATTGCATTGCAAGATAGTGCAAAGCTTTATAACAAGGTCCACAGGAACCAAAGCTTTCACAAAGACAATAAAACCTTGAATCTTATTGTTTATGTATCAAGATAAAAGTTTTGAAGCTAGTTTCAAGTAGCATAAACTATTAAATCCCCAATAAAAATAGAGCACAATGGGAAGAAAGAAACATAAAAACATGAAACAAAGTCACCTAGTTTTCAAGCCTCCCTTGAATGACCTCCATTGGCCTTCTCTGTCTTGTTGGAAAAGGTATAATTGCCCTCAGATTTGAAGTGAAAATATCACCTATGCCTTACAAAAGCAAAATATTGAAGTAATGTGTGCTCAAGTACCCAAAAGCTCTCAAGCATGTTGTGTCCAAAATGGATTGAGAGAGAGCCTTTTAAAGAATTCCAAATTGTGAATGGATGGCCAGGATTAAAAGTTTACAAAAAACTAAGATCAAAGGCCAAGAATCAATGTGATAAGGAGCATTAGGGTTAGGGAAACATTAGTTCAAAGTTAGGGCAAGCTTTGAAATGAAGGGTTGTGATTTATCCAATTAAATTAATGGTGGAAAATAAATGAGATAGAATAAGAGGTAGTTGGAAAATCAAATAATAATTGAAATTATTTGATTTATGGAGGAAGGTTGGCTTATGAATTAAATAATGGTTTAATTCATAAATGGGAATGAGACAAAAGACAATAAGTAATTGTTTTAATTATTTATTTGGTGGGATGGAAAGTAGGTTAAATGGATAAATTTATTTAAATGAAGGATAAATGGTCATGTTATTAAATAATTAATGGTAATTATTTAATTGTAGGTGAGGAAGAAGTGCGGTTATCATAGAAAAGTGTGATATGTGGGTCTAGGCCATTTTTATGTGTCTACATTTTTCCCCTCTTTGACATGATGTAGTTTATCGCATTGTGTCAAAGAAAAAAGTCAAAAAATATGCCCCAATGTGAAGGTGAGGAGAGCAAGGATGATGAGGAGGTAGTGGTATGCCCCCTCAAGAGGACATGAAGGCTCAAAGAACACTAGTGTTCTCTCAAAGTGGATGAGAGGACTAGAGGATGAAGGAATAGAAGAAATGTTAGTGTGGAAGACATGGATGTTAGGATGAAAATGAAATACTTCAATATTTTTCCAAATAACATCATAGGCATTGTGTAATCATCATTAGGCCATAAAATGTGACAAATGGACAATAAACACCATGGTATGATATAGAACAAGATGTGCAAGGTCATCCACTTGCAAAAAAATAGATAGTCATAGACAAGGAATTTCCTAACTCATACTAAGGGCTAAGTTGCCCCAGTCTTTTTGTCAAGACACGCCACAAACAATAAGCAAGGAAAAATAGGTCATGATAGGTCATCGCACCTCTAAATCCTTCATGGGACATCCTTGAGGTAGCTAGTAACATGACCAAGAGACAAAATAATAAAAAGATAAGAAAAAATAGACCAACAAAATCAACAACCATTCAATATGTTTGCCAATATCTATTTGTCGAAGGTTGATTGCCTAACGGTTTGACAGTTTGACGATTTGATAGTCGGACAGTTTTTACGATTTGACGATGCTTGTCGTTAGGAAGGACACATCTTGGAAAGGTCAATGACTATGTGACAGAGCCTATCATTAAGAAAGAAACATACTAAAAAGGAAAATGACATTTTGACAAGCCCCTTTTCCAAAAAGCACTACTGTATTTGACTTCACTTTCCAACGAACGTTTGTTGAACTGTCGACAAACTATCATCAGAATTTCGATGAATCTCTTGGAAAAATTTCGTCAGTGTCCCAACGAGCTTCAAAATGTTGAATTCGTGACTGAACTTCATCGGTTGCCAACACAAAAAAGGGACCTCCTGTTCATGGGAATATCGACGAACATTGCGTCGATCTAGCGATGAACAGTAGCCATAACACACATGGCATGCCTTTGCTAAATCATCGGAACAACATGAGATGTTTTTTGAAATTGTGACCAAGTTTCACTGAAAGGGGAACAAACATTCGTCATTTGTTCGATGATCTCATGATTGGAATGAGATCAAAATTGCATCAGAGCTATAGCTATATCGGGAGGACTGACTTGTGGTCTCATCAATGAGCACGAGGAAGTATATCGGCGAGACTTATACCATCGGGGTAAGTTCTAAATTTTTACCCAACCCGCTATGTCTCACCGATATATTCCCAGTGCTCCTGTTGGTGAAATAAATGATGGTCTCCCTAGTGAAACTTCATCGGTGAGACTTAAACTGATCTGGTGGACATTTTCAGTGAAAATTGAAATGTCTCATTTCTCTCTAGAATCTATACCACTAGAAAGAGCTCAACGTCTTGATTCCAACGCAACTCGAACAGAGCGAAAAGGAGTCCATTTGCACAAGTTATGGCCAGTCAAACCTTGGGTCAAACTAGGATCAGGGGGCGTCCAGGAAGCAAAAAATGATGTCATCAAAAGTTGTTGAAGTTGGCATCATCGTGAAGAGCTCATCGAGATGATTCCAATGGCGTTTGTTTCGTTGAAATCCGACACCGTATGCTCAAGATATTGGCAGTCAAAGTTCGGTTGACTTAAGGGTACAGATGACATCATCATGCTAACGCGTCAGTCCGTACTGTATGGAAGATGACATGGAAAAATATCGGCGTGACATGTGGCAGCTGATTCAGGTCGTACGTACCAATCACATCGTGACACGTGGCATTCGTACGTATAGTCAGCGTATAGTCATCAGCACAGTCAGCAGGCCATGTCAGCTCCACGTTGGCACCCGGTGGCAGACACATCGGCAGCTTAGTCAGCACCGTCAACAAATCAGAAGTTGACATGTGGCACCTCCTCGGCATGCCACGTGGCCTCACTTAAACCTCTGGCGGGTTGGAGTTGTTTTGTTTGTTAAAAAGGAATCTTTCGGGGATTTGAACCCCGAACCTCTCATCTGCGAATTTCCTGCCAGACCGTTCCACCACGTATTTCACCACATACGTGGCCTTATCTATTTCTAGTGGTTGTTTTGTTTTGTTATGTGTTCGGTTTGAATTTGTTTTTAAAATGGACGGCGGGGGTTTGGAACCCGCACCCTCCGGGCTAACAAAAGGTTGGCTAACCACCGAGCCATCGAACGCACTTAGTACATAAATGGCATTGGTTTGTTTTGTTCTATTATTCAAAACCGACTGCCTTAAAATACAACAAACTCACCTAATTTTAAATAAAACAAACAATAATCCTTATAATGTCCCAAATTTGTAAAGACCGAATAAAGATTAACAGGGGCTTAAATTAAATCAAAAAATATTAAGGGGATTTTTTTTAGGATATTATGTAAAAATTAGGGGATATTGTGAATCTTATGGTTTTCACCAAATTGGGTGAATTTTTTGTATTTAAAGGGGGTGAATTGGTGAGAGTAAGCTAAGTGTTCTTGGGTAGATTTTCAAGTTGGAGAAACAGGTGATTCGAAAGAGGAGATTATTGTTCAGCCATTTTCGTACATCGGAGTATTGTCATGCTGCCAAAGTGCTCGAAGAAATGGTCTTGGTGCATTTGTAATTGATTTTGGAGAATAATCGGATCGGTCGTACTCTATTGGAGCCAACCCAGAGACGTAGTCACGTTTGTGGCGAACTCCGAAATCAAATTTTGTTTGCATCTCTCTCTTTCTTTCTTTCACTTTCTTTTTTTATGTTATTATCACCTCGTCATTTTTATTATTGTAATTATTTCAATGAGTTAATTTTGTTCTGATTAACTTGGATAAATCTTGTAAAATATGAGCATTCAATTTTGCAATTTAGTCTAGATCCTATACAGATCATAAACGTTTGGGCCAACATATATTTTTCATGTCAAGATGACTTGTCTTGCCGATAGATTATCTTCATCAATGAGACCATAAGCCAGTCTCCCTGATATTCCGACAAACATTCATCATTTGTTCGATGATCTCGCCATTGGAGTGAGTTCAAAATTGCATCGAAGCTATAGCAACCTCGTCACACCTTCTTTTTTTCGTCTGACTGTGGCGTCAAAATTGTGATGAAACGTTGTAGTTTTTTTTTTTAAAAAGATTTATCGAGAGGACTGACTTGTGGTCTCACCCATCAAACTTCATTGATGAGACTTAAACATTCAAGCTAGCATATATTTTTCATGCCGAGATGACTTGTCTTGCTGATAGATTATCTTCAATGATGAGACCATAAGCCAATCTCCCCGATATGTCTTCTTTAGTAATCCTGATCACTACAACAATTTTGATGTCTCATCAATGTGCGAAAAAGTGCTTGTAACCCATAATAGGTCGGGAGGACCCATACCAACTCATGCTGATGTGATTTGTTTTCCACAGTATCTTTGATCAAAAGGATTTTCAGGAGTATAATGAGGTGATCATGGGTAATTATATTTTGTAGGGCCAATTACATCCTTTTATGACTCAAATGTAGTTATTATTGAGAAATTTACATGAGTAAATCATTATATTCTGTAGGGCCAATTCACATAAACTACTTAGAACTAGGGAAATATAGAATCAATGATACCTCAATTGTTGAACCAATCATTTGAATGATACGATAAAAAACACTTGCTCTTTCAACTTCAAATGAACGCCATTGGAGAAGTGACTTATAGATGATACATGCAGCCAAACTAGCTTTGGTCTCTACTAAACAATGTTGCAAGATCATTGCCCACACACAAAAATTTTGTGCTTCTGATAGTCCACAAATGCACCTACACAAGCAAGTACACACAATAATAGTGCTCACAAATATTCCAACCCCATTGCAGCAAGAAAGGTTCAACAAGATATTGCAGCAATACGAAGACATCTTTCTATCCCTCTCAGTCTTCTCTTTATCTCTTTCTATTTGCTAATATAAACTTATATTATACGAAGACAACACAAAAATGATAACTATTTGGTGGTATGACCATTCGAAGGATTAAAAGTTAGCTTCACATGCATTACAAATACATGACAAGTATTTGCTAATATAAACTTATATTAAGTGTTGATCATATAATAGATTGCTATAGTACTCCGGAATTGAGCCAAATGTCATAAAATAACTATCAAAGTATTAAAGGATAGCAAAGTACCTTGCAAGAATGAAGAGGAATGCTGGTGCAGGTTTGTGAGATAGTATTTATCCATCTTGAGGTTGCAAGTTGTGAAACATGGATGAATTTGCATACTAAATTGTAAATTCACTTTTACAAAATATTCCAAAAGTTGTAGTATAGGAAATTAATTGGAATTACAAAAATAACAATTGTACGAGAGTAGACAAAATGTTGCTTTTGTTTCAGAGGTAGTGTTCAATACAATGCTAGCAATATAGAGAGGACCTGTAATAAGATCAATACCATAACAACAGAAGGGGGGGCATTGAAAAAAAATCACATCTGTGTCTATATCCATGTCCATGAAACTCTTATAGAAACTAGTGCATTGTTATTTATTGTTACACGTACAAGTCTTGTATTGTTATTCTTCCAAAACTTCTCAGATATCCAATCAACTACTTATATACATGCAACTCCTTTCTTGGGATTTCCTAGATATATCCAAGATCATAGGGCTTTGATGCAGAGCAGGATGGAGGAACAATCAACCAAGCTTTGAAAACCAAACACCAACTCAAAATCAAATAACTAGCACAACTTCCATAGGGTCAGCTCTATGGCTTTCCAATTCACAATTGAGCAACTGAAAGACCAATTCCTCAAAGAAAACTATAAGAACACCCACTGATCATCCATATAGCATCCATATTCCATCAAAAAGACATTTCCAAGTTTACAAGTAAGATTCATTTGTCAAAACATAGAAAAACATTAAGACACCGTGTCCAAGGGCTAGTAGAATTAGCCCACTTTTACAAAGAAGGTACACTTTAAACTCCACCAAACCTTATGAAACCTTGAGGCAGCAATTAAAATTCCCAAAAACTACTAAATCCACCACTAGTTTCCAGAAATCACTCTTCCAACATAGCAAAACCAAAAACCCTTGATTCTAGGCCTTCAAAAGGAGGGTTTATTGTAAATCATACCTCCAGACCTTTCCAGACCTTGCCACCTATTCAAACACTCATAATTATTCTTGCACAAGCTTTAAAATTCATCACATAGGTTATTTCTTCCAGAAAACTCATAAACCATCATTTAGTTCCTCACTTTCACAAGGAAAATCACCCAAATTCAACCTAGGGCAACACCCAAAACCCACAAACACACTTCCCCAGACCTCCATAGCGTTTGGAAACCTATGTTACAACAAATTGGGTCATTCCACCGAGTTACAATTTCTACAGTAGGTGGAATTCCCTAAAAACTCATTTTATTACTCTCAAAACACCAACTTGCACCAAACCAGAGCAGTTTCAGAAAAACAGAGATAACTCACTCCAAATTTAATAGTTTTCAATCAAACCTGAAGCATTTGAAAGTAGACTCAGTGCCCTAAAATACCATGTTAGTCTTCAACCAATATCTAGAGTTGTAAGGACTATACCAGCCAAGCAAAGTTTAGGAAAATAGGAAAAACATGGGATTTCAGACCACCCGGTAGTAAAATGAGGATATCTCACTCGATTCTCAATGAAATAACACCATTCCAAAGCCAAAAGAAATATTATTCAATTATCTATCCATCCATTATATGCTTGGAGTGTAAAACAATGTGTACAGGTCGTACAATGCATGTGATCAACAATTTCTTAATGGAAAACACAAAAAATAGCAAATTTCTTATTAGAAACTCATTCCCAACTTCTTCAACAGCCTCCCCTTCGAGATATTACAACAATATATCATTCTACCACCTGAAAAATATCTCTTGGGGTGCCTATAACTGACCACAAACTAACTTAACCCTTACATATGCTTAATTTTGCATTGTTTGACAATTTGTTAACAACAAACACAAAATAATGTAACCTTTTGCATTTTTGGAACAACTAACCTTAAAAACCCCCCAATTACATGAATAATAGTCTCAAAGACCTTATTTAACATTAATTTACTCAAATACCCCTAAATTTCTAATGCCTTCCTTCAAAGGATGAATTGTTGAAATTGTGTGTACTGGGTGCTCCTGCACCATGCACCCTGGCTTGAAAATTCTTCCAAGTCTCTTGGAAGCCTTCACCTGCAACTAAGTTGGATCTCCATCCTCTGATACTCCTTTTAGATGCTTCATCTTGACCTTTGGCTTTGTCTTGTCCATGTGTAGCATTCCCTTTCTTGAATTGATTCCTTGGTTTTGCACTGTCAATCTCAGACCTGCACTTACATACCTCAACCAACTGCTCCCAACATTCTCAACATGTTCACACAACACCACACCATATGCTTCACCTTTCATTTTGACTCTTGGCTTAACCTCCATCATAAAAATCATCAAAACAAAGAAATAGCAAGCAATCCTCTTCATTCTTTGCCTCTCCATCTTCCTCCTCACAACTTTTCCCAACTTTCCCATGCTCAAAACAATCTGCACAGTAGTATACACAACCCCTATCCAATCCATATTCTCTATTTTCTGCTCCATCCCAATTGGAGACTTTCCAAATTGTTTTCCTCTAGCCTTCACTAGGCCATTCACCATCAACTCTTCCTTTCTTGGAAATTCACTTATCCATTTTTCTTGATCTTCTTCATCAACCAAAGTGACTGCACCTTTCTCATTAACTTCACACTCTCCTACAAACTCACTCACTGCCCCTTCTTTTACTTTATCTTCTTCTTCTTCCAATAAGTCTTCATGAGCATCCTCAAAGACATCTTCCTCTTCCTTCATCTTCTCTGCACCTTTAAGTTCCTTGACTTTTAGGCTTTGCATCAGTACCATTATTTTATTGACCTCTATATCCTCTATCACATAGTCCACTGTGTTCACAATCCCTGTCTTCTTATCACTTACATCTGTTGTTAAGGGACACTCCAATGCCCCAATCATGATCTTGTTATAATCTTCAAGCCTTTCATGGCTTTCTCCATCCTTCCCACCTGTCTTGTCTGTATCTCTTCTTTCTCCTTTAACATTCTCAGCCTTCAAAACTTCCCTGTCATCAGATCTTCTGCCCTACTGCAACTCATCTTCTTTGTTATCAGACTTTTGTGGCTTCCCATTACCCTGTCCATTCAGTAGACATTGCTTCTCACCTTTATAGACCTCACTAGGCCTTACTTGGCTCTCCATTGATAATTCTCCTACATTCTTATTCTCTTCTCTTTGAGAGATCTCTGCCCCAAGTGCCTTCTCCTCACAATACTCTGTCTCAGCTTCTTGTACCATTGTACTTTTCATAGGTGTCTGCCCTAGAACACCATTAACCTTCAATGAACAAACTTCTTTCTGTCCTTTATCTTCAACACAACCTTCAAGCTTACCTTGCTCTTTTAAGGTCATTTCATGTTTGACCTTCACTTCCCTTGTCTCTCTTATGTCTTCAATCTGCACTATCCTTCCCAATGCTTCTTCATGGTGTTTTCCTTTCTCCATTGCAACTATGCTATGCCCTATTGTCTCTTCCAGGTTCCCTTGTTCCTTTTGCTCCAACATCTCTCTTTTTCCACACATCCCTATCCTTCTTTGTGTCCCTTCTTCCTGCAAACAACTCAAAATATACCTTTGCCCATCCTTTTCAATTTCATACACATTAAGCCTCCCATCATGCATAGAAAATCTATCATATTGCCAAACCCTTCCTAGTATCATATGACAATCCCTTATAGGCATAATATCACATAATAGAACATCTTTATAAGGAACAATTTCAAAATCTACCAATGCTTGCTCTCTAACCACAACATGTTGACTATCATTTACCCAATATGCCTTGTAAGGTGATTCATGTTTTAGCCTTGTCAAATGCAATTTTTCAACCATTTCTTCTAAAACAACATTACTCAAGGAACCTGATCAATCATTACTTTACAGATCTTACCTCTGCATTTGCATCTGGTCTGGAAGGTAGCATGCCTCATTTGTCCTTCTTTCTCATCCAACCTTCTAAAGTCCATAGTGCCTTGTATCTTCCAATGCTTCTCTTGCAATCTTCAAGAGATCTACTTCCTCACTCTGATACCACTCTAATGCAGAGTAGGATGGAGGAACAATCAACCAAGCTTTGAAAACCAAACACCAACTCAAAATCAAATAACTAGCACAACTTCCATAGGGTCAGCTCTATGGCTTTCCAATTCACAACTGAGCAACTGAAAGACCAATTCCTCAAAGAAAACTATAAGAACACCCACTGATCATCCATATAGCATCCATATTCCATCAAAAAGACATTTCCAAGTTTACAAGTAAGATTCATTTGTCAAAACATAGAAAAACATTAAGACACCGTGTCCAAGGGCTAGTAGAATTAGCCCACTTTTACAAAGAAGGTACACTTTAAACTCCACCAAACCTTATGAAACCTTGGGGAAGCAATTAAAATGCCCAAAAATTACTAAATCCACCACTAGTTTCCAGAAATCACTCTTCCAACATAGCAAAACCAAAAACCCTTGATTCTAGGCCTTCAAAAGGAGGGTTTATTGT
The DNA here is from genome assembly GCA_007258455.2 of Sequoia sempervirens. Classification (NCBI taxonomy): domain Eukaryota; kingdom Viridiplantae; phylum Streptophyta; class Pinopsida; order Cupressales; family Cupressaceae; genus Sequoia; species Sequoia sempervirens. Next base: position 25,626,971 of record VDFB02358134.1, on the reverse strand, counting down.
AAATCATACCTCCAGACCTTTCCAGACCCTACCACCTGTTCAAACACTCATAATTATGCCTGCAAAAGCTTTAAAATTCATCACATAGGTTATTTCTTCTAGAAAACTCATAAACCATCATTTAGTTTCTCACTTTCACAAGGAAAATCACCCAAATTCAACCTAGGGCAACACCCAAAACCCACAAACACACTTCCTCCGACCTCCACAGACATTTGGAAACCTATGTTACAACAAATTGGGTCATTCCACTGAGTTACAATTGCTACAGTAGGTGGAATGCCCTAAAAACTCATTTTATTACTCTCAAAACACCAACTTGCACCAAACCAGGGCAGTTTCAGAAAAATAGAGATAACTCACTCCAAAATTAATAGTTTTCAATCAAACCTGAAGCATTTGAAAGTAGACTCAGTGCCCTAAAATACCATGTCAGTCTTCAACCAAGATCTGGAGTTGTACGGACTGTACCAGCCAAGCAAAGTTCAGGAAAATAGGAAAAACATGGGATTTCAGACCACCCGGTAGTAAAATGAGGATATCTCACTCGATTCTCAATGAAATAACACCATTCCAAATCCAAAAGAAATAGTTATTCAATTATCTATCCATCCATTATAGGCTTGGAGTGTGGAACAATGTGTACAGGTCGTACAATGCATGTGATCAGCAATTTCTTATTAGAAACTCATTCCCAACTTCTTCAACAGCCTCCCCTTCAAGATATTACAACAATATATCATGATACCACCTGAAAACTACCTCTTGGGGTGCCTATAACTGACCACAAACTAACTTAACCCTTACATATGCTTAATTTTGCATTGTTTGACAATTTGTTAACAACAAACACAAAATAATGCAACCTTTTGCATTTTTGGAACAACTAACCTTAAAAACCCCCCAATTACATGAATAATAGTCTCAAAGACCTTATTTAACATTAATTTACTCAAATACCCCTAAATTTCTAATGCCTTCCTTCAAAGGATGAATTGTTGAAATTGTGTGTACTGGGTGCTCCTGCACCAGGGTTGGATACAACAATATATGTAGTACATACTCATGTATTGAATAGAGTTCTCTTCCTAGTCTATATGTTTAAGAATTTTAGGAATAATGAATAAATATAACATAGTATAAATAATGATTGTTAATGATGTTTGTTTTAATTTACACACCCCTTTTCACCCCCTATTCATTGTAAACTATGCATAACTTGAACATATTAAAAAAACTATAGCCCACATTGACATTGTATGCCACATTAATCCAACCATATGACAAAAGATAAGCGATCTATCCTCTAGAATGAATGTAAGTAGAGAAATTTTTGCATACTTGTAGATGGTACAATATTTCATGGTTAAGTGGAAGCCTCCTATCAACAACAATATCCAAATATCCATGTATCTATCTCATCGAGCCTCTAAACCCTTCAAACCTGTGAATTTTTCCACTAACCTATTATGCACAAAAGTCAAATTTTAGAGCTATGTCGCCACTAAAAAAAAAGAAACAGAGCTTTGAAACCAAATCCACACACAACACAATGTGGTATTCATAGAAATCCATACAAACAAACTAAACTCAGAACATTGGAATGGAAACAACTTCAAATTATGATAGAGAGCATGGATTCACTTTACTCAACTGGAGGCACATTTCACAATAATGGGTTCTTCATCTAAAATATTTGTACACTTTTCAAATAGTAAACAGATTGATGAAAGAGAGAGGAATTAAAAAGATACTTGGATGTAGTTGGATTGAAGGCCATAAACTGGTACATGTTTTTTATGTAGGAGTCATATCACATCCACAAACATGGTGGAGCTATGCAAAACAGGAGAAATTGGCTTGGAAAATGAAGGCATCAGGGTATAAATAATCATTTTTCAGCCACCATAGTGAAAATTTAGCACTTTCTTTCATCTTTGCATATTGGTTTGATGCTTCAAACAATGCATTTCTTATATTCAAAAGTTCATTACCTTATTGAGCTTCTCTTTGTTTCGAGAATAGTTTAATATTCTCTACTTAACAGGGCCAACCACGTGACGGTGGAAGCTCATTTGGCCCCTCCCCCCCTCACATCACTCTCAGTTCCCCATACCCGATCATATAACATTAATCATTCATTCATCCATTAATAACATATAACATTCATTCATTCATCCATTAATAACATATAACATTCATTCATTATCATATAACATTCATTCATTAACATATAACATTTATTCAATAACATATTCACATTCATTTATAATATGATTACAATCACTTTTTTTCTTTTTCTTTTTTGAAGCTAAAAAAAAGCTTAAGTGGAGTATCATTTTCTAAATCACCTATCCCCCCTTTAGTTGTTTTTCCCTTTACTTGTGATCTTAATGTATGCCTAGTCATGTACTCACAATGTGGACACCGCTGCAAGGGGGGATCTGCTGCAATAACAAAGAAATGTTAAATTGATATGTTTTATTATTATTGTTACAAGTATTTCATTAATTAAAAGAACATTAGAGTGGTTCTCTTTACCTAATGGGGCCACATCATGTTCCTAATCTTCTCTTATAGCCTCATGCTCAACATGTTGAACACCCTCTAAATCGTGATCTAGAGTTGAAACACAAAAGGTTACATTAATTAATACACCAATTGCAATTAAATATGTTTAAAAGAACATTAGAGTGGTCCTCTTTACCTAATGGGGCCACATCATGTTCTGATCTTCTCTAGCCTAATCATGCTCAACATGTTGATCACACTCTACATGCTCTAAAGTTGAAACACGAAAGGTTACATTAATTAATACACCAATTGTAATTAAAGATGTTTAATTGTATTAATCCATACTGTGTTTTGTATAGCACATGAATACATCCAATGCGGGATGCACACCATGACCTTCATCTGCAGGTTGTGCTCCACCCTCACCAGGTGCATTCCAATGTCATGTGTAGTATTATCATTGCTTGTCTGTTTAAAACAAATAGGCACATAATTACTTTATGGTGGAAATTAATATTGAATAGATTTCACAAGTATTCAATTTTAAATAAACTTTATTGAGTTTATTTACCTGTGTGTCAGATGCAGTGGAAGATTGTGTTTTCCCAGTCAAGACTCTTAGGCATTCAGCCACGACTCCATAGCCTTGTTGGAAGGAAATATTTAGGTCCTCTTATGTGGGCACTCTATTGAATTCAGAGCCCTGCATTTTTGCATAAGATCATGAATTTTGCTTCTATGGTGTGATAAAATCAAAATTGCTTGCAATTTATTATTTGGATGCAATATTTCATTTATTGATACTTACAATTCATGCGACTAATTTCATATAACCACCAAAGCCAAGTTTGTGTTCCCCGTGTTTTTCTAGTCTTGACTTTTGTTTCCTTTGATGTGTCAAGCAGCCTATGAAAAGTTTGAAATATGTTAGATTATGTAAAAAGAAAGTGTAATCAATATATAATTACATTGTCGATAGTATCACATACCTTCCTTGGCCCAGTGGTGTCTTTCCTTTTTTCTTTTCAGCCTTCTCCTTTCCATCTGACACCAGGTCCTTCCACTCCCTCTCTGGAATCATGGGGGAATGCTCATACTTTTTGTTCTTCTCTAAATGTGGCCTATATTGGTCCCTCACATACTTTATATAGGTACCAGCTTTCTTAAGGACCTTCGTTTGGTTGAATGTTTTATCTCCGAACAACACAACTAAATGGTTAATGAGCTCATCTTTTAAATCTTCATTTTGGGCATTCCACCGTGTACGTATGGTGGGCCTAAAGAGCTCCAATGTAATATCACTTAGATGTTTATAAAAAACATCATTTCCTGCAAAATGATCATGGGATCATTATTCTAAAAAGAGTGATCAATAAGTAAATTTCAATTGGATTATATATAATAATAATTAAAACATTTTAAAGTACCTGGGACCTTCTCTATCTTTATGAGAACGAAATCCTCAGTCACCACAAATGTGACCAAAAATGTTCTTTTACTAGTAATATAGGAAGATCCAAGAAATGCTACTAAAACATCACCAGTACTAGTTGTGGCCTCTGCATCCCCAGGTACATGTCCTAACGCATGTTCTAGCATGTGTTCGCTGCGAGAGGGTGCATTACCCGATGCCTGCATGTTATGTGTTTCCGACATTTGAGGAGAAAATATAGGCATGAATGATGGGGTTGGATGATGTGATGTATGCGCATGAAGATCAGGATCAACACTTGTACCAACCCCTACTCCTCGGGAAACACCTGCAGTACCCTAATCATGGCCAGCAACATCATGAGGATGCAAATAATCCTGTAAAAAAAACACATATTTTAGTTCATGACATAAAAGAGTACAAAATATAAAACCATGAATGAACTTATGTTATAATTAAAGACCTCATGATAGCTTACTTGCAATTTTTGTGCTCTATCAGTCAATATTTTAACACTCTCTTATCTCATCTATTTGAGGCACTATGAATATCAACTTAAGGATTTCTTCATTGCATTTTTTTTGGGTCTTCCTTAACATATCGAGAGGGGTTGTTGAATATGTGATATCATCAACACATAATATTGACTGCACCTCCCTATGGATGTTCTCCTCTATTGTTGGTTCCTTTCCCTGATCAACCGACTGCATCAAGAATATTAAAAACATTATTGAAATTAACCCAAGGAACTTATGAAAAAAACATAAAAATAAAACATTTTGCTCATATCTAATTTGTACAATTAAAATGAGGTAGTCCTATCAGGTAGAAGCGGTTGAAGATGCATTGTGATCTGTGCTCTAGGTCGTATCCTTCCCTGTATGATCAATGTTCCACTGTGACAAAAATTAAATATATAAAAGCATTATAGAAATGAAACCAATAGAATTACAAAACAAACATAAGAATAAAATGGTATATTAGAGTCATTAATTGGAGGTTGGGTAAAATGGTACATAGTACATACCACCCCCATAGTAACTATGTTTGTAACTAAGAGATTTAAATTTTAATTGACTAGAAACTCTTCCCCTCCAGTTATTGATTTTATCACACATACGAATACATGATTTCCCTCGCACGCCTCAAATATGCAATTGGGTTGCTTATTTGTTAACCCAGGTCATGTATTTTTTATAAACCCTACAATATCCCTGATGCTTTTGTCCTACCATCAATGTACATAGCCACTCCTTTATTTTGATCCTTATCTTTTAGTTGTATATAATTTGCTAACAGTGCATACCTACGCATACTTCGTGTATATCAAACTAGCTGCATCCAATCTTTGTAACTGTAATAGGGTCCGACATACTCCATCAATTCAGTAACTTTGTCATAACAAACCTTTATGTCATCCATGCAAAATAAGCCCAAACCATGTAATGACGATGGTGCTATGCGATATATCCTCTCGTTGACACAAAAATTAGTGTTTATTGGAGGAAGTTCCTTGCGTACCCATTGTTTCCATAGATTTTTGTACCTCAAGGGAACCTCGATGTTGCCTATGCTCTCATCATCATAAAAACATGACCCCCATTTAGCAAGAAAAAATTCCATGCGTTTACAAAATTTTCTACTAATATTTTGACCTCTAGTTTATCTCGCTTTTTTAGACCTACTACATGTCTCGCTTTCCTCTTCTCTTCCTAAATATCCCTCGCTCGAGGAAGAAAGATTTGAAAAATACCTATTTGGTTGTACCTGCACTCATAAGGATGTTGGATGAAGTTCTTTCATGGTGATGTGATCCCAAGGTGACATTATGATAAATCTATCATTTCATCGCTAGAATTTGACAGGTTATAAGGTAATCAAGTCTTGATAGATTGCAATTTATTGTTACTACCATCCAAATGTGTCCATCACAAATCAAATCTACTTAACGTTTTAACTCCCAAACTTTGTAACAAGTGTTAAATGTGACTATGATCCACCAGTTACACAACCAAGGCCTCAAATGTATTATGTCTAAAAATAGCAGCAAATTTATATTTAATTTCCATATGTCTAAGTGGTTAACGGGGAGGGAGTGTGTACTAGGCCTGGTTAAGTCATCATAATTTTATGCTTTGGCAATAAAAATTGTTTAAGTCATCTTAAATCTTCCTATGTCTAATTGCTAGGAGACTTTTGATATGTTTTAAGGTAGGATGAGTCGTTGCATCAATGTTCTAGTTCTCTATGACAAGGTTTCAACATCTTCAAATAGTGAAGGTTACTACTCATAGTCATTTGAAACAACAACATTTTCATTATGTATGATGGTAGGATTTGATAACTTAAAAGAATTGGCTACCCAACAAACTTAAAGTTAAAAGAAACTTTTTCAGTTTAAGGGGTTAGCACTTTCTTTCATCTTTGCATATTGGTTTGATGCTTCAAACGATGTATTTCTTATCCCACTTCTATCATATTGTATTCCCATCCCATTGCAATTGTTGATACCAAAATTTCATATCAAATACCACATTCTTGAAGCAATTTTTTTGTGTTTTTACTATTTTTTGAAGTTCTTTTGTGTTGTATGGATCCGTACAAGCTTGAAATGCTCTGAGATCATTGGTGTAGATAAATATATGTGTTTGTACAAGCTTGATATGCTCTGAGATCATTGTCTTGTGGGAGAAAACAATCAAATGCAGGGACTGCCCTATTTTGCCTGTGTAAGGGTTTGAGGGCTAAATAGAAATGGCATCTACCAATCCACCCACTGTCTTGGAACTGTAACTTGGTGGATTGGTGTGCAACATGGTATGATATAGGTTCATTTCATTTAGGGGTCTGTTAAAGCAAGAAGAAACTTGGCATTGAATTGATGCCCTAGGGTTGACAGGGGCAATTTTCTTGTGAATTTGTGATTGTTAAGTCAAGGTTTGTCAATTTGATGGATATATTGGTAGAGTCATGGTGACACTATTTGATGGTTCAATCTCTACTTTGAAACAAAAATATCTCTAACAACTCTAAGAGCTATAATGGGATGGCCACCATCCTAGGAAAGATTCTTCATTCCCACTTTTAGGTGTTAAAATTTAACAATACCTTGATTGATGAAAGAGCCCAAAGATCCTTTCTCCATGGTATCCAAGTACACATAGCCGTGGTCTTATCTTATACGGTTGGACATGATTTAAAGAACTTAGCTAGGAATTATTCATTTAACCTAAGGTTTTCTCATAATGCCATTATTGGAAAAGTATGGTCAAATTCTTCTATTATGAAGAATTGGTCTATGTGCCTCTAGTAATCACTATAAATGTTTGTAAGGATAAAATGACTAATTGCATCAGGTAGGAGAGAATCAACTTTGAGTTCTTCAAAGATTATATTCCTCTATTCATAATTTTTAAGGGTTGTGTGTGGAGGAGGTTATCACTACCAAGAAGGGAGGAGACCTTTCCTTGGATATGTTTGTGGTGGATGTATTAAAGAAGAATTGTATGCCTCTATTTCCATTCATTAGATCTAGCTTAGCCTAGCATATACTTGGACTAAGTCTACAATTGCTTCAGAATCATGCAATGAAGGCTATGTGTGATGAAATCCTAGAACTTCGGGGGTGCCAATGTACGAGAAGATCTTTGGAAACTAGGCATGAAAATTGCAAGTTAAAGAGAATGGGGGTGCCAAACTTATAGTACTCATTGTCCCTTTGTCGTCGATTTTCCCTGAGTGCCCTCAACCTCATCCTCAGCGTTGGTCTTGACCTTGTTTTCACTCCTCCAAACTCTTCCTCAGTGCTGGTATTGACCTTGTTTTCACTCCTTTGCTCTTCGTCGGTGCTGGTATTGACCTTGTTTTAACTCCAAACTCTTCCTCGGCGCTGGTATTAACCTTGTTTTCACTCCTCCAAAATCTTCCTTAGTGCTGGTATTGACCTTTCACTTCTCCAATTTGACGAGCTACAACCTGGTTTCGTTAGATTTTAGAGTATGTTAATTAAATTGAAAATTATGGTTCAATTTAGCTAGGTTTTAATATTCCACAATATAGTTAAGTATATATTAGTTAAATACATATTAGCTATATTAGATTTATATTTTGTAGCTCATTCTTGTAGATTAATAATAGACATTCATGTTCTTTCTTCATGAAAGTATATATTCTATATTTTCCATGGTGTTATCCCAATGCAAAATATAATTAATATAATATATATTTAATATAATAGTAATATTAGATTAAATTACATATAATATAATTGTATTTATTATTGTATAATAGTATATATAGGATTTTACGTGATATTTTAGAGGATTTTGCCATTACACTACAGCTGGTTTACCATTAAATGGCAATTCAAACTTGTTTTCCAACGACACAGTAGTGGTTTCTAGGCATGAGATTTGTTTCAAGCTCAAATATCACAATATATGTAGCCTATTAGCTAATAGAAAGAGATATAGAAACTAAAAATATAGAGAATGACAGAAAGAGATGAACTTACATAGATAGGGAGAGACAGAGCTGAGAGAGAGAGAGAGAGAGCATGAGAGAGAAATATAAGAGAGAGAGGGAAAAGAGAAACTAAATTTTGATTGGTTGTTTCATGTCAACAATCCAAGGATGGCATGTGTCCTTGGGGAGTTATGCTCAAGGTAGCATTCCATTTGATTAAAGATATGATAATTCTCCTTTAAGACCTCTTCAATGTAGCCATTGCACACTTAAGGAGACAAAGATAAATATAGGGAAGAAAATATAGAGAGAGAGGGAGATAATGAGAAACATACAAATAGAAAGGGAGACAAAGAGATAGAGAGAGGTAGAGAGATAAAGAGATAAGGATGAATAGATAGAGATATAAGGAACATGATTGATATATCTCTCCCTCTTGCTCTCTATCTCCCTAAACCCTAAACCCTATACCCTATACCCTCTTCTCTATCTCTCCCCCTCTTCTCTATCTCTCCTCCTCTACCTATATATATCCCTTTCTCTCCCTCCCCCTCTCTATCTACCCCTCTATATCTCTCACCATCTCTAGTCCCTCCCTATCCCCCCTATCCATTGACTCCCTATCATGATCTCTCTATCTCTTTCACCATTCCCCTCTATCTCTCTATATCACCCTGTTCTCTATATCTCCTCATTTTTTGTATCTCTCCTCCTCTACCTATCTATATCCCTTTGTATCCCTCCCCCTCTTTATCTCCCCCTCTCTATATAAAGACAACGACACAATAGTGGTTTCTAGGCATGAGATTTGTTTCAATCTCAAATCTCACAATATATGTAGCCTATTAGCTAATAGAAAGAGATATAGAAACTAAAAAGATAGAGAATGAGAGAAGTAGATGAACTTAGATAGATAGGGAGAGAGAGAGTTGAGAGAGAGAGAGAGACAGCATGAGAGAGAAATATAAGAGATACAAAGGAAAAGAGAGAGAGGGAAAAGATAAACTAAATTTTGATTGGTTGTTTCATGTCAACAATCCAAGGATGGCATGTTTCCTTGGGGAGTTATGCTCAAGGTAGCATGCCATTTTATTAAAGATATGATAATTCTCCTTTAAGACCTCTTCAATGTGCCCATTGCACATTTAAGGAGACAAAGATAAATATAGGGAAGAAAATATAGAGAGAGAGGGAGATAATGAAAAACATACAAATAGAAAGGGAGACAAATAGATAGAGAGAGGTAGAGAGATAAAGAGATAAGGATGAATAGATAGAGATATAGGGAGCGTGATTGATATATCTCTCCCTATTGCTCTCTATCTCCCTAAACCCTAAACCCTAAACACTCTTCTCTATCTCTCCTCCTCTACCTATCTATATCCCTTTCTCTCCATCCCCCTCTCTATCTCTCACCATATCTATTCCCTTCCTATCCCCCTATCCATCAACTCTCTATCTGCACCTCTCTTCCTTTCTCTTCCCATATATGTCCATCTCTCTTTCGCTTCCCATATATCTCTATCTCTATCTCTCTATATCTCCCACTATCTATGTCACTCCCTCTTCCCCCCTCTATCTATTGAGCTATCTCTCCCTCTCCTCCCTTTCTCTATTATTCACTCCATCTCTCCCTAGCTCCATCTCTTCTACTCTATATCTCTATCTCTATTTCTCTTTTTATCTCCCTCTCAATCCTCTCTCTATCTCTTTCTATCCATGTATTTCTCTACCTCTATCATGATCTATCTATCTCTTTCACCATCCCCCTCTATCTCTCTATATCACCCTCTTCTCTATCTCTCCCCCTTTTCTATATCTCCTCTACCTATCTATATCCCTTTGTCTCCCTCCCCCTCTCTATCTCCCCCTCTCTATCTCTCACCATCTCTTCCTCCCTATCCCCCCTATCCATCAACTCTCTATCTCCACCTCTCTTCCTTTCTTCAATGATTTCACTGTATTAGCAAGGGATGGATATGATATGCTTCTCAACAAATTGTTGCAATACAACATGAAGAAAGGTTTGTTGGAAATATAAAAAATTTCAAAATTTTATAATGATTTACTCATGTAAATTTCTCAATAATAATTAACTACATTTTGAGTCAGAAAAGGATGTAATTGGCCCTAAGAATATAATTACCGACGATCACCTTGTTCTACTCCTGAAAATCCTTCTGATCAAAGATATTGTGGCAAACAAATCACATCGACATGAGCTAGTATGGGTCTTCCCGACCTATTATGGGTTACAAGCACTTTTTAGCACATCGATAAGACATCAAAACTGTTGTAGCGATCATAAATTACTAAAGAAGACATATCAGGGAGATTGGCTTATCGTCTCATCGATGAAGATAATCTATCGGCAAGACAAGTCATCTCGACATGAAAAATATATGCTGGCCCAAACGTTTAAGTCTCACCAATGAAGTTTCATCGGCGAGACCATCATTTATTTCACTGATAGGAGCACTAGGAATATATCGGTGAGACATGTGCAATTGGTGTAAATCCTGAATGTTCACCCTACCCACTAAGTTACACCGATAAGAGGATATTGACAGGAGTTATGGCGACATATTCAAGACCAAAAGAAAAGATATCGGTGAGACTTATAACATCAGAGGAACCACTGAATGTGTTAGCGATACTAAAAGTCAAGCCAATGAAGAAACACATCAACCAAAATGATTATCGGGGTGACTCTTCTCGATGTATATGGGACAAATTTTAACATTGGTCAGATGTGTAGAGTGTTACCCTAGTCAGCAGATTATTCATTGAACTTTGGTTGGGGCCTAATGTATAGATCGCCCAAAGTTTGAAGGTGTCTTGCTGACCAATTCATTTGATGTGGTATAGGCGAGACTTATAACATCGAAGGAACCACTGAATGTGTTAGCAATACTAAAAGTTAGGTTGATGAAGAAACAAATGAACCAAAATGATTGTTGGGGTGATTCTTGGCGATGTATACGGGATAAATGTTAACATCGGTAAGATGTATAGAGTGTTACCCCGATCAACAGAGTATTCAGTGAACGTTGATTGGGGCCTAATGTATAGATCTCCCAAAGTTTGAAGGTGTCTTGCCAACTAGTTCATTTGATGTGTTAAGTGAGACTTTAACATAAGAGGAACCACTGAATATGTTAGTGATACTAAAATTCAGGCTGATGAAGAAACAAATGAACCAAAATGATTATCGTGGTGACTCTTGGTGATGTATACGGGAAAAATGTTAACATCGGTCAGATGTGTAGAGTGTTACCCCAATCAGTAGAGTATTTAGTGAATGTTGGTTGGGGCCTAATGTATAGATCACCCAAAGTTTGAAGGTGTCTTTCCGACCAGTTCATTTGATGTGTTATAGGTGAGACTTATAACATCAGAGGAACCACTGAATGTGTTAGCAATACTAAAAGTCAAGTCGATGAAGAAACAAATGAACCAAAATGATTGTCGAGGTGACTCTTGGCGATGGATATGGGACAAATGTTAACATTGGTCAAATGTATAGAGTGTTACCCCGATCAACAGAGTATTCAGTGAATGTTGGTTGGGGCCTAATGTATAGATCGCCCAAAGTTTGAAGGTTTCTTGTCCACCAGTTAATTTGATGTGTTATCAGTGAGACTTATAACATCGGAGGAACCATTGAATGTGTTAGCGATACTAAAATTCAGGCTGATGAAGAAACAAATGAACCAAAATGATTGTTGGGGTGACTCTTGGCGATGTATATGAGACAAATGTTAACATCGGTCAGATGTGTAGAGTGTTACCCCAATTAGTAGAGTATTCAGTGAATGTTGGTTGGGGCCTAATGTATAGATCACCCAAAGTTTGAAGGTGTCTTTCCGACCAGTTCATTTGATGTGTTATAGGCAAGACTTATAACATCGGAGGAACCACTGAATGTTGTAGTGATACTAAAAGTTAGGCCGATGAAGAAACAAATGAACCAAAATGATTTTCGAGCTGACTCTTGGTGATGTATATGAGACAAATGTTAACATCAGTCAGATGTGTAGAGTGTTACCCCCATCAACCGAGTATTCAGTGAACATTGGTTGGGGCCTAATGTATAGATTTCCCAAAGTTTGAAGGTGTCTTGCCAACCAGTTCATTTGATGTGTTATTGGCGAGACTTATAACATCGAAGGAACCACTGAATGTGTTAGTGATAATAAAAGTCAAGCTAATGAAGAAACAAATGAACCAAAATGATTGTCGGGGTGACTCTTGGTGATGTATACGGGACAAATGTTAAAATCATTCAGATGTGTAGAGTGTTACCCCAATTAGCAGAGTATTCAGTGAATGTTGGTTGGGGCCTAATGTATAGATCGCCCAAAGTTTGAAGGTGTCTTTCCAACCAATTCATTTTATGTGACAATAAGGAATTCAAAAATATGTTACATTCATGTGTGGAGTTAAAACATTAATGGTGCCATGGAGTACAGGTAATTTCATAAATTGAAAGGAAATTGTTGCAAAATGAACATTATTGTGAATTGGTAGCCAAGGAAATGAGGAGACAAACAAAGGGCCAGAGAATTGTTTCAATTGAAAGACCTAAATAAAAACTAGTAAGTCCTCTACATTTTAACTTTTTCATTTCTGCAATTTTAAGTGAGTAATATGGAAGCCACTAGCTCGAGGAAGTTGAAAGGTAGAAAACAAAGTGAGAGCAGTCACCCTAAGAGTAAGAAGCAGAAAGTTGAGTCTATAATTGAGCCGGAGGGTGCTAAATGAAAGCTGAATCAGGATTTAATTGACCAATTGCCTGGCTTTGGGCCTAGAGGTAGGTGCTCCACGCAACTAAGGGCGGAAGTGGAAAAATTGGATGACAAATGCAAGCACATAGGAGACATTTGGACCCCAATAAGAGGCTATGAATTGTTTAGATTCCACTTTCACCGAAGAGATAGTTTTGAGCCAGTTTATAATCTATGGCATCTAAATTTGGGAAAGATGGTTTGTCCTAATGTGTTTTTCAATACAGAGCTGGTAAAATTGTTGGCCACCCACTATGACTCAAAACTTAAGGCCATATGTGGACCATCTGGGAAACCCTTCATATACACATCAGTGGCTTCAATAAGTGAGGTTTTTAAGTTGGAAGGGTGGAGTAATGAGAAAATTGTGAATGAAGAGTTGGAAAAGGATTTTTGGAGAATGGACACCACTTACAAGGCTTGGACGTTGCCCTTACATAGAATTAAACAAGATGGTAAAACTGTCCCACTTGACAATGGCGATGGGCCTCCATTCCATGTGGACTTATTCGAGCCCTATATGAGATATACCTATTTCTCGGTAGGACAAGTGTTGGGTATGGAAGTTCCTGAGTATATGTCCATTGTTCCCATGGTAATTGTAGTTGACATTCAATGTCATAAGTCTAGGTTTTTCTACTATGTTTCATTTTTCTCCAAGGAACTCAACTTAGCATTGATGGAAATCAAGAATAAATCCCCTATTTTGTACCTTAGGTATTATTCTCTTTTAATGCATCTAGTATTGTACTTCGGACAAGAGTTAGGGATTTGGCTAGAAAAGTTGAAGGTTTCACAGTTTGATAAAGAGGGAAAATTGTTACCCATTCAATTGTGGACTGCCATTTGGGACAGTAGGTTTGCTAATTCCAGTTACCTGTATTTTGAAGAATATTTTGTAAAGCCAGTATATGAATTATATAGTCATCCTTGTGCGCACTCATTATCTGATGAAATAAAATGCTTCCTCGGACCTAAGGACTTTAATGGACCAATTGATCAAAATTGGGGAGACCGGTATTACTTGGAAGATGCTACTATTGTAAGGGTGTTTGGTTTTGAGGATTCTCCATTCATTTTGCCTAAAAAAGTCCCAGATAGGACTGCATATTTGGAAATTGTAAGACAAATGGATTTTTCTAGTTTCATGAATTTTGGTTCATTCAGGAAACATGCATTTATGCCTAGTACTTTGTGCTTTGGTGATTTTACTGTGCTTGCAAAGGAAGGATACAATTTGATCTTTGCTAAATTAATGCAGTATAATATGAATACGGGTCCACCAAGAAAAGGTTTTGATCCAAAGGGATATATCAATTCTGCCAAACAAAGGATAAAATTTGGAGGATATGATCATGTTCCTTATCAATTTGATGACATGATTAAAAATTTAGAGTCAGAGGAAGCAAAGAGAGTGGTGGAGGAATACAACCAAGGGTTTCTGGATACAGGGTTCCCTTTTTCTGGAGATGAGGAATCTAGAGAAGATATGCCACGAGACCTACCTAGTAGGATTTCCAGATTAAAAACTCAAGCTTACAACTACCCTCCTAGAGAACCAAGAGTTGAAGAGAGGCAAGATACTGACACCAGAGAGATGGCATATAGGTCATTTGTAGTAGACAATGAATTTGTGAATTCTTCAGAATTCAGATCTTTCTTGTATAAACAAAAGGGCAAGGAGAAAAGGGAGAGAGTTGATAATATTACACCAATCAATGAGGAGCAGCTACTAAATAATTTGAAATTAACTGTGGATAGAGAAATGGCTAATATGACCCCTGATAAAGGAAGGAAAATGTTAGAGGATGTTGGAGTTATGATCTTTCCAGGGATGGATTTGAATTTTGCATTGGTCTTTGATAGCTTCTTAAAGGATAATAGTGCCACACACAAGCTTAGTCCAGAGGGGGTGACAAAAATATATGTTGGACTCAAATATAACCTGGATGAAGGAACACTCATGATATGGGCCTTGTATCCACCTCATAGAAATTCAATGGTGATTGATACTGAGAAAGCATTTGGACATGTCATGACTCTGAAGGTTGGAGAGGTAGATCTTGTGGCAACTATAGACATTGGGATTAATGTGGAAAAATTGAATAAAGCCCAAATACAAATGTTGATCAAAGAAAAGGAAATGTACAAAATAAGTAATGAAAGGATCATGAGATAAAATGAGCATTTGAAGGACATGCTAGGAGTCACAATGGGGCCTCCTAAATTAATAACACATGGTGAAAGCTCATAGGTAAAAGATCATTGGGATGAGTCAACTACATATTCACAAGGTAAATATGATACACTTGCTGCAATAATCAGAAAAAGGCAGGCCAACTTAATGATTTGGTTGAATAAGCTATGGGAAGCATATTCAAAGAACCATGTTATAGGGTAGGAACACAAGAGAATTGATGGAAGGATTCAAGAAAATCTCTGAGAATTAAATGAAAGAGATGTTCCTAATAGTGTGGCCATTGATATGGGTGACCATATTATAAAGAAACACAGGGACCTTTATGAGGAACTACGAGAAGATGCAAACGGGTTGGTTGATGTTACGAATATGGGATTGCCTACACTATTTGAAGATGGAGAAAAGTTGAAAGAGAAAGCCAAGTGGATCAAAGAATGTGAATTGATGCTGCAGAGAATTTTGGAAAATGCTATAGGGAAGGATTCGACATTCGATGAGATCTGCAAGAAGAACGAAACGGTGATAAAGGTGGAAATATCAGCTAGGAATGCATTAGGAGATGTCGATACTCATGAATGGAAGGATTATCTACATCATTTATCAAATGTTCATCTATGGCTAAATAGAGCCTAATCTATTGTTTTAATTAGTTAAGTAAAATAAAACATTTGTGAAGGGATGTGTCCCTTCCAAGTTTTGATGTATTTATATCTCTTCCATAGTAATGCAACAGATATAGGCGTTAGGAGATATTCAGCAGATAGCTTTCTAGCAAAATGCTTTCATATACAGAGACTCAGATGCATGTATTTTGATGGAATAAATGAAGATATCTAAGTCATGGATTAAGATGTTGGTATCAGCTGTTTGTTAAATTTATGCAATTATTTGATTGTCTCCATTCTGATGCTTCTCTATTATTTAAATTGATATAACAAGTTTATACTCTGTTTATCATTGTACATTTGCTATATATGTGTGATCTAGTTATTTTGTTCTCTCAAGTAGGGATTAAAATCTTTTAATCAATCACATCAATTGGTAAGTGTTAGTTGGATTAATCAAAAGAATCACATAACTAGAATTTCCATTCTATCTCAAGAAGAGTTTGTCAATTATTCACTTGTAGGTTTACACAAGTTGTAAAAAAAAATTGTGCCTGACAGTTTGAATTATATGTGTTGAAGACTTTGGAATTTCAATTACATTAATTTATGGATATGTTGTATCTATAACACTAAAAAACCATATGCTCTTTGCATTTACACTTGCATTTAGAAATACACATTTATATACATAGATATAGATTTCTTTAATGATATGTTGCATTTATTGTTCTAGGATAGCATCCAATAATTGCATTTACATTTACATTTTCAAATACATATACATGCATGCATACATACATACATACATACATACATACATACATACATACATATATACATATATATATGTGTGTGTGTGTGTGTATGCATATCATTTATATTCAATGTTCAGACACAACCCATTAGGTCTGCACATGGATAAAAATTCATAAAATCATATCTCCCAAAAGTCAAATATAATTCTATCAAGAAATTAATATCAAATAGATAATATAATCGCATAACTCATACATTTCAATGTCATTGATCTTCTTCTTCATCCAACTCTTTGTCTGTATCATCCAATCCAGAGTTGACATTGTAAGGATTGGTCATATCATTAACATTGTCATTGATATCAGTTTCAATAATGTCATCATCCACACAGATATCATCTTCATGAACATTAACTCCTACATCACCATGATCTAGTTCCTCCTATTCGACATCTTCGTCAGGCACATCATCAACTAACTATTGATCTTGATCATCATCTACATCATCTTCTAGTTCTTTGGTATCTTCTTCTTCCACCACATTATACTTTACCAGCCTTCTTCTTGGATCATGTCTAACAAAAAATGACCAACCCAGTTTTCCTGAAACCTCTGAGTAAAATACTTGCTCATATTCATTTCCATCTCGCTCAATCGACCTTGTATTAACCATGGTAAATCCATTATCATGTTCAATAACAGTTCTCTCAGGATCATTTTCATTCAATTGTAGCCTATACCATAGGATGACAAACAAAACTAATTTGAAGGACTTAAAGTCACACTCAAGTATATCATCCAAAATCCTGTAGTATCAATTTTCTGAGACTTCTGGATGTATGTCGCTTCTAGATGGAACATTAGTCACTTGAAAGACTGCAGTTATACCAAAATCACAAGTTTTCTTCGTGTCAATCAACATTTTGATTCAAAATTTATGACCATTGCACCACATAGCCTTGTGGTGTTTCACCTGTAATATGTCAAACATGTAAAAATTATTGCAATATCATCAGTTGATAAGCATATTTATTCTTGGCCAAATGTATGCAAAGAAAAAAATCTCAACATATATATTGGTGCAGGAGCACCTAGATCTTGTAAATTCCTTCAAAAGGCTAATATGTTAAATTTACATGTTCAAGTCTAAATTTGTGTGTCAAGGCCATGAAAAGGCTAATTTGAATGTAATCAAATCATAAAAGAAGTCACTAGGAGGTGAAAATGCAAATAATGAAATATTATGTAAACAAAAAGGCATAAATCAAGCATATTAGGAGATAAGAGGTAATTTGAACCGATGAGAAGTTAGAAAAGGAAGTTATTAAGAGGGAAAAATTTATAAAAATCATGGCAAGGCGTGGAAGAGCAGAATCTTGAGATTCTTGTAACAAAATCTTGAATAAAAGCCCTATTTTTCTGAGTTATCAAGCATTCTTTCTATTTCTCCTAACTTGTATTGATAATTTGGTAACATCCAAGAGCTAGTTCTTGTGTAATCTCATTTGAGAAAGAGTACTTTTCATTTTCAAAGAGTCTAAGAGTTATTTTTAAGCAACAAAAGAATCAAAGACAATCATGTGTCTCAGGCAGAGTTAGTTTCATTGTGATTTTGAGAGTCCCTAAAGAAGTTTAAGGCCCATCCCACTGATGTAAGCCTAGTAGAATGGTGGGATGGGATAATTAGGGTGTCCTTTATGTGATTTTGTTTTTTTGTGAGTGCAGGGTATCAAGAATATGGTGTTGTGTTGCTGATTTAAAGTTAATTTTCTAGTTTTCCTCTTAAAAATGAAGGTTTCCAGCAGGGTATTGGAGAAATAACGTATGCATGTCCAAGGAGATGTTTCTAAAGGAATTTTTAGACATAATGGAGCATGTTTCAATGGTTGTCTGGAGTATTGGAGGCTTGTAAGGGTGATAATCACAAAACCCTCACCATTTTGGGTGTTTCCAGCCTAAAATTAAGGGTTTGTTAATACACTTTCTAAATGGCTCTTTCAATCTTTGAAAGTGGATAAATTTGGTGTTTTGTGACCTTTACTTTGACTTTTTTAGGTTGTCTAACAATTTGGAGTTGGAAAAAAGGTGGATGCTTTGTAAAATAGCCCTATTCTAGTAGCATTTCTTGGGCATATAGTCTGAAATCTGCTAGTTTCTCCAGTATAAATCATTTTGAGTTTTTGATATGATGATATGGGAATTAATAGGTCTCTAAATGTGCCTTTGGATCTTGGTTTTGAACCTAATGCATGCGAGTGGTTCACCCGATCTAGGGTATGGAGGTCTATTGCTAATTAATGTTTAGTTTTCATGGATAGTGGAAATCTGTGTGTACATGGAAGTGAGTGACCTTAAATACTTGAACCTTGTCATTTGGATGGAGTTATAGTAGAATTTATGCTTGAATAAGGTTTTAAATGAAATGCATATTGTTTTGAGAATGATGATTCTATTGTGTGTCTTGGTATCTTTACAGAGCAGGCAAATTTGATATTTATACACTAATGTATTGAATTGATTTCTCTCAAAACATGATGAATCTTGTGTCTTGAAGGACTGATTAACTAGTTGATAGCAAGAAGGATTGGTCTTTTTTAGTTTTCCTTGTAAGGAAAATGAATTTGTGCTATTTGAGAAGTTTAGACTATTTTCAATGATTGAAGTTTGGTTATTGACATTTTGGAATCTATTTAGAATAAGTGTTTTGTTGCCATGAGGATATGATGTATACAGGAATTTGAAGGATTGGCAATTGGTTGTGTAGCAAGTGAGCATAATGTGTTGCCTTATGAAAGGCTAAGAGAATGTATAGATGTTGATATGGTGGTTGAGAATGATGTGAATCTAATTGATTGAGTCAAAGTTTTCTAATATGGTTTTTTCTTTGAATGAGTCAATTGGAATATTGATAATGACATATGGTTTGTTGAAATTGGAGTGCTAACTTGTTTCCTTGAAGTCTTGTAGAATTGAAGAATCAAAAGAAGTTGTATGAGTTTTGAGGAAAAATAAAGTGAATTAAGAATTTGATCTTCTCCTGATTCTAATTGGGTTTGATTTACCCTCATGAAATGATGTTGTTGGTGGTGTTGTTGGATCCTCTGCATCGTATATACATCAATATAATTGAAAATAATTAAATAATATGGGTTATTAATGTATTTATATGTACCTGTTTATCTCTTAAACCATATGCTAAATCAATTTCCCTTTGTGTAACATTGGAATCTCCATTACAATGAGTTTCTTTAACTAATGAAGCCACACCTTCCCATGTTAATGCATGACCAGATTGTTGACATCGTCCAATCCATACCATCATCCAATCAAGATTGTTTGTGATGTACAAATGTAGTGCATCCCACTCTCGACCAACTTTATAAAAAGAAATTGAAATTCACAAATGACATATAATTAGTTAATTACCACGGTATATGACCTTAATTTATAATTGATGTACATATTGAAGATTAATAATTAAATAAGTACAATATACATAAAAACAATATGTAAAATGTATTCTAATTAATCTCCATGACCATCTTATAATTACCTCTCACTTTCCTCAATCTACCTTTCCC
The DNA here is from genome assembly GCA_007258455.2 of Sequoia sempervirens. NCBI lineage: Eukaryota > Viridiplantae > Streptophyta > Pinopsida > Cupressales > Cupressaceae > Sequoia > Sequoia sempervirens. The sequence goes on along the minus strand of VDFB02358134.1, from coordinate 25,606,630 downwards.
CATTAGGTACTCCCCTTCGAATTTGTTAATGGAGTTGGGATCCCAAATGCGATCTACATGGATCTTTGCTACAAACTTAGGAAGATATTCACTAATGTAAACCATGGTCTGGTATACCATATATCCTTCCACCATAGAACCCTCAAGATGTGCTCTTTGTCTAACCAAATCCTTCAAAAATTTCAAGTGCCTCTCAACCATCCACATTGACCTTGTGTGTACAGGTCCACACAATTCAATCTCATCAACTTGGTGTATGAGGTAGTGTTCTTGTGCATTAAAAAATGTCAAAGGTAGAACTTTTTCATTTCACACATTAGACGAGGAATTTTTCTCTTCCAATAATTTATATCTTCTTTATGGATTTCTTTAGATGACAACCATCTACAAGTGATTCAAGGCGCAAATATATTAATGAGATTTAACAAAAATATACAATATATTACATAACAAGTAAAACAAATGGCAATTATAAGATCTATACAACGAATTGAACAAATATCACTACTTACCTCATGTATTTTCCAAAATCATATATAACTTGCTTGGCATTGTTGTTGAAGTTGTCTGGGAGAGATAGAGGTAGAACATACTGCAACAATTATAAAATGATCTTTTCATTATTTTTCCAAAAGTAGCAAACATAATATACTAAAAAGTACATGCAGTATACAAGTGTATATAATATACCAAAATAATTACCTTAATGAAGGTATGCCAATCATGTGTTTTCATCCCTAACCCAAATTCACCTTTCTTTGCTATGATATTGTTTATGTTCGCAGCAAATCCTGTTGGAAATCAAATTTTTTGTATGACTTCTTTTATAGCATTGCTTTGTTGCTCCATTAATAACCAAGGAAGGGAACTTATATTAATTTGGTCTCCATCGTTATTCAATTGAATGAAATTTTTCATTACATGATTGGCTTCCTGAATGTCACTACAAATTTTGACAATTTTTTCTTTGTCATGCCTTCCATCCAATATTTTCCATAACATTTTTGTATGTTCTTTATGATATGCATTGTATCAAACAAATGCACAATTTTTAGTTGTTCATAGTAGGGAAACCTACTAAATTGTATGGGATAAATTTTCAATCCTTGTGGAAGTCGGCCATTAATGCCTTTATGACCTTCATGAAGCATATAAGTTAAACAAATTAACAATGACAATCATTGTCAATTACAGCATGAGTAAACACAACACAATATAAAATATAAATTCCAAACATATCATATATGATAGATAAAAAATTTGATCCGATGTATAACCTTAAAAATTAATTCTATTATATTCCAACTTCCATAGGTGAGGTGTCATTCTTCATGGTTTTGAATTTAACATGCCACAAAAATGTGTTTGCCCTGGGGCATCATGAATTGTCCATACAAGCATTGCATGGAATTGAAATTGTCTTTTTACTATTAGTCTAGAGACGTCATACATAGTGACACCATTCAATAACTAAAGTAACTTGTCAATAAGAGGCTCGATATATACATTCATATCTTTAACTTGGTACTTACATAGTTGAATGAACATAAACATTACATAATTATTATAACCATTTTACTGCAATATATACAAATTAATGTACATGACTATTAAATGAAAAAAATATAACTCATTATGCAACAAATAAGACAAATGAGATGCTATTACGTTAAAGAAAATTGATGTAAACAAATACCTAGAACAATCATTGACAACATTATGTGCTCCCTCTTTATTGACATCCATGGAGGAATGTTATTGTTGATAACAAAAATAGGCCACACCGAGTAAATAGATCTCAGCTCTCCAAATGGATTGACACCGTCCACTACCAATAAAAGCCTGAGATTACGAGGTTCTTCTTTAAACTGTGGCCATTTTTCCTCCATGTCCCTAATGTAAACCATCCATAGGCATTCAAATAATGTCATCTCCACTTTTATTTTGTATCCATAAATTGCGCTAAGCTTTCACACCTAAATAATTGTTGCATACATGGAATAATAGGAATATAACGAAGAACCTTGTGAGGCACCTTTTTTGTTAGTTGATCTATTTGATATCTACTGATATGACATTCTGGGCATTCTATTGCAAATTCATGTTTATGATATATAATATGATCATTGGGACATGCATCTATTGCTTGATACTCCATTCCAATATCTTTCATAATGCTAGATAAATCTCAGTATGACCGACGTAAAATATTTGATGGTGGTAACAAAACTTCACCAATCAATCTACAACAAAAAAATAATTTGTTAATATAAAGAATATTAATGGTACATATTTCATCCTTTATTTACTAGTGATGAACTAACAACAATAAAATAGATGAAAAAAGATGACATATATGGCATACCTTAACATCCATGAAATTGCTATGTTGGATAAACCATTCATAACCTTCAAGTTCACCAGCAACAATACAACAGAGAGAAGAGTTGTTTGGGAGCCTTCATAATGGGGCTAGTATCCCTTCTCAAGTATAGGTAAATCATGAACATCATCAAAGTCATCTTGATCATCATGATTAGTTGTGCCACTAAATGTGTCATGGATCAATGTATTTGTACCATCATCTTCAATTATGTTTTCTGGCACATGATCATCTTCTTCCATAGGATCATTAACTTCATCTTCGATATTCACAGCTCCATGTTCCTCCGCTTGCAAAACCACATTCTTTGGGCTGTGATAATCCATATCATGTGCCCTAGGGTGCCTCACCTTCATAATAATGATAGACACAAATAAACCATGATCATGATCAAGTGATTTTTCATATATATAAAAAATGTTAAAATGATATAAACATTTACAAATTCAATCAATACAAACACATATAATGAACAACTTACCAATAGACGATAATCATGCCCCCTTCAACATGACCATGTTGCATACAATGTTTCTCAATTTTTTTGATTAAAAGTCTTCTCGTCTTTAATCCCTTGCAATTATTGCAAGGACAATAACATTTCCCATCACCCTTTCTTTTCAATCTAGCCCACATTCTAGCAACTGTCTCTTCATTTTTTTCTGGACTAATATTATCTGACATGATTTTCCTCTAACAAGCTTGAATATTTAGATCTTCAAAAAATATCAAACTCACACTCCAATAATTTTTAATCATAGACAGGTAACAAAATCTAATAATTTTGATACTTTACACCAAAAAAAATTCAGCATGCAACCACCCCTACAAAAGAGAAGATAGCCTAAAGTTAATGACCCCAAAAAAACACTTTAAAATGGTAATTCCGAAACTTATTAGATTCTGATTTTACTATGATTTCCAACTGTTAGACTCCTAAAATTAGAATATTGAACTTGCACAACAAAATTTGGAAATGAAATTCTCAAAATGCACAAGTCTAAAAAGGAAATCTGATGAGATGTTGCTTTAAAATATGATTTTCAAACCTGGAAGTACAAATTTGACTTCACAAATGAATTCTACAAAAAGACAATGACCACCCTCAACCAGGTGATATCTTCTTGAATTTTTTATGATTTTTCCCAAGAAAATCATCCTTAGTTCTCCACAAACTGTCGCAAGTAGAGCAAATTCAAAAGTATAGCAAAACACTATCGTAATAAATAGGTGAACTCACTTTTATTTATGTCGACCACAAATTCATTTTTTTCTGATTTTGAATGTTTGTCACAATTTCGATGAACGTGTATGTCAAAATTTCGACGAAACCTAGGTTAGTCAAAATTTCGACGAACGTCAGGGATAAAATTTTAAAAAATTGAAAATTACACATCAAATCCTAACAATACATCAAATTATACATCTTTTGTCATAAATTTTCATTGAATTTTGTAGTCAAATGCATTAGTGAAGGAGGCATCTTGTAGGAGACCATAAAGTGACTAAGTTGACATTGTTTTGGAAATTTAACTGATTTTTTACTTGATGACTGAGTGGACTATGTTGTCTGTTGGTTCACGATTTGAATGTTGATGTTCGATGACAGTCTTGTGTTTGAGTGTGACTATGTCTAACTTATTTGACTGACATGACGAACCCTAAAGGACTGACCTAGGTGGCCTCAGGTGCTCATCGATAGATGGCCTTTCCTACAACGTACACTCAAAGACCTTGTAGTTTGACAAGGATGGGACTAACATATTGAAGACAAACTGGCGTGTTTTGACTTGACCCGATGAACCCTAAGGGACTGAACCTAGGGGGCCTCGAGGGCACATCGATGATGAAATTGCCTATGTAGCAAATGCACAAATACCTTGTAGTTTGACATGACTCTTGACTTTGTTGAAATGACAAAGTGTTGAATCATGATTTTATTTCACAACGCTTCAAGGATTGATCTAATGCCTCGGGGGAACATCGACAGATGGCCTTGCCTACATCCAGTCATAGAGGCAACGTAGTTTGACAAGGACAAAGATTGACCTGACTAAATCTGACTCTATTTTTGGGATTTTTGAGTGTTATCTCTATATTTTTGTTTTTTTTTACATGTTTTCATTTTTTTGGATTTCTTTTTTAGGACATTTTCTAATTTTTATGGATTTTTTTCAAGACATTTTCAGATTTTTATGGATTTTTTTAGGACATTTTCTGATTTTTATGAATTTTTTTCAAGACATTTTCTGATTTTTATGGATTTTTTTCAGGACATTTTATGATTTTTATGGATTTTTTAAGGACATTTTATGATTTTTATGTATTTTTTAAGACATTTTATGATTTTTGTGGGACCATATGCAAGACCCACTACAGTGAGGTGATAAGGGTGTTTCCCCCAGTCAGGTCTAGGACTAGCCAAGATGAAGGAGATGGAAAAGGATGTGCTCAGGATGAAAAGTGAAGGATATGTGAGACATGATGTCAACTGTTGTCAGCCATGGAAAGAAATAGCAAGACTTTATGATGAATGTCGTGAGGATGTCGAAAGATCGAGCATTTATTATGGACAAAGGTAGATGGAGTGATAGTAGATAGCAAAGCAAATATTGCCTACGCATAGTGCATGTTTGCCAGGTTTTCACCATGGTACTTATCCAAAGTGCCACCGAAGTGGTTTTCACTTTTCGACGAATTATTTTTCTTTACTATTTTTGATATTTTCAACTTTTTTTGGTTTCACCAAGATGCCTATTTTCCAAGATTTCATCAGGGTGATGATTTTTTGTATATTTGTGGTTTTTAGCCAAGCTCTTTGATGCTATGTGTAGAACTTGCGTAGATGCAAACTATTGATAGGTTCTATCAATTGTTCCCCATCTAGAGTAGCTAACTGGTAAGCACTAGAACTGAATATAGTAGTGATGATGTAAGGACCCAACCAATTTGGCTCGAACTTTCCAAGCTTCTTGCGGTTAGCTTGATTTCTTGGGTTTTGCATTAAGACCAAATCACCAATTTCAAACTTTTGAACCATTAATATTTTGTTATAGCTTCTGCAAAGTCGATTCTGATATGCCTGTAAGTGATTCAAGGCATTTTTTTTTCACTCTTCCAACATTTCTAGCTCATGCAGTCGAGACTATTGGTACTCTTCATCATCAATCAATCCCTTCAAGGAGACCCGTAAGGAGAGGATTTGGACCTCAATGGGCAATATAGCTTTGGATCCATAGACCAAGGTGAATGGGGTGGCACTAGTAGGTGTGCGTATGCTTGTGCGGTAGGCCCATAGGATGGGGTTGACTAGGAGATACCAGTCATGGCCAGTGTCATTGATAGTCTTTTTAAGAGTTTTGATAATCGTTTTGTTAGACGCCTCAACTTGACCATTTCCTTGGGGATAATAAGGTGTGGAGAAATGGTGTTGGATATGAAAGCGTTCATAAAGCTCATGGACGTCCTAATTTTGAAGGGATGACCATTGTCTGTGATGATGGATTGTGGGACACCATACTGGTAGATTATGTAGTTGAGGATGATTTTGGAAATTTTCTTGTTGGTTATGTAAGTGAGGGGGATGATTTCGATCCATTTGGTAAAATATTCAGCACCGGTAATGATGAATTTATGGCCATTGGATGAGGCAGGATGGATTTTTCCCATGAGGTTGAGTCCCCATTGTGCGAAGGGCCATGGAGAAGTGATTGGATGAAGCTCTTGTGCTGGCACGTGAATTAGATCATTGTGTACTTGACATTTACAACATGTTCTCATAAACTGAAGAGTGTCCTTTTCCATTGTTGACCAGTAATACCCAAGCCTCATTATCTTCTTAGCTATGGTTGGGCCACTTGAATGAGATCCACATATACCCTCATGTACCTCATGTAAGGTTGTTCATGCTTCATCAGTATTGAGACATCGAAGAAGGGTATTGTCAAATTTGCATCAGTAGAGGGTGTCACTGATGATGGTGTAATGGGAAGCTTTGCAGATAAAGGACTTGTGTTAGTTGCTGGAAAGGTTCAGTGAAAGTGTCTAGAATTGGAGGTAATCATATATGTCTTGATACCAAGGTGAATTGGGACCAACAAGCTCACAAACCATTTCTAATTCAGGAATATCGTAAGTGGGAACCAACAATTGTTCCACTAAGAAATTGAATTGTCGCATGTTGTTGGGAATGTCTAGGAGAGACCTGATCATAGCCATTGCATCTGGTGCCTTGTTTTGTGCCCTAGGAACTTGCTCAAAAGCAATCATGTGGAAATATGATAGGGAGCTATCAACCATGCATTTGTAGGGCATCAATTTTTCATCCTTGGTGTCATATTCATCATTAACCTAGTTAATGACCAACTGAGAATCGTCGAAGACCAAAAGTTTTTTGATTTTCCATTTGATAGCCATTCTAAGTCCTATGACAAGTTCCTCATATTTACTGATGTTGTTTGTGCAAGGGAAGGCGATTATGAATGACTTAGGGATAGATTCCCCTTGTGGTGTGATGAATAATATTCCTACTCCTGAGGCATGACATGTGTGAGATCCATCAAAATAAAGCTTCCAATGTGATTTCGGTTCTACCTGCAAGATGGATTCATCTAGGAAATTGACCACTAACAGATAATTTCCTTGTATGGAAGCATCAACGAGTTGATTTTCTATAACTTGTCCTTCTATAGCCTTGTGTTCCACATACTATATGTCATACTCACTCAATATCATTACCCATTTTTCCAAACATCCTGTCAATTTTTCCTGACTAAGGAGATACTTCAATGGATCTATCTTTGCCACTAAGTGTGTTTTATGAGTCAACATGTAATGACGTAATTTTTGAGCAGCGAAGACAGCTTCAAGACAAGCACGTTCAATGGATGTGTAGTTGAGTTCATATCCAACCAATGTGACTGATGTAGTATATAGCTCTTTCTTTCTCCTCATGGTCAATTTGTGCAAGCAATTTCCCTAGTGTTGCGACAGTTGTTGAAATGTATAGGATCATAGGTTTTCCCTCAATGGCAGCATTAAGACTAGTGGTGTCAAAAGATAATCCTTGATTTGTTGAACAGTTGTTTAGCACTTGTCAGTCCACACAAAGGGGATGCCCTTGTGTAGGAGATACTAGAAAGGTTGGCATTTATCAACTAATTGTGCAATGAACTAGTGGATGGCCTGCAGTCTTCCCTGTAATGTTCTTAGCTCACTGATTCCTTTTGGCAGAGGCATGTCCAATATTTCTTTAACTTTAGCAGGATCGACTTCGATGCCTCGTTGAGAAACTATGTTTCCCAAAAATTTTCCTAAAGTCACCTCGAAAACACACTTCTTTGGGTTCAAACGGACCTTGTATTCTTCCAACCTCATGAAAAAAAATTCCAAGACTTTGAGGTGATCTTTGCATGTCAAGGACTTTTCCAGGAGGTCATCGACATAGTCTTCCATTAATGTGTGCATGAGGTCATGGAATATTGTGTTCATGGCTCGTTGATATGTGGCACTTGCATTCTTGAGGCCAAAAGGCATGATGTTCTAGCAGTATGTTCCCCATGGATAGGTGAATGTTGTTTTGTGCTAATCCTTAGGGGTGATGCGAATCTGATTATATCTAGAGAAACCATCCATGAGGGACAACATCTCATACCCTACTATTAGATCCATGATGATGTCTATGTTGGGCAGTGGAAAATTATCCTTCGGGCATGCCTTGTTCAGATCATGAAAGTTTGTATAGATGCGTATTTGACCATTTGGCTTAGTGACAGGCACAAGGTTTGAAATCCAGTTAGCATAGTATATTGATCTTATGAATCCTGCGTCTAATAAATTCTTAAGTTCGGCTTTGACTAATAGGGAAATTTGCAGGTGCATCTTACACAACTTTTTCTTGACTGGCTTGGCATCTGGAAGCAAGGGATGATGATGAAAAACTAATTCCAGATCCAATCCTGGCATGTCAGCTTAAGAACATGCAAAGTTAATCTTGCATTTTGTAAAGAACTCTTGAAACTCGAGCTTTTCTTCTTTTGTCAATGATGTTGCAACCACGACCATTTTTGAATTTTCTGGTGTGCCTGTGTTGAGTTCCATTGTGTCCTTGATTAACATTGTTGATTTCTCTTGGTTGACGGGAAGAAATTCCAATCCTCCATCCTTGGGCACCTTAGAGAGGTTTTCACCCTTAGATACGTCCTTTATTTTTACTCTTTTTTCATCAGAAGGTGCCTTGCAGTTTTTACCTAAAGACATATTTTTTTGGTTTTATGTTTACTATTTTTGTGACTGGAGGATTGCACAGTCTCCCAAAAATATGTTGCACAATCAAGATCTATTGTGAACCTAGCCTTATGGTCCCCACTTGGTATCCCTTCACGGAGTCCCATGAATTATGTAATGGCTTTGTCATTCTGAAAGATTTCCATAATGGGTGGGCCTTGTTGATCCCAGTCAATGAGTTGTGGGTATACGAGGGAGATACCATCATCAGTATTGGAAAAGGGTGGGAACAAGGCGAAAAGCATGCAGATGGAGGCTGAAAGTGTAACGACGAAATTGTTGTCCTCAAATTCCTAGTCAGATTCCATCCAATTTCCATCTTCATTGGATTCGGACGAATTGGACTCGTGGTCAAAATAAGGGACAAATGGGGTGGAATCAGGATCAATATGCTCAGATGGTGGCTCAGACTCATGGTCAATAGGTTCACATGATGGTTTGGAATTATGGCCAGTAGGTTCAAATGATGATTTAGGTTTTTCATATCCATGAGGCCAGAAGACTCTAACCCACCCTTCTCTTTTCTTTGGGACTTTAGGGGTGCCATTAGAAAGATCTTGTGATTGATCAAGCTTAAATATTTTTCTAAATCTTTCCTCAAAGGAGGGCTCTCTGGGTTCTAGGAACATTTCATTAAGGTCATAATCGCTCAAGGATTTTTTGGAACAAAATTCCCACTCGTGGGAGTCAGACTCAGTGAAGGAATCTTCGATTGTCTTGACACACTCAAAAACATTCACTCTCTCACTAAAAATTACATGGGTACCTTGATTGTTAGTTTCGATTAGCTCAAACCCTAACCCTAGATATTTTGGTCTTCAAGAAGGAATTATAGGTTCTCTCCTTCCAGTGTTGGTTACCCCAAGGCCACTAGTTCCATCATAGCCTTGTGCCTTCATTATGTCATATCCTTGTGCATTCATTATTTCATAGCCTTTTCCATATATTTGTATTGGTAATGGGGACGGGTCTTTTGGGTTCTTATAGATCCAATCTGATATGTCTTCAATGTCCTCATTGTTCATGCCTCCCCATTTTGTGAAGGTCATTGTTGGAGGAACTTTAAAAGTTTCTTTGGGCTCTAGGTTGAAGCAAGGTCGACCATATGCTTTTGGTGACTTGGGTATTTTTGTGATGTAGTAGGCCATGTTCAACTTGTATTCTCCGCACCCTTGGTCTTGGATCTTGACATTAGGGTTAGTACTTGGTTTGATGGTGGAAGAAGGTATGGTGGAGGTTAAGAGAGTAGATGTGGATGGATCAATGTATTTGGAAGCGGTGGATGTTGAGGCTTCTCGATTGATTGGCACTTGGTGTTCGAAAATACCTCTCAAATTGGTGCAGTATTGGAAAGGGTTAGGATCTCGTGGTATGGTGATTTTAGTTCCATCAAAAGGGAAATTCAAGCATTGGTGGTATGTGGATGGTACTACCTTCAAGGCATGGATTCAAGGTCGACCAAGCAATATGTTGTAAGATAGTTCAAGATCTAGGACCTGACATGTTTTATCTCCAATGATCGACCCCACACAAATGGGAAGTGTGATAATTCCCTTTGAAGATTGTTCCTCATCATCATATGCCTTTATAACAATACTTTTGGTTGCATCCATGCAAGCATCAAAGAATCCTAGGGCTTTGACCAATTTTAGAGAGTAGATATTCAATCCTACTCCACCATCTACCAAGATTCATCTAATCTTATGTTTATGGATGAAAACCTCAATATGGATGGCATCATTGTGAGATGATTTGGGTGAGGAATAGTCTAAGTCTGACTGAAAATGTGATGTGATGGGGGGTAGTCAAATATCTGACCATGGCCTCAAAGTGATTGACATCAATGTCATTTGGTACAGAAGACTCCTACAAGACTTTTTCAAGTATGGCTTTGTGTGCAGGCAAGATGCGGAGTAGCTCGAGTATGGAGATTTGGGCGGGCGTTTTGTCCAGTTGTTCAATGAGATTAAATTGGCCTTTGGGTTGGGACTGTTTAGTAGAGTGACTGACTATTGTGATCTTGGGTTGTCTAGGAGGAGGTCCAGTTATTATGACTTTACCACAATGGGTGGTAACGTTGCACTCTGGCATCTTCTTAGTGGTGACGATATTCACGTGTTCATTAGCCGCTCAAAGGTGATTAATGATGGGTCCATTGGAATAGTCAAAGGTGGTGCGAACGTAACTGGATTGATTGTTATAATTCTTTGGCCCTGATGTAGAGGGGTTGCTTGAACCATGGTCCTGCAGTGGGTTTTTATGAATTATATGGTCTGTGTTTGAAGGAAATTGTTGACTATCTACTTCAATGGCATGATTTTTGATAAGGTACTGAATGAGATTTCTTAATTTTTGATAGGAAGAATTTTTATGCCCTTTTATCTGATGATAATTGCAAAATGCATTATCATCCCACCATGACAACTTGAACTACCTAGGGTCATAGGGTTTAGGGTCCTACAATGTGATGACGTTGTTTTGAAGGAGCTTCTTGAGGACAACCTCAACTAGTTCACCCAAGGGGATGTATGTGCATCTCTTTGGAAATTGTCTGGTTTGACGAGGTTGCCCTTGGTCTAGTTTGATGAGATTATTTTGGATGCCATTTGTGGTGGGTGTCAGTGTGCTCAATGGTGCATTTTGGGATGGAGTTCCTCTGAGGGTGATCGTAGGACCTGTCACATTTAATGCTTTTGTGTCAACAACTCCATCATTGGTGATATGTTTATTTTTAACCCAATATTTGTTTTTGTCATTTGGTGGATTTGGGTTTGTGTTTTTGCTGCCATATTTGAGTTCTCCTTTTGCAATTAAATCTTTTTCGAGTTAAACTCATTTTTCTATGAGGTTTGTGAAAGTGTTGCAACAATGGACCTATAAACTGTATCTCAGTGGTCCAAGGATATTTTTCACAAATATGGTTACCTTTTCCTTTTTTGGTATTTCCAAAGGACATTGACTTGCTAAAGTTCTCCATCTTTGGAAAAATGGAATAAATGTCTCACATGTTTCTTCTTAAGTAGTTCTATATAATGAGGCAATGTCGATGTTTGTGTCAATGTTATAGGAATAATTGTCGACAAACTTATTGGATAATTCATCCCATGATTTTATTCCTTTAGGTAACTACATGAACCATTCAAGTGCGTGACCCACGAGACTCCTAGGAAAGAGTCTCATTATATAAGTGTGTTCATAGGCAATTTCCACGCAGTTGGTTGTGAATTCTTTTATGTGTTCGATGGGATTAGTTTTTCCTTTGTATTTGGAATTTAAGTTTGACACCACATATCCTGGTGGGAATGGTGGCATGTACAAGTTTGTGTCAACTAGGTACAGACATAAGTCATATGAAATGTGGGCCTTTTTGTTGGACATTTGCATGCTTTCTACTTGTTTCTATAAAGCAACAAGTTGAGTCGTGAGATCATCCACTATGGGGTTATTTGTGGCATCACAGATCTTGGTAATAGGTATCCCACGAGTTCCCACTTGTTATGAGGGGATGTTCTGATTCAGGATGTGTTGTTGGTGGGATATGTATGGCACATTCAGATTTTGTTGATATTGAGTGTTTTGCATGGAAATGTGTTGTTGTTGTGTATGGATGTGAGATGTATATGTAGGGATGTGCATGCTAGTAGTGTTCATTTGTATTTGTGGAATTTGCTGACCTGAAATGTTTTGATGCCCAAATGAACTCATGTGTTGATAAATGTGACCATGTGGAATGTTTGTGTTTTTCCTTTGGGGTATATGGGTGTTGGTATTGATATGTTATGAAGTGTTAACATTTGGTTGGGGTCCTTGAATGGTGAATCGTCTCTTGTTCCTCCCAAAGGGGTTTAATGAATTTTTTCCCATGGAACTAGTTGAGGACCCAATCAAAGGATTTGATGATGTTCCCATGGTCCTAGATGAAGATCCAAATATGAGGTTTGATGTGTTGGTTCCCATTGTACTAGTTGAAGTCCCAAATGTTGGTCCAACAGTTTGTGATGGAATTGTGGATATTTTTTGTGGAATTGAATGTGATGTGGCATTTGCTAGGGTTGATGTTCCCCCAATGGATGTTGTTTTGACCATGTTGGAGGTGTTCTGAGTGGTGGTGTGAGTGGTGGTGCCAATGGGAGTAGTGTTAATGGTGTTTGCGGTATTTTGTGTGGTGGCCTTTTGGGTTGTGGCACCAATGGTGATATTATTTGCATTATGTTGTGGTGTTGATATGGGTTGACTTGTTTGAGTGGTATAATCGGGAGATGTTGCTCTTAAGGTGTTAATGTCAAACCCTTGTGGCACCCTAGCTCCTTGTTCTAGAAGCATGGCTAGGTATCTGTCTGAGTCTTGTAGGATTAATTCTTCCACAAAGGAAGCCACGTTAGGATTTTGTGCAGTTGCTTCTAGGTCTTCCACAAATACTTGTCCATTTTCATTTCTGCGTATGAAAGGTTCAAATAGATTGTGTAAGGAAGATGGCATGTTCATGTCACTAAAGGGGTTGACGAAAGGTGCCCCCATGTTCATGTTTGAGTTCATGTCATATGAAAAGGTTATAGGGGTTATTGCCTTGTCCAAAAGGGTCCATTTGTCTCCTTTTTCTTTGTAGTCTTGTTTCAACCATATAAGTCTTGCTCAAATGGGAGAGGATGGAGAATGATCAAATCTATATATGAAAATGATATGACACTATGCTTTTGGATTTTTATAATAAGGAATGTAATAATGACAATGCAACTATGTTTTTGGTGTTTTCGAAGTAAGGAATGCAATAATGATGATTTTTTCTAAAGGTAATGTCAAATGCAATGGGATAATGAGGACTAAAATGACGGGTGTAAGACTAAAGTGTTCCAATGTAAATTCAAGGAGCTCTAAGTTGCACTAAATGTTGGTAGACTTTTCAGAACGGTTTGCTAACCAGTCAAGGTTTGGACAATGCCTCAATTTCAATTCACAAGGGACTATTTGTTAAACAAAGGAAAATGATAAGATGACAAGGTGAGGTTGGAAACTAGACTTATGAGTTGGAATTATCTCACGGAAGGACAAAGACTAAAAAGGTGATTTTGACCAAGTCTCAAGACAATCTAATTTTAAAGGAAAAGGCTTAACCAAGAATGAAAATTTTACCTATTTGAAAGTCTAGGAAATGAGGACTTATGAATTTATTTATGCTGAAAAATGATGGTGAATCATAAGGTGCAACTAAAAAGTGCAATGGTAGACCTATGGAAAACTAAATGCAAACTAAAAATGCATGGATGAAGGATTTGAACAATTGTAGTTTATCAGGGTGATTGTGTTGTACAAAGTCTCAGATGTGGTTCAGAATGTCGAATGTGTTGCATAGGATATCAAATTTGTGAAGTATGTTTATTTGTTCATTGTTTCAAAAAATAATGCATTTTAACATAGTCAAATGCATTGCTTTAAGTTTCAAATGCATTTTAACAGAGAAAATGTGTTGCATAGAGTCGCGGGTACATTGCAATTTTGGACAGTGTCTAGTTTTTGCAATTTTTGGTCAATTTTTTAACTTATTTCAGTTTGAATGTGTTTTTCCAAATTTGTGAAGTATATTTATTTGTTCATTGTTTCAAAAAACACTTGGAAAACACATGGTTTTTTCTTTGAATGTTTTGAAAACAAGCACAATCCTAGGTTGGCAAGGACTATATTCTCTAGATTCCACATAGGTTTCCCTAGCTGCACTTATTCTTAGCGAGTGATTTAGAAGATTGGCCACACAATCTCCCCCTTACATTGCACTCACTTCTCAGGTCAACCAAGATTCGAGCCCTCATAAATATCCCATGATGGACTCTTCACCTCTACTAAGAACTATGAGAATGTGGATGCCTCGGCAATGATCGTTGTTGCACCAACGAATAGAAAGGGTTTTTGGAAACTACATAAAAGGTTTTTAGTTCGGGCACCCGTTCGAGTGGCCACACATGAGGAAAAATTAGATCCAATAAGGAGGAATCCCAACCTACATAGGTTACACTCCATAGGGTTTATGAGGATTCACTTGTCTATGTGACACATCCGCACTCATAATCCTAAGTTTTCCATTAGGATTCACATTTATATACCAGTTAGGAGTAGCTTGGCTAAAAAGATTCATTGTCAGTTTGAGTCACCTTGGGGTGAGTAATTTTTCCCACCAAGGAAGGCCCAATTCCTAGAGTCAATAATAGTTTCTCTTGCACCCAGGATCGCACAAGTGTGCAAGGGGAGAGGATACTTCTTTTATGTCTAAAGGTGTTTCTAATTCTCAAGATTGCCAAATGGCACGAGAGAAAAGCATACGCACCTAGAAAAAAAATGGAGACCACAAGACAATGCAAGCACTTGTAAATTTTAAACATGCTTATGATATTAAATCAAGCACGCAAGTTTGTTTTAGGCCCACTAAGCATTCTACATGAAAAGGCACTCAAAATAAAGCAAAGTTGAAGCAAGAGCCCTGCAAAACATGATTAGTAGTTTTGAGTCTCCAATCTTTGACAAGCAATAGTTGACATTGCAAATCTTGAATCGTGCGCATTCAAACCTGCAAAAAAGATCAAAGATCAAAATTAAAATAGAAAAAGAAAATGGCATTAATCTAAGTAACTGCAATTTAAATTTAATCTAAACCTAACTAAGTTAATCCAAAAATGAATCTAAATTAATCTAAAATTAATCTAAATATTAAACTAACAAAATGAAGCTAGATTAAAGTTAATTATTAAAATTAATCTAAGCTATCAATAATTGAAACTAAAAAAAAGTTATTAATCAAAATCTAAATGAAAGTGGAAAGTCTAAAATTTAAATTAAATTTAATCTTAATCTAAATTGATCTAATAAGAATCAAACTAAAAATTAGGAAAAATTAATCTAATCTAATGAATGGAAAAATTTAAAAATCTAAAATTTAATGAAAAATCTAAATTAAGAATCTAAAATCTAATTAAAAAAAATCTAAAAACATCTAAATCTAATTAAAATCTAATTGAAAATTTAATTAAATTAAAATTTAAAATATCAAAAAAAGCTAGTCTAAATCTAATATAATTAAATTAAAAGCTAAAAAAAAATCTAAAAACTAATTGAAAATTAAAATCTAAGCTAATTCTAATTAAAATCTAATTGAAAATTTATTTAAAATTTAATTAAATTAAAATCTAAAATATCTAAAAAAAATCTAGTCTAAAACTAATGTAAGTAAATTAAAATCTAAAAAAAAAATCTTGAAAAACTAATTTAAAATTAAAATCTGAGCTAAATCTAATTTAATTAAAATAGAATCTAAAAAAAATCTGAGCTATATCTAATTTAATTAAAATAAAATAAAATAAAAAATCTAAAAAGTAAATGAAAAGTAAAATCTAATTTAAGTTAAGCTAACTAATGAAAATTAAAATCTGAATAAAATTAAATGAAACGAAAGAAAGGTAAATGAAATAAAGCTAAGGAAACTACATAAGGCTAAATAAAGCATTTTCCAAAAGCTATTCCGCAAGGCAACAGGGTTTTCAAGTTTCAGCTCACCGACGGTTATTAATGCATCAAGATTTCAAAAGCAAAAAAACCATCAAGCCTAATTAATGAAGGCATTTTGTGGGTGCAGCCAACTTTCGGCGCAAGATGAATGCACTCCCCTCTATCTTTCGAATCCATTATGTGTGGTGGAAACAGCAGACGATATGGGTCATAATGAATCAATCCCGCACTAAGAAGACGGTTGGTTGATTGGTCTAGTTGATTGAATGTGCCTATCTTGCAGCTGTCTTCGTTGCTCAAAAATTATGTCATTAAATGTTGAATCATAAAACACACTTAGTGGCAAAGATAGATCCATTGAAGTATCTCCTCAATTAGGTAGCATTGACAGGATGTTTGGAAAAATGGGTAATGATACTGAGTGAGTATGGCATACAGTATGTGGAACACAAGGCTATAAAAGGAAAAGTTACAGCAGATCAACTTGCAGATGCTCCCATACAATGTGATCATCTGTTAGTGGTCAATTTCCCAGATGAATCCATCTTGTAGGTAGAACTGAAATCACCTTGGAAGCTCTATTTTGATGGATCTCACACAGGTCATGGCTCAAGAGCAGGAATATTATTCATCACACCACAAGGGGACTCTATCCCTAAGTCATTCAGAATTGTCTTCCCTTGCACAAACATCGTTGAATATGAGGCACTTGTCACAAGACTCCGAATGGCTATCAAATGGAAAATCAAAACACTTTTGGTCTTCGGTGATTCTCAGTTGGTCATAAATCAGGTTAATGACGAATATGACACCAATGATGAAAAATTGATGCCCTACAAATGCATGGTTGATAGCTTCCTGTCATATTTCCACATGATTGCTTTTGAGTAAGTTCTTAGGGCACAAAACAAGGCAGTAGATGCAATGGCTATGATCGGGTCTCTCCTAGACATTCCCAACAACATGTCGCTATTCGAATTCTTAGTAGAACAGTTGTTGGTTCCCGCTTATGATATTCTTGAATCAGAAATGGTTTATGAGCTTGCTAGTCCCAACTCACCTTGGTATAAAGACATATATGATTACCTCCAGTCCTAGACACTTCCACCAAACCTTTCCAGCAACCAATGCAAGTCCTTTATCTGCAAAGCCACCTGTTACACCATCATTAGTGACACCCTCTACCGACGTAGCTTTGACAATACCCTTCTTTGATGTCTTGACACTGACCAAGCATGAACAACCTTACATGAGGTACATGAGGGTATATGCGGATCTCATTTGAGTGGCCCAACCTTAGCTAAGAAGATAATGAGACTTGGGTAATACTGGTTGAAAATGGAAAATGACACTCTTTAGTTTGTGAGAACATGTCGTAAATGTCAAGTACATAGTGATCTAATTCACACACCAGTGCAAGAGCTTTGTCCAATCATTTCTTCATGGCCCTTCGCACAATGGGGACTCGACCTCATGGGAAAAATCCATCCTATCTCATCCAATGGCCATAAATTCATCATTACCGCTACTAAATATTTTACCAAATGGATCAAAGTCATTCCCCTCACTTACATAACTAGCAAGCAAATTTCCAAATTCATCCTTAACTACATAATTTTCCGGTATAGGTGTCACACAATCCATCATCACAGACAATGGTCATCCCTTCAAAAATCAAAACATTTGTGAGCTTTGTGAATGCTTTCATATCCAACACAATTTCTCCACGCCTTATTATCCCCAAGGAAACCGTCAAGCTGAGGCGTCTAATAAAATGATTATCAAAATTCTTAAAAAGACTATCAATGACATTGGTTGTGACTGACATCTCCAACTCAACCCCTCCCTATGGGCCTATCGCACAAGCATCCACATGCCTACTGGCACCACCCCATTTGCCTTGGTCTATGGATCTAAAGCTATATTTCCCATTGAAGTCGAAATCCCCCCCTTATGGGTCTCCTTGAAGGGATTGATTGATGATGAAGAGTATCGAAAGTATTGACTGCATGAGCTGGAAATGTTGGAAGAACGAAGACAAAATTCCTTGAATCACTTACAGACATATCAAAATTACCTTTGCAGAAGCTATAACAAAAGAGTAATGGTTTGAAATTTTGAAATTGGTGATTTGTTCTTAATGCAAAACCCAAAGAATCAAGCTGACCGTGAGAAGCCTAGCAAGTTCGAGCCAAATTGGCTAGGTCCTTACATAATCACTACCGCATTCAGTTCTAGCACTTACCAATTAGCTACTCTAGACGGTGAGCACTTGATAGATCCTATCAATAGTTTGCATCTATGCAAGTTCTACACATAGCATCAGAGAGCTTGGCTAAAAATCACAAAAATACAAAAAAAATTGAAAAATACAAAAAATCGTCACCCTGATGAAAACCTAGAAAATAGGCATCTTAGTGACACCAAAAAAATCAAAAAAATCAAAAATAGTAAAGAAAAATAATTCGTCCAATAGTGAAAACCACTTCAATGGTGCTTTGGATAAGTACCATGATGAAAACCTGGCAAACATGCACCATGCATAGGCAATCTTTGCTTTTCCATCTACTATCACTCCATCTAACTTTGTCCATAATAAATGCCCAATAACAATAGAGCACAATGAAAGCGAGAAATATAAAAAATACTAGAACAATATCACCTGGTTATCAAGCCTCCATTGAATGACCTCCATTGGCCTTCTCCATCTTGCTGAAAATGGTATAATTTCCCTCAGATTTGAAGTGCAACTATCACCTATGTCTTAGACAAGCAAAATATTGAAGTAATGTATGCTCAAGTACTCAAGGCTCTCAAGCATGTTGTGTATGTCAATTGCTGAAAATAACTCGGTGTGTATGTCTAAAATGGCTTGGGAGAGAGCCTTTTAAAGAATTCCAAATTGACAATGGATGGCTAGGATTAGAATTTGGTAAAGCCCTAAGATCAATGGCTAGGATTCAATGTGATGAGGAGGATTAGGGTTAGGGCAACATTAGGTCAAAGTTAGGGAAAGCTTTGAGATGAAGGGTTGAGATTTAATTAGAGATAATCAAATCAATGGTGGAAAACAAAAAGAGGTAGTTGGAATAATATAAATTATTTAATTTATGGAGGAATGTTGACTTATGAATTAAATAATGGTTTAATTCATAAATGGGAATGAGACAAAAGACAATAAATAATTGTTTTAATTATTTATTTGGTGAGATGGAAAGTGGGTTAAATAAATAAATTTATTTAATTGAAGGATAAATGGTCATGTTATTAAATAATTAATGGTAATTATTTAATTGTAGGTGAGGGAGAAGCATGGTTTTCATAGAAAATATGGTTTGCAAGTTGAGGTCATTTTTATGTGTCTACATTTTTCCTCTCTTTGGCATAATGCAGTCTATCGCATTGTGTCAAAGAAAAAAAGTCAAAAATATGCTCCAGTGTGAAATTAGGGAGAGGAAGGATGACAAGGAGGTAGTGGTATGCCCCCTCAAGAGGATAGGCAGGTTGAAAGAACATGAGTGTGCTCTCGAAATGGATGAGAAGATGAGAGGATGAAGGAATAGAAGAAATGTTAGTGTGGAAGACATGGATGTTAGGATGAAAAAGGAATACTTCAATATTTTTCTAAATAACATCATAGGTGTTGCATAATCATCATTGGGAAATAAAATGTGAAAAATGGACAACAAAAACCATGATATGACATAGATCAAGGTGTGTAATGTCATTCACTTGCAAAAAAAAAACAGTCACAGACAAGGAATGTTCTAGCTCATACTAAGGGCTAAGTTGCCCCAGTCTTTTTGTCAAGACACACCAAAGACAACAATCAAGGAAAAACAGGTCATGAGACATCATGGCACCTCTAAATCCTTCATGGTACATCCTCGAAGTGGCTAGTAACATGACCAAGAAAAAAGCAATAAAAAGATAAGACAAAATAGGCTAGCAAAATCAACTACCATTCAATATGTTTGCTAATATTTGTTTGTCGAAGGTGATTGCTTGACGGTTTGATAGTTTGATGATTTGATAGTTTGATAGTTTGATGGTTTGATAATTCCTATCACGAGGAAGGACACATCCTGTAAGGACATATGATGATTTGGCAAAGCCTGTCGTTAGGAAGGACACATCCTGAAAAGGCAGATGACGATTTGACAAAGCCTGTCGTCAAGAAGGATACATCTTGAAAAGGAAAATGCCATTTTGACAAGGTCTAATTCCAAGAAGAGCACATCTTGAAGGGGACCATAAAGTGACTAGGTTGAAATTGTGTTGGAAATTTGACTGATGTTTGACTTGATGACTGACTGGACTATGTTGTATGTTGGTT
The DNA here is from genome assembly GCA_007258455.2 of Sequoia sempervirens. Classification (NCBI taxonomy): domain Eukaryota; kingdom Viridiplantae; phylum Streptophyta; class Pinopsida; order Cupressales; family Cupressaceae; genus Sequoia; species Sequoia sempervirens. Next base: position 25,586,135 of record VDFB02358134.1, on the reverse strand, counting down.
CATGATTTGAATGTTGACGTTCAAATGGATGTCTTGTGTTCAAGTGTGACTATGTCAAACTTATTTGACCGACATGACGAACCCTAAAGGACTAACCTAGGTGGCCTCGGGGGCTCATTGATAGATGGCCTTGCCTACATCATGCACTCAAATACCTCATAGTTCAACATGACTCTTGACTTTATTGAAAAGTGTTGAATCATGATTTGATTGACAACACCTAAAGGACTGACCTAATGCCTTGGGGGCACATCGACAAATGGCCTTGCCTATGTCCAATCACAGAGGTAACGTAGTTCGATAAGGAAAAAGACCGACCTGACTAACTTTGGCTATGTTTTTGAGATTTTGAAATTTATTTGGATGTTTTTGTGTTTTTTGCATGTTTTGTTTTTTTTGTCTTTTTGAAGTTTTATGAATTTTTTGTCTTTTGGGAATTTTATTTTTTTTCTATTTGAAATGTTTTGATTTTTTTTATCTTTTGAATATTTGATTTTTTGTCTATTTGAAATGTTTTGATTTTTTTGTCTTTTTCGAATATTTGATTTTTTTTTTTGTGTTTGAAGTATTTTGATTTTTTTGTCTATTTTGAATATTTGATTTTCTTTGTTTTTTGGGAATATTTAAACCTCTAGTAACCAATGTAGAATTTGAGGAAGCCCAGTGTTAGGAAATGTGCCCCCAGTCAAGTCTAGGACTAACCATCAGGGATGGGATGGGACAAAGGTTTATTATGGATGGAAGATGGAAGAGAAATGGATGCAAGACGTCAACCATTTGAAAGTCATGATAAAGATGACCAGGCCTTATGATGGATGGAAAATGGGAGATGATTTAAAGTAAAGTCATTATTATGGATTAGGGTGGAATACCAGGTAGAGTGATAGTAGATGACGGAGCAAAGACTGACTACACATGGCGCCTATTTGCTAGGTTTTCACCATGGTACCTATCCAAAGCGCCACCAAAGTGGTTTTCACTATTAGTTGGATTATTTCTCTTTACTATTTTCATAAAAAAAAATTGTTGTCACCAAGACACCTGTTTGCCAGGTTTTCATCAAGGTAACGATTTTTTTTATTTTCCAATTTTCTTTTGTATGTTTATGGTTTTAGCATGGCTCTTTGAAGCTATGTATAGAACTTGTGCATGTGCAAGCTATTAATTGGCTCTGACAAAGGTTCCCCTTCAAGTGTGGACAACTAATAAGCACTAGAACCAAAATATGTTGTTATGACATATGGACCTAGCTAGTTGAGCTCAGATTTGCTAGGTTTCTCACGTTTTCTTGATTTTTTAGATTCTCCATCAACACTAAGTCACTGATGTCAAAGTGTTTAATCAAAACCCTTTTATTGTAACCGCCGCAAAGGTGGTTTTGATATGCTTGTAGATGATTCAAGGTCCTCTATCTGTACTCATCAAGCAATTCTAACTCATGCAACCTGGAGATAAGATATTCTTCATCATCAATAAGCCCTTTCATGGAGACCTGTAGGGAGGGGACTTCGACCTCAATAGGAATGATAGCCTTCAAACCAAAGACTAGGGAAAACAGAGTGGCACCAGTGGGTGTACAGATGCTCGTGTGATACACCCATAGGGTACGGTTAAGCTGAATGTGCTAGTCACAGCCATCGTCATTGACAGTCTTCTTAAGAATTTTGATTATGGTCTTATTGGATGCATTGGCTTGATTGTTACCTTGTAGGTAATATGGCATGGAAAAGCGGTGTTGAATGTGGAATTTCTCACATAACTCATGGACATCCTAATTTTTAAAGGGACAACCATTGTCAGTGATGATGGTTTGGGGGACACCATACAAGCATTTGATGTAATTGAGGATAAATTTGGATATTTGTTTACCAGTAATGTATGTTATAGGGATGGCTTCAACCCATTTGGTGAAGTATTTGATTGCAGTGATGATGAACTTATGGCCATTTGATGAGGTGGGATGAATTTTTCCTATGAGGTCAAGCCCCCATTGGGTGAAGGGCCATGGTGAAGTGATGGGTTGCAAATCCTGCGCAGGTGCACAAATGAGGTTGTTATGTATCTGGCATTGTCGACATTTCTACACAAAGTGATAGGCATCATGCTCCATTGTAGGCCAGTAGTATCCCAGTCGCATGATCTTTTTGGCTAGGGTCAAACCACTAGAATAGGCTCCACATATACCTCCATGTACTTCGCATAAGGTAGTTTTTGCTTCGTTAGTGTCAAGACATCTGAGTAAGGTGTTATCAAAGCTACATTTGTATAAGGTATCACCGATGATGGCATAGTGAGTGGCTTTGTGGATGAAGGACTTGTGCTGGTTGTTGGAAAGGTCAGGTGGTAGGGTTTGGGAATGTAAGTAGTCATAGATATTTTGGTACTAGGGGGAATTAGGGCCAACAAGCTCACATACCATTTCAAATTCTAGGACATCGAAAGCAGGGACCAATAGTTGTTTCACTAAGAACTCGTACTATGACATATTGTTGAGAATGTCCAAAAGAGATCCAATGGTGGCCATGGCATTAGCTATTTTATTTTGAATCTATGGAATTTGGAATTTAAAGTAATGTCTACAAAATATAAATTAAAATTGTCAACCATTCTTTTGTATGGGGTCAATTTCTCATCTTTAGTGTCATAGTCATCATTGACCTATTGGATGACCAATTGGGAATCACCAAAGACCTACAAACTTATAATTTTCCATTTTATAGCCATGTGCAATCCCGTTAGTAAGGCCTCATATTCTACAATGTTGTTTGTACATGAGAAGGCTATTCTGAATGATTTGGGTATAGTGTCACCTTGAGGGGTGACAAATAGTATTCCTACACATGATCCATGAATAGTGTATGAGCCATCAAAATATAACTTCCATGTTGCACTAGTGTCTAATGTAAATATTGACTCATCTGGGAAATCAGAAATCAAAGGGTGAGTAACTTTTGTGGGTGCATCAGCAAGTTGGTCTACAATAACGTGTCCTTTTATTGCCTTACGTTCCACATACTGAATTTCATATTCACTGAGTATCATGAACCATTTAGCCAATCATCTTGTTAATGTCGCCCTACTGAGTAGATATTTCATAGGATATATTTTTGTTATAAGCTTACTTTGATGATTTAACATATAGTGTCTTAACTTTTGAGTGGAAAAACCACTGCAAGACAAGCATGTTCAATTGGACTGTAGTTAAGCTCATATCCCACCAAAGTGAGGCTAATGTAATAGATTGCACGTTCCTTTTTTTCATGGTCATTTTGAGCCAACAATGCCCCCAGTGCAATTGTAGTGGCTAAGATGTACAAAACTAGGAGTTTTCCATCAATAGGTGGCATTAGGACAAGAGGTGTCAAGAGATACTCTTTAATCTATTGAAAAGTTTCCTCACACTTGTCTGTCTAAATGAAAGGGACTCCTTTGCATAAAAAATACTGAAAAGGTTGACATTTATCTGCAAGTTGTGCAATGAAGTGTCTAATAGACTGGAGTCAGCCTTGTAGTGTTCGGAGCTGACTGATTCCTTTAGGTGGAGGCATGTCTAATATTGCTTTGAATTTTTTCGCATCCACTCCAATGCCTTGACTGGAAACAATGTATCCCAAAAGCTTTCCCGACGTCATACTGAAGACACATTTCTTGGGATTTAGGTAGACCTTGTATTCTTCTAACCATTTTAAAACTTGTCTAGGACTCTTAAGTGATTGCCACATGTCAAGTATTTTTCCAAAAGATCATCAACATAGTCTTCCAACAATGTGTGCATGAGATCATGAAATATGGTGGTCATAGCTCTCTAATAGGTTGCACCTGCATTTTTCAATCCAAAGGGCATGACATTCCAGTAGTATGTACCCCACGGGCAAGTGAATGTTGTCTTATGCTAGGCTTCAGGAGTGATACGTATCTGATTATACCCTGAGAATCCATCCATGAGGGACAACATCTCGTAGCTAGTTGTTAGGTCGACTATGATGTCTATATTCAAGAGTAGGAAGTCATCCTTTGGACATGCTTTGTTCAGGTCCCAAAAATTTGTGCAGAGATGGATTTTTCCATTTGGTTTGGTCACTAGTTCAAGGTTTGAGATCTAGTCTGCATAATCAATAGGTCTTATAAAACTGACATCCAACAATTTCTTAAGTTCAACTTTGACTAGCATAGCTATTTGAGGGTGCATTTTTCTAAGCTTTTGTTTGACCAACTTTGTGTTTAGATGCAATGGTAGATGATGCAAGAACAACTCGGGATCCAACCCTAGCATATTAGCATAATACCATGTAAAATTGATTTGGCATTCTATGAAAAATGCTTGAAATTCCAATTTTTCCTCTTTTGTTAGGGATGTTGCAAAGAGAACAGTCTTAGGATTATTTGTAGTACCAATGTTGACTTCCATTATGTCTTCAATCAGCATCAGGGATCTCTCTTGATTGACAGGGAGAAATTCCAACCCTCCATCCTTGGGTGCCTCATAGAGGTTTTTGCCCTTGAATACGTCCTTTCTTTTTACTTTTTCTTGGTTAGAAGGCACCATGCGGTTTTCACCTAAAGACCGTTCATTTTTTATTTTATTTTTGTCATTTTTGCGACTAGAGGGTGGGACAATCTCACTGAAATATGCTACAGTGTCAAGATCTATAGTGAAGCCAACCTTATGGTCCCCATGTGGTATGCCCTCTCTTAGTCTCATAAATTTAGCAATGGCCTCATCATTTTCAAATACGTGCAAGGTAGGTGGATCTTGTTGGTCCCAATCGATCAATTGTGGGTAAACAAGGGAGATGTCATCATCCATGTTAGTGAAAGATGGTGAAGTAGCCGATAGGGTAAAGACAAAGGTATTATCAAGATCCCAAAAGGATTCTATCCAATTTTTTCCATTTGTGGTCTTTGGTGGATTAGGTTCATAAAAGGAGTCAATGCAAATATTGATATCCATGAGGTTGGTGAAGGATGGATGAGGTATGTCGAAATCTTGAAAGATATGATCAAAATCATAGTCACTTGTGGTACAAGAATCCCACTCATATTCATTAGACTCGGTGTCACCATAATAGATAATGATATGATCCTCAGATGTCTCAACATCTTTCAAAGCACTCACAACCTTATTTGAAAGCACCTTAGTACTTGGAGCACCAATATTAATTGGTACAAACCCTAACCCTGAGTTCTTTGGTTGCTTAAGAGGCATCAAGGGTTCTCTCATTCCATTTTTATGTATACCAAGTCCACTGATTCCATCATAACCCTTTTGTTTCATGAGCTCAAAACCTTTGCCATATTGTTATGTTGGTAGCGGTGACTGATCATCTTCGTCTTTATAAATCCAAGCTAAAATATCATCAATGTCTTCTTTATTTACCTCTCCCCATTTTTTGAAGGTGGTGGTGGGAGGAACTTTAAATACAACTTTGGGTTCCATCTTGAAGCAAGGCCTACCATAAGACTGGGGAGACTTAGTGTAAAACCCTCTTCTTAATACTCAAGTAATCTCAAGAATTTACTAGAAGGTAAATCAACATAGTAAACATGTGAGAGATTTTTTTATTTTTTATTTTTTATTTTTTGCATAAGCACAAGAATAAAGTATAACTTTTCTAGATAAAATTCAAACTTGAATTCACATGTTATCATAACTAGAATCAATATAATTCCTTACAATATTCATTTATATCACATAAGATACACGTAGCAAAAAGAATAGTTTTACCTCATAGGTTTTGACTGTCGAAAGCTAGACACGGAGTTCACTGCATCTGGAATGTTGATATCAATCTTCACAAGGCTCGTGAGTCTTCTGCTATAGAGGGAGAGCATCATCTGAGTGCTTTTCCTCCAACCACGGACTCAAGTGGTCCTCCGCGCACTTCCTAACTAGAAGTGACCCAACCCTTCTCGAAGAGTATAGATATAAGGAACTGTCTAGTTTCTCCATTTGAGTCCTAGGGATGTGTCCTAAGCATGATCATTCTGATTGGTCATGCCATCTAGACACACACCTCTGACTTGACTTGGAACTGTCTCATCCTATAGATTACTTACTTTATTTGGTACTCTAGACACAAACTAGTTTGTATAGAAAATCCATTTTATCCAATCTGACTTAGATCTAATCCTTAATCTAGGATATTATTTCAATGTAAAAATTTAGGTATTTGAAACCTTTTAAAAGTCCCTTATTGCATCCTTGCAATATCTAGGGTTTATGACTTCCTGTCATTTTACTCTCAAGATTCAATACCCAACATCTTTGATGCGTTAAATCAAGTTTCAACATTATCGTAGAATCTCTTAAGGTATTATAAAGACTTCTTGCCTTGTTCTATGGTTTATCAACCTTTCATTGTCAATCAATATACCTACATATATACAATGTCATATTTGACATAAGCGTTACATATTTCCTATATCCACCTTGTTTCAATACTAGGGTTTAGCTTCTCTAACCCAATACATGGAAATATCAAACATCCTTGTTCTCCAAAGATAATAGCATTAATGAAGCAAAACATAAGAGCAATTACTTCTAGTCTACCCAGACAACTTAGAATTTCTCAAATTCACATTTCTTATAACATGAATAAGCATGATATCCGAGGATTATCCTCATTGATATATATATATATATATCTTAATGAGTTTCATTACCTCTCATGGCTAGTACCTGACTAAGTTTAATCCTTCAACCTTAATAGGTTAGATTCGTAAGAGACAATAAGTTGCTTCCAACTTCCTTGTCTATTCAATTTTATTCTCATTCAAATAAGGATAGGGTATATTATCATCCTTTATATAAGTATGTCTCATATACCCATAACAACAATCTCAATTACAATAGAAATGAAGGTTAAGTTTCGGTCTCCCAACATCCCCTTCTCGAAGTTGGTTACGACATTGATACCAAGTATTGGAATAACAAAATTCCTTTGTACACATAGTTCAAAAATAAGTTCAATAAAGACTACAAGATCCATATCATTGCATTGTCAAGATCTCTCTTTCTCTCGAGAACCATAACATAAGCAACCAATTCTATCAAGGCTATATAGGGTTCCACATTCTTGGATCACCTATTTCCTTAAGCATGTATTTCAAGGAAATTTGACGAGAGGAATCTTAATCCCTACAAGAAACATTTATCTGTGTTGCATCCTCCTTGCTTCAATATCGTGATGATATTATCTCACCAAGAAGTCCCTAGAGAGGACTAGCAAGATTTTCCTATGGAGCTATCCTAGTCTTTAACATCGACTAAGGATCTAATTCCATTTTCCTTATTTTCTCATTACCATCTTAAAATCCAAATTCAATAATATGAGACAATACAACATAAGTATAGTGCACTCTAGCTTTCTCTAGACCTCTTAGGTGCTATACAAACCCTCATTATTCTAGGAATATGAATATGCTATAAAATAACCATTCTTTGACTAACGTCAATCGAATAAACCTAAAAAATTTATTCACATAACAATACTTACAATCCTATTGTTAATCCAATGTTCACTATCTTTCATATTAAATGATTTATGAACTCGTATCAGAGTTTCCTCAATACTTCGAATACTCTAAAACATAGTTGTTAAATTCTTTAAGTGTTATCATATCTCCAATCCTGAATATTCCAAATGAGATCAATCTCTCTATTGCTCTGGATGAATGGATTTCAAGCACAAGCTTGTCAACTTTTTCATACCTTATTCTTGTGTTTGGAAGGCAGAGCCAACTGAATATCTTTATTATTGAATAGGAACTCTAATGAGATATTCATCTCTAGTTACCATTAACCATACTAGAAATAATTTGAACGATATAATGAATTTAAATATTAGTGTCAAACAAACTTTTAAAGCTCAATATGTATATCAATATAGATGAAGACACTCGAATTTTCGTTTATTCAAGACTTTACACTTGTCTTAGAGACTTCATATCTCTTAGGAATTTCCATTTTGAAACGAAGCTTAAGCTACAGGAGTTTATGGCGAACACACAGGGTAATAAGGCTAATTCATACCTAAGCAATTGTCCCAAATATACTCATATGTTACACTTTGCTGGCTCCTCCAGTCTGTGACAGCCTTCTTGTGATATGAGACAACATTAAGTGTCTTCCCCACTATGCGCGAGCTTCTTGCCTCCGTCCGCACCCACCCATTTGAATGATACTTAGGGACCCCCTCCATGCATGATATGTACCAAAATGTATATCTTCCAGATGCATTCAAAAAACTACTAAGCAAATAACCTCCCCCCTCCAGTAAAGAAACTTCTTCCGCCTTTCTAGCATCCCCTCTTCTTGCGCTCCCCCACCCAAAACCGTTATAAGAAGATAACAGAATATATTTCTTTTTTTCCTTCTTTCCCTCTTGAAAGGTTCATTCATGACTTCCTAGAAGCTTAAGTCGGTTTACTATTTGCAGAAATAAGAAGTGATGGGCAGCGCTACAATCATGGGATTGAAGCCACGGTAGCAAGCATGATGTAGTCCACTAAGTCTTAAAGCGAGATCAATCTTGATAAATTAACATATAATATAATGAAATGTGCTCCTCTATACTTGAGGTTGAGCTTACACAAATACCAAGCTACACCACAAAAATGATTAAGCCGAATATAAATAGAGTACTTTACTAAGTATAAAATATTTTACATTAAGAAAAGGTGGTGAAATATAAGGTGGTGGTCCACTCTATTGGTGTGCTAACCCACATTTCACCTAATGGCACCGACAAATATATAAATGTTGTCATGCTTTACTAAGCATGCAACTATTAGATAGCTTATATTTATAACCTACCTAGGAAATGTATAAGTATATAAGTTCAAGAATTTATTATCTTATTTCTCTGGTATTTATATGCATACAGTTATATTTATATATACATAAGTGTTAACATGTAACTTTGTTCCAACTTCTCAAATTTTTACAATATCTTTCAATTATAAAATACCCTCTTGATAGTTGACTTCAATTTAGAAAAAAATAAACTCATACTTCAGCTTAATATAAATTAAATATATGTCCTTATAATTCATTTGACAAGATGTGTGATTGGGGTTGAGGTATTGTCCCCCTCACAATCTTGTGTATATATCAAAAACATATAAACTAGCATATATATCCATTTACTCCATTTCAAGTATATCCATTCAAACACATGAGAACTAATGACTATCAATTAGTCCTTAACGACAGTCAAACTTTCCTTAACATAATTCAACAATAGTCGAATAGAAATATTGACTTATGCCCAAAGGTTGAGTACCACTTACTTGACTCAACTAAGTTCACTAATTAACACCAACACAAGACTTAAGATGGCGACAACCCGTTATATTCCGTGTATCTATACTCTTCTCTCCAATGATGCTCTCCCTCCCTTTCTCAGAGGCTAGAAGCCTGATTCCTGAATGCAATCTTGCAAACACTAACTTGAGATTGACGTATCATTAATCATTTCATAATCCCTATGAAATCAACACATATTGACAACTTTTAAACACATTTCAGTTTTAGTGAAATAAACGTAACTCAAGAAAACATTGATTTCTCTAGACATTTTTCCTAAACATCTAATCATTGAATCATGCATAATCATCTACTAATTACTTCAAAAGTAAAAAAGTATAACAAAGTTAAAGTTATGGATGTAACATATATCTCCCCGTAAGAATCATCGTCCTCGATGATCTAATCCATCAAAAATCTTAATAAGATACATATTTTGTTTATCCTGCAAAAGCATAAGAAATTTAGAATATATTTGATATAAAATCATGGTAAACTTTCCATGGCATTTTACCCTTTAGATACTGGTCCCACTAGACCTTGCATTTAAGAAGCTCGATCATGACCACTCCCTGGTCCTGTACCTATAAAAAATTTTGAGAATATAATTATCATCAAATATATATACTTTCAATGTAATTCATATAAAGAATTTTACCTCGTGGTAATGGCTAGAGATAGAATGATTCTATAATCAATCGAATTGATAACTTCAAGAGTTTTGAAGATTACTTAATTTCTAGGAGCTAGTTTGGAAAACATTCCTTAATTTATGAAACTTTTCTTCTCTAGTCGAGAATTATGTTAGTGTACGGTTGGAATTTACTTAGCTTTTCAATTTATTATCAACTTTCACCAATCTCTTTGATTGATTTGATTTGTTTATCCATTTTTGACAACATTTCAGGACTAATGCTAATCCTATCTTCTAGCTTACCTAGCTTATAGGAGTTCGACATCTTTTCCTATCCAATGTCTCAAATGGAGTCACCTTGTTAAAAAAATTATAGAAGTTATATCAAACACCATAAAAGGTGGATGTCTCTTTCTACATGTAGCAATCAACTACTTTTAACACAGGTTTACAAAGAGAATTTTATCAAAGGTTAACAACATTAAGCAAGTAAGGTACCACTATTCCTCATGTAAGATACAAAGAGTAACATCAACCTTCACTTTTCTAGCTGAAAATATTTTCATCAAGTACCAATTTCATTTATTTGATGCATCATTATAATAAGCTGATAAGTAAATACAAGAGAAAGGATCAAAATTCTATTTCTAGTTCATCTGTCCTCCAAGACTCGGCATGCCACTGAAAAGAGGGAAAGCATCACTTGGCTATTTTTCCTTTCAACCACGGACTTAAGCAGTTCCTCCACACACTTTCTAACTAGAAGCAGTCCTACTTTTCATTGAAAGGTTGTGTTGGAAACCCTCACAGTTGCCATCTGAGCTCTGGTGTGTACCCCCACTTAACCAACTCTGTCGCACTACTAAGGATACCCTCCTACTAAGTATGACAACTCTGGTTAGCTAAGTGTCTAGAGTATTGTGAACTGACAAGTGCACGTAGTGGCAACGACACTCACTATGGCCATAGTTTTATATACATACGCTTTGCAATCCACATAGTAATGGTTCACCACCCTGCTCGACTTGGAGTGACTATTCACTTGGGCTTACTAGACTACCTATCCACCCACATACTATAACACATGGTTTGGAAAGTGATATCCACATAAGACCTCCTTCAGATAGTCTACATATTAATTATATAACCCTAAAAGGGTTTGGAACCAATTTCCTTCTGTATAAGGTTTCTTTCTTCTGTAAAGTTAAGGACATACCAGGTGCATTTTCTATAATTTACTCCCTTACACAATCCATCAGAGGTCCATCTAGGACATGATAGAGATAAACATTACATCAAACATAGTGAATGACCAAAAATTTCTTGTATAGCCACCTCAAAACTCAACTCAATATCAAAATATAAGCAGTTTTAAATTCAACAATAAATCAAAGAATGGGCTCTTCCAACAATAAATCAAATTGTAACCAACCGGCCATAAGACAAACATTCTTGAAAATTCGGTGGCTAGACCATTTCAAAATAAGAATAAAACAATGACAATCCTTGCCAGTATTAAATAGGAATTTTACCAAAAATCCAAGAGAGTGTCACAACCCAGGAGAACACTATTAATGCACTGCGTGACTTGACTAAGTCACTACAAGGGAGTAGATTGTTGCACTGCATTTGGATTCTCCAAAAGTTTACAGTCGGTTAGGGATTGTGTTACAAGCGCCTTAAACAAATAAGACACTTAAGACTTTCATTATGCTCAAAATTTTGCAAATAAAGGGGGTTATATTAGATTCACTCCTTTTCTCAGAGTATCTTTCATTCATCTCATAGACGACATTAAAAGGTCATTTTATAGCAACACACAAAGACTACAATTAGAGCACAAACTTCTTTTCCTCATTTTACATTGTAAAACTATATTCCTTATTGATCCATTTATTCCACTTGGCTCATTCCAAGCCATCAAGAACTTAGACTACATCCCATCTTATCTAGATGTCGTTGATATAGTTCAAGGATTTCCAATGATCAGATGCTTCAACACCTGGTTAATTACTTCTGAATCCTTCCATCCTTAAATTCCTAAAAAAGAATAGTATAGAATCCATACAGACATTGCTCTACTTGAGCTCTTAATCTGATTAGTAACTGACTAAGGTTTTACCCTTCTAGTCAGAGTCTCAAAATATTTTCAATATGCAACCTTAATGGAATGGTTTTTCACTTGGAGTTTTTAACTCCTACGTTGGCCTTCTCTAAGCCATTGACTTGGGTAAATGCTGAGGAGATAGTCTTCTAGATAGTTTCCCCGATTTTTCCTTATGCCATTCTGGCATCAACCAGCTTTAGCCTTAGCCAATCTACTAATGTTTAACAAGTTTTTTTTTTCTTGTAAAGAGCTCATAGGTCCATGTGTTGAACCCAGTTAGCTCTGATACCATATGTAACAACCCTCTTCTTAATACTCAAATAATCTCAAGAATTTACTAGAAGGTAAATAAACTTAGTAAACATGAGAGAATTTTTTTTTTTTTTAAATCATCTGCGTAAGCACAAGAATAAAGTATAACTTTTCCAGATAAAATTCCAAACTTGAATTCACATGTATTCATAACTAGAATCAAGATAATTCCTTACAATATTCATTTATATCACATAAGATACACTTAACATAAAGAATAGTTTTACCTCATAGGTTTTGACTGTCATAAGCCAAAACATGGAATTCACTGCATCTGAAATGTTGATCTCTATCTTCACAAGCCTCAGAGAGTCTACTTCTTTAGAGGGAGAGCATCATCTGAGTGCTTTTCCTCCAACCACAGACTCAAGTGGTCCCCCGTACGCTTCCTAACTGGAAGTGACCTGGCCCTTCTCGAAGAGTATAGATATAAGGAACTGTCAAGTTTCTCCATCTCAGTCCTAGGGTTGTATCCTACAAAACTCAATCGACCATACAACTCTAGATCCCTTCTAGCTAAATATGATCATTCTGATTGGTCATGCCATCTAGACACTCACCTCTAACTCATCTTGGAACTATCTCATCCTATAGTTTACTTACTTTATTTATTACTCTAGTCACAAACTAGTCTGTATAGAAAATCCATTTTAGCCAATCTGACTTAGATCTAATCCTTAATCTAGGATATTCTTTCAATGTTAAAATTTAGGTATTTCAAACCTTTTAAAAGTCCCTTATTGCATCCTTGCAATATCTAGGGTTTATGACTTCCTGTCATTTTACTCTTAAGATTCAATACCCAACATCTTTGATGTGTTAAATCAAGTTTTGACATTATCATAGAATCTCTTAAGGTATTATAAAGACTTCCTGCCTTGTTCTATGGTTTATCAACCTTTCATTGTCAATCAATATACCTACATATATACAATGTCATATTTGACATAAGTGTTACATATTTCCTATATCCACCTTGTTTCAATACTAGGGTTTAACTTCTCTAACCCAATACATGGAAATATCAAACATCCTTGTTCTCCAAAGATAATAGCATTAACAAAGCAAAACATAAGAGCAATTACTTCTAGTCTTACCTAGATGACTTAGCATTTCTCAAATTCATATTTCTTATAACATGAATAAGCATGATATCCAAGGATTATCCTCATTGATATATATATATATATATATATATATATATATATATATATATATATATATATATATATATATATATATATATATATATATATATATATATATCTTAATGAGTGTCATTACCTCTCATGGCTAGTACCTGACTAAGTTTAATCCTTCAACCTTAATAGGTTAGATTCGTAAGAGACAATAAGTTGCTTCCAACTTCCTTGTCTATTCAATTTTATTCTCATTCAAATAAGGATAGGGTATATTATCATCCTTTATATAAGTATATCACATTTACCCATAACAACAATCTCAATTACAATAGACATGAAGGTTAAGTTTCAGTCTCCCAACATCCCCTTCTCGAAGTTGGTTACGACATTGATACCAAGTATTGGAATAACAAAATTTCTTTGTACACATAGTTCAAAAATAATTTCAATAAAGACTACAAGATCCATATCATTGCATTGTCAAGATCTCTCTTTCTCTTGAGAACCATAACATAAGCAACCAATTCTATCAAGGCTATATAGGGTTCCACATTCTTGGATCACCTATTTCCTTAAGCATGTATTTCAAGGAAATTTGATGAGAGGAATCTTAATCCCTACAAGAAACATTTATCTGTGTTGCATCCTCCTTGCTTCAATATCGTGATGATATTATCTCACCAAGAAGTCCCTAGAGAGGACTAGCAAGATTTTCCTATGGAGCTATCCTAGTCTTTAACATCGACTAAGGATCTAATTCCATTTTCCTTATTTTCTCATTACCATCTTAAAATCCAAATTCAATAATATGAGACAATACAACATAAGTATAGTGCACTCTAGCTTTCTCTAGACCTCTTAGGTGCTATACAAACCCTCATTATTCTAGGAATATTAATATTCTATAAAATAATCATTCTTTGACTAACGTCAATCGAATAAACCTAAAAGTTTTATTCACATAACAATACTTCCAATCCTATTGTTAATCCAATGTTCACTATCTTTCATATTAAATGATTTATGAACTCGTATCAGAGTTTCCTCAATACTTCGAATATTCTAAAACATAGTTGTTAAATTCTTTAAGTGTTATCATATCTCCAATCCTAAATATTCCAAATGAGATCAATATCTCTCTAACATTCTGGTTGAATGTTTTTCAAGCACAAGCTTGTCAACTTTTTCATACCTTATTCTTGTGTTTGGAAGGCAGAGCCAGCTAAATATATTTATTATTGAATAGGCACTCTAATGAGATATTCATCTTTAGTTACCATTAACCATACTAGAAATAATTTGAACGATATAATGAATCTAAATATTAGTGTCAAACAGACTTTTAAAGCTCAATATGTATATCAATATAGATGAAGACACTCGAATTTTCGTTTATTCAAGACTTTACACTTGTCTTAGAGACTTCATATCTCTTAGGAATTTCCATTTTGAAACGAAGCTTAAGCTATAGGAGTTTATGGCGAACACACAGGGTAATAAGGCCAATTCATACCTAAGCAATTGTCCCAAATATACTCATATGTTACACTTTGCTAGCTCCTCCAGTCTGTGACAGCCTTCTTGTGATATGAGACAACATTAAGTGTCTTCCCCACTGTGCGTGAGCTTCCTACCTCCGTCCACACCCACCCATTTGAATGATACTTAGGGACCCCCTCCATGCATGATATGTACCAAAATGTATATCTTCTAGATGCATTCAAAAAACTACTAAGCAAATAACCTCCCCCCTCCAGTAAAGAAACTTCTTCCACCTTTCTAGCATCCCCTCTTCCTGCGCTCCCCCACCCAAAACCGTTATAAGAAGATAACTGAATATATTTCTTTTTTTTTCTTCTTTCCCTCTCGAAAGGTTCATTCATGACTTCCTAGAAGCTTAAGTCGGTTTACTATTTGTAGAAAGAAGAAGTGATGGGCAGCGCTACAATCACGAGATTGAAGCCACGGTAGCAAGCACAATGCAGTCCACTAAGTCTTAAAGTAGATCAAACTTGATAAATTAACATATAATATAATAGAAATATGCTCCTCTATAATGAGGGTTGAGCTTACACAAATACCAAAGCTACACCACCAAAAAGAATTAAACAAACCTCATGCGTACTTTACTAAGTATTAAATATTTTACGTTAAGAAAAGGTAGTGAAATATAAGGTGGCGGTCCACTCTATTGGTGTGCTAACCCACATTTCACCTAATGGCACTGACAAATATATAAATGTTGTCATGCTTTACTAAGCATGCAACTATTAGATAGCTTATATTTATAACCTGCCTAGGAAATGTATAAGTATATAAGTTCAAGAATTTATTATCTTATTTCTCTGGTATTTATATGCATACAGTTATATTTATATATACATAAGTGTTAACATGTAACTTTGTTCCAACTTCTCAAATTTTTACAATATCTTTCAATTATAAAATACCCTCTTGATAGTTGACTTCAATTTAGAAAAAAATAAACTCATACTTCAGCTTAATATAAATTAAATATATGTCCTTATAATTCATTTGACAAGATGTGTGATTGGGGTTGAGGTATTGTCCCCTCACAATCTTGTGTATATATCAAAAACATATAAACTAGCATATATATGCATTTACTCCATTTCGAGTATATCCATTCAAACACATGAGAACTAATGACTATCGATTAGTCCTTAACGACAGTCAAACTTTCCTTAACATAATTCAACAATAGTCGAATAGAAATATTGACTTACACCCAAAGGTTGAGTACCACTTACTTGACTCAACTAAGTTCACTAATTAACACCAACATAAGACTTAAGATGGTGACAACCCGTTATATTCCTTGTATCTATACTCTTCTCTCCAATGATGCTCTCCCTCCCTTTCTCGGAGGCTAGAAACCTGATTCCTGAATGCAATCTTGCAAACACTAACTTGCGATTGACGTATCATTAATCATTTCATAATCCCTATGAAATCAACACATATTGACAACTTTTAAACACATTTCAATTTTAGTGAAATAAACGTAACTCAAGAAAACATTGATTTCTCCAGACATTTTTCCTAAACATCTAATCATTGAATCATGCATAATCATCTACTAGTTATTTCAAAAGTAAAAAAGTAAAACAGAGTTAAATTTAGGGATGTAACACACCTACTTTCCTAAACTTTTTGAACAATGAGATTTCATCTTTGGACCACAAATTGGACATGCAATTTTTTCTTTTGTTTGAAGATCTGCAAGATCATATATAATTGGTTTAAATATGCCAGTTTTTATAATTATATATAATGAATAGATTATTTTTAAAACATGCATGATATCTAATTCATAAAATTAAATATTGTTAAAGTGCAGTCGAATGTTATAACATACCACAAAAATGTGTTAGCCCTAGGGCATCATGAATTGTCCATACAAGCATTGCATGGAATTGAAATTGTCTTTGTTCTATTGGTCTGGAGACGCCATACATAGTGACACCATTCTATAACTTTAGTAACTCGCCAATAAGAGGCTCAATATATACATTCATATCTTTAACTTGGTACTTACCTAGTTGAATGAACATAAACATTACATAATTATTATAACCATTTTACTACAATATATGTAAATTAATGTACATGACTATTGAATGAAAAAAATATAAGTCATTATGCAACAAATAAGACAAATGAGATGCTACTACGTTAAAGAAAATTGATGTAAACAAATACCTGGAACAATCATTGATAACATTATGTGCTCCCTCTTTATTGACATCCATGGAGGAATGTTATTGTTGATAACAAAAACAGGCCACACGAGTAAATAGATCTCGGCTCTCCAAATGGATTGACACCGTCTGCTCCCAATGAAAGCCTGAGATTACGAGGTTCTTCTTTAAAGTGTGGCCATTTTTCCTCCATGTCCCTAAATGTAGAACCATCCACAAGCATTCAAGAATGTCATTCCACTTCTATTTTGTGCATGGTAATCCATAAATTCATGCAAGCTTTACACCTAAATAATTGTTGCATAATGGTTCATAATGGGAATATAACGAAGAACCTTGCAAGGCACATTTTTGTTAGTTCAAGATCTGTTTGATATCTATTGATATGACATTCTGGGAATTTTGTTGCAAATTCATGTTGTTTATGATATATAATATGATCATTGGGAAATGCATCTATTGCTTGATACTCCATTCCAATATTTTTCATAATGCCAAATAAATCTCGGTATGAGCGAGGTAAAATATTTGATGGTGGTAACAAAAATTCACCAATCAATCTACAACAAAAAATAATTTGTTAATATAAAGAATATTAATAGTACATATTTCATCCTTTATTTACTAGTGATGAACTAACAACAATTAAAATAGATGAAAAAAGATGACATATATGACATACCTTAACATTCATGAGATTGCTATGTTTGATAAACCATTCATAACCTTCAAGTTCAACAACAATACAGCAGAGAGAAGAGTTGTTTGGGAGCCTTCATAAAGGGGCTCATATGCCTTCTCAAGTATAGGTAAATCATGAACATCATCAAATTCATCTCAATCATATGATCAGTCTGCACTAAATGTGTTGGATCAATGTATGTGTACATCATCTTCAACTATGTTTATGGTATGATCATCTTCTCCATAGGATCATTAACTTCATCTTCGATCATCATGTCCACCCCTTGTTCACGAACTGTTGACGCCAAAAATTGACGAGATAACAAAGGTTTTATGGGAAACTCAGTTCAAGGGGGACCCCTTTGCGCCAAACTGAGTGACCTCCAGATTTTAAAGAAGTCGGCTTCTTCTATATAATGGTTTTTGGAAAGGGAAAAGGAAGCAGATATAATAAACAAATACTAATCTAAGGCGATGTGCCAAAGCTTTCTGATAGGCACGATAAATCATAGACTCAAGGGCCTGAATGTTATTGATATGTTCCAAAACACCGGAAGTTCAAAGCAATAGCATAAACAGTTCATTCAATTGACATAAAATAGTATCGCATACATTTTTACTGCTAAGAAGAGTCATTAAGACATGATTTAGACCAGCAAGTTTGCATTCAATATATAGAAGTTTCCTCAAATGAAATGCTTAAGACCATAAAAAGCACAGTTCACAGTTTAATCAAGACATGAAAAGCAGAAAGGCAGAACAATAGGCACAGTCTGAAAGTTCCTTGCGAATAAACATGCAAAAGAGGTCTGACGTCTCTTGCTAAAACCAGTATTCTTCCTAAAAAATCTTGGACCATTGTCCCTCAACAGAGGGAGTATATATAGCCGGAGAGCAAAATCCCACCGCCTGGAGAGTTGTAACAGAATGATTCCACAATCTCTCGTAATGATGCCCGAATAAGAATATTCTCAATGCCGTTATGAGAGCAGCCAATCAGGGTACAGCATCCAGTTGGTCAGTTATAGGCGTGCCCTTTGAAATGATGGCAGTGGTCCCAACCAGGCTTCAAAGCGACGAGTGTCGTCCACCGCTTTAGAGAACCATGGCGAGCAGTAGTCAATGACACCATCCCGCTCGGCCATCTCACAGCTTGCTTTGATAATCGATGTAAGGCACGTGGCAGCAAACCGCGGACCGAATGAAAACTCCTCCTCCATCGACCGGGGGCTTGCGGAGAAGTGACACGTGTTCAGGGGACGGAGGCTACTTTGAAAACGGGGAAAGGCCGCATGAAAAGGGGGCGAAAGACGCGTGGCCGCGTTTCGCAACTCGTGGTGCTCTCGTCCCTGCTGTTGTTTTAAAAAAAATGAACCGCTGACACGTGAGCGAGGGTGGGTCCTGCCAGGAAATAAAGAAGGTCAATAGAAATCCTTCGCAGCCCGCCGCAGCATACTCTACTCTTGCTAGGGAAAGATTGCAATACACTGCCACGTACAAAGATGTGGGCCCCGTTTCGCAACCCGTAGGAAACATAAAGCAACAGAAAATGAAGAACCCCGCAGGCGAGACACGTGGGCGCCCAGCGCAGCCTTTCAGGAGCCGAACGGGGAGCCGCTTGTCGAAGTTGCATAGCAAGGAATGCACAACGGGGGAGATCACAACCTGCTGGGAAGCCAAAAAAGACGCGGAGACGCGCAGGCCAGCACACGAATATATGCAAAAAGGGGAAACCCGAAGGGAGCTGCTTGGAATATTATTTCAACAGCTTTTGGCGACTAACAGGGGCGTTTCGGATAAGGAACGGAGAACCCAAAAACTCTCTGGTTCTACAAACCAGAGCCTTCCTCTCTAGGGAAAATGGAGTTAGAGCTTTGAAAGTGCAGCCTACAAAGGCACCCATTCAATTTTGGATGGCTTTGCCATGCTGTGCAAATTTTCTTGTGCTCCGCAGAGATCAATAGCTTCCTTATGAGGCAGCACCTCTGGCAGGCCAACGCCTGCTTCTATGTGGAACAGCAGCTGAGAGAGTGGATGAATGATTGCCTCTATATTTACTGCTGTTGGGGGCTGCCGAGTCCCTTGAATGCCTCCGGATTGTTCTCTTTCTGCTTAATGATCTCGGTAATCTGCGCAGCTGTGGCGATAGTGCCATCCTCAAGAAATGGGGACGGTAATCCCAACCTGCCTAACTCAGAGAAACTCCCTCGAATGTCATCCAGCGTTTTGTTTAGAAAAGCCGATGCTGCCTTAGTACGCTGGAAAGTGGAGTGGCAATGAATGAACCTATTTGCCGTTTGAGCTACGGTGTCCCTATCTTCAATACCTACCCCGGCGAGGATCTCGTCTGAGACCGAGTATAGCTTATTTAACAAGTCCCTCGCCTCGGGAACCTTTTCCAGGATGAAACGCGGGAACTGTTCCATTGTGTCATGGGCCTCCTGATTGAGTTTTAACGCCCTGTCGATGAACCGGAGGGTAGGCTACAGATTTAGGCAGAAGGCTTTGATTTTTTCCCAGTGAGAAATGTACAATTGCCTGACTAGTGGGATGATATTCGGTTGGGCAGGGGCTGGTAGCAGGGAGGCCTTAAGCGAAGAAATCTCTGTGTCTCGTGAAATGAGGGCCTCGGCAAATTCTGCCTTCTTCTTCTTCTCAGAAGCCAACTGCGCTTTATAGCTGTTCATTTGTTTGTGCCAATTCTGTTCAGCTCGAGAGTGGTTAGCCGACTGCTCTTCTAATGAAGCTTTCGCCTCTTGGAGCTCATTTTCTAGCTTGGTCTTCGTTTCCCGGAGCTCCTCCTCCAGTTTAGTCTTCAAATCTTTGAATTCGGCCTCTTTTTCCTGTATCTTTTGCTGATACTGATCTTGTAGGCGTTCCATCTCTTCGCCTTTCTCTGCCAGCTTCTGACTGAACTCAAGGTGGAAGTGTTCAAGCCCTTCCTCCATCGACTGTAAGCTCTGTTGCGCCACTTGGTTTTGATTATGCAATTCTTTTAATACGGCTGGGTCGGCTACTCGGGTCTTTGCAATTTCGCCTTGAAGCCTGCTTCTCTCATTCTCTGCTGTTAGCGCCCTTTCTGTCATTCGGACAATATCCGCCTCTAAGGATTTCTCCTTTGCCTCTAGAAAACTCACCCTGTCCTTGGCTGCCTTGAGCTGTTCATCCTTCTTTTTCAGCTGGCGACCAGTCTTTAGGAAATCGGAAGTGACCACCCGTTGTGTCTCCTCCATGATTTCAACTTTATCTTGTGGTCGGGCCATCTTCATGTCCAGTCCGACAGCATAAATATCATAGTCCTCTGGTTGCATTTCTCCCTGAGGCTTGTTTATCCTTGGGTACATAGTTGCAAACTTTAATTCTTGGCGGGCCTCGTCATACGAAGCCTGTACTCTCGGCTCGGCGGGGGCATTGTCATCCTTTGCCCTTCGTCGCCTCATTCTATTTGCGTGCGCTTCCTTCCCACAATCTATTTGTGCAATGAATTCAGCTGGTGATGAAACCAGCCCACCTGCGAAGGGAACACCGGAAGGTAGGGCGTAGGGATAGGTAACTTTCATAGGCGCCCACATTTGTTTCTTCTGGAGGGTGACGGTTTGCGGAGAAAAGTGTGGCACGTTCCATAACTTAGCCTGGGGTGTTTCAGCATGGCTAGATATTTGCAACGGCTGAACTGGAGATTCAGTCGTAAGGCCTGTTGGCCGAGGAAAAAGAGTCGCTGCCTGGGGCTCGGTTTGCTGTGGTGGGAAGGGATCTGTAAGCATTTCGGAAAAAGAGTGGGGGCCGATGGGAGGAATACTTTCGGATAGTGAGGTGAGGAAATTCTGGGCTGCCGCAGTAGGCGTTAGCATGCTCGGAGGGGTGATTATAAACGGTTGGGCCTGCGAATATTGGGCAAATCCCCCGGAATAAGATGGGCTAGAAACAGAGGGTGGAGGTCCCGGATGAATGGCAGGAGTTGCCAATTGAGCAGGGGCGGATGTGAAAGAATGAGATGCAAGAGAGGAAGGAGCGAAATGTACCTGCTGATTAGTCGGCGGTGGCATTTGGATCGTCTGGGACTTGACCGCAACCTCTGGCATTTGACTAGCAGCGGGTGTTTCCCCTTCGGCCGGTTCATGTGAAACTGTCTCAATAACACTTTCCGTGCGTTGCCTTTTCGCGGGGGGACACTCACTAACCTCGGCAGTCGGATCTTTCTGCTGGGGCACTAGCCTGACCGGTTTAGTGGCCCATGTGCGCGTAAGTGAGGTCCTTGATATGTTAAAGCGCACATTAGTGCCGACATAGGCGGGATGCTCGGACGCATCACCTTCCTGCGAAGATATCGCCCTCTCTTCCTCTTGCTCATCGGAACCTTCCGCTTCGCTCCTGTTAGCGCTGGAAGTCGGGCTGGGATGGCCTTCATCCCAGTGTCTTTCAAATTCCTGGTCGTCCTTCAATTTATTATAAGGAGCCTTCAACTGGTTCGTTTCTTGGCGGTATCTCTAGAAAGCTTTTATTTTTTCATCGCTCCATTCCTCGTCCACTTTCAACTTGTTATGCATGCTACGCTCTATCAGAAGGTTGTCCCTGGCCACGGCCACTGGAAAGTAGAACTTGTGCCATGGGCCTCTGGTATCCGGCGTAGGGATTTGTGCCAATTCAACCAGATCTTCATCTTTATCAGTCCGGTTATTACGCTGCTTCTCCCAGTATGGTCGGGGAACATGTGTAACTCTCATATGCGGCTCAGGTAGGTCATTGAAAGGGTTGTAATCCCACTTATCATTTACTAATACTAGCCCTAGGTGTGCCAGCTTGTCCCCTAACAGCTGATGCGATCACTTTTTGACAAGCGTTATTGACTTGAAGCTCTTCGGGCAACTGAAGAATCCCTTCTTTTTGACCCTTTTGCTACTACAAAACATGAAATCAATGACGCATACCTGCCGGTAAACCTCCAACGCGAGCACTCTATCGGTGATGCAAGCCGGGAGCAGGAAAGGTCTGTCAATAAAGCCCCTCATTCGAAGGATCGTGAAATCCTTGCCCAGGAACCAGTCGCAAGCGGGGATGTAGCTTTGCAGAAATCCAGTCTGCTCAGTGTTAAGCCGGACGATATCACCCTTTCCAATCAAATCATTCAGGACCGGGGCTATGAAATAGTCCGCGAAGGCATAGTAGTCATATGTTGCGGAAAGGTAGGGTGTCCATGTAGATACCGGCTTTCTTTTATTCTGCTCGTCAAAAATTGATAGTGGAAAAAATCAGGCGAAGAAATCCGGATTCTGATGTAGGAACATGTGGACCAGGTAGGAAAGAAATCTAAATTTCTTCTCCACCTGATAATTCTCAATTTGCTGTATCATTTCTTTGACCATGAACTCGGCAAAATCATACCAGAAAGATTCATGTTGCCTGCGAAACTGTATTGCAGGGCCCAGCTGAAAAACCTCGATCTTTTCATCAGAATCACGGCCGCAAACAAATGCCAGCATGGATATGGGGTCCTAGAGGTCATCGCGGAATGAACCGCGCAACAATGGGATGCTCGGTGCCTTAGCGGACACAATACCCTTCTTATTAGTCTCATCTAATAGGAAATCGAAGCCGGTTTTCATCCTTTTCCATATCTTTTCCCCTTTGCTTGGGTGGAAATATTCGATTTTCTCCTTTCTTGTCCTTGGGTCAGGAATGTATAACATATGCCAGATGGCTTCCGGGCTGATATGAACCCTTAAATTGTGACCCTCAATGCAGTGGGTTTTTGGATTATAGCGTTGAACAGCTGCGTCAACTACCTCCGGGCAATAGTGCACGAATGGGACCATGTATTGTGGCAAACCACTATACCAGACTCTACTTGCCATTGCCTTCTCCGCCGCTGGTGCTGATAATCTTGCACAAGCCGCCTCTCTAAGAGACTTAGGGTTCCTAGCAAGCTTTGGATCGTAGATATTAGCCCACTTTTCTCCAACCTTTTTAGGGTTATTCCACTCTTTGGGCTTCTCTAGCTCCTTTGTGTTGGGTCTCCTCACCTTCTGGGGTATACCAGGAGTGG
This sequence comes from Sequoia sempervirens, assembly GCA_007258455.2. Taxonomy (NCBI): domain Eukaryota; kingdom Viridiplantae; phylum Streptophyta; class Pinopsida; order Cupressales; family Cupressaceae; genus Sequoia; species Sequoia sempervirens. Next base: position 25,562,184 of record VDFB02358134.1, on the reverse strand, counting down.
CATACGCTACATCATCGTACACGTAAACCTCGGCCGAAGAACGAATAGCCGAATACAGTTCCTGGCTAATCCCTTCCTCTGCTTGCTGAGCTGGAGAATCTGCCATCTTTCTTTGCGGCAGAACTTGAAGGTTCGCTAGCCTTTGAATACGCTTGCACTAGAAATACAGACAGAAAACACTTCGCGCACTCCTTAGCTTTTTAGAAAAAAAGACTTAGGAACAATAAGCATTTTCATGCAATAATAGCAACTTTCCTCAAGGTGGTAGGCGAGCGCGAGCCCTTGCATTTAATTCGGCATGTACCGTTAACTCCACAACTCGTGCAAGATGAGCTGATTGCTTTTTCCGAGGTGGCTGGATTTCATCATTGCTTTTAGAATACAGTGTGATACGCCCTGATTTCCTTGGAAATTGAGCTTGCAACTGGCCTCCTTGCATTGTGTTAGCATGTACTGGTAATTAATTTCCCAGGCTAGAATGATTACGCCAAGCAAACGATCACCGCCTGAAAGAGATACGAATATCGCCTCGGGCTCTGGGATGTGCTTGAGACTTGACACCATAGCATACGGCCATACGTCTCTTCATCAGCAAGTGCCACCCTTTTAAAGCTCAATTAATTAACTCGATTTAATTAAGCATGCCTTGAGCCGTGCTACCATGCGTGTGTCAGCCCAAAACGTGAACAAATGCAGACTCGGCCCTCGAGATTGTAGCCAATATACATCACGTTGCTTACGGCGGATTGGCATATGTCTTATCAATTTTCTATAAATAGGCCAGTAGATAGCAAACATACACACTTTGCGTCGAGAAGTGATAGGCAAGTAGAATACTGCTAAGTGAGTCTTTTCATAGGTCAAAGTAGTAAGCAGCTTTTGGCATACTTAGCAGGTTTAGGAATAGTTCTAGGAGAGATGGATACTCCCATTCGCCTGACCTCCTTCAAATCACAAACAACATTTGTAGGTGAAATCTCCACCAGGAGGCTTAAGAGAATGACGAAGAACAAGCACTCGCTGGTTTTAGTAGCCATTAAGTGGGTTCTCGGCAAGGATTGTGTGGAGTATGAAGATAAGCATCGGGTGAACACCGATGTGTGCTCACACTTTGTGGCATCTATGCTAGACATTTCTGTCCCTCGGCCACTTGTATTGAAGCTAGTCAAAGAAATCTTCTCGAAGAAGTACCTGAACGGGCTTGGCGAGGTTGTCACACACGCTGCGTATGGAATCGGCCTGCCATCAACCAGCGACCTACATCGCTATATTGAAGAAGAAGCTGTCGTGGCTTGGCTACCATTCCTTAGCAGATTCCGCCTGTAGACCCGTGGTCAACATCAGCAAAGTGTTACCCAGGCTCTTCACTTCCTGTTCAGAAGCTACAACGTGATACTATTCTACGACGTAGAGTGGTACACTGACTTTAGGGACCTGGTGTACCCACCGCCGATGACAGCCGCGCTTCATGATGCTGCCAGTGCCGCCAAGGAACCGGTTGATGAGGAGGAAGCAGACGCTGTCTTGAATGCGTCGGTTGCTGCTAGCCACTCCTGCGGATAAATGGTCCCCTTGCCTTGGTGTTCGTTGATGTAACCCCTTTGCTCCGTATCAGCCTGATAAAAAGGCCACATATATATATATGCTCTTATACTTTGTATATTTGAAAATCAGCATTCATGCCATTTTGTAACTCAGAAACATGTATATAAAAATATACTTCTCTTTTTGTTGTGAAATGTTATGCTCTTGTTTGCTTCTGCGTACAATTTTTTCTGGGTTTGCCAATCTTGTATGTTTTGTTTCTGTTTACGAGCATACTTTTGTGTTTTAAGAACTCTGGTGCTTTACCCACTAACGATGATAAGCGAATACATAGCAAGTCAATTGGTTTTAGCAAAAGGATAGGCCAAAAATAGGAAAGGAAAAAGAAAAAGCGTTATTTACAACTGTACAGGGTAGGGCTTGACGCTTAATGGAACAATTTAAGGTGAATCCCATTAACCGGGATTCCTAGGGGCTCCTGTTCCATATTTTCCAGCTCGAAGGCATTGTGTTGCATGCACCGAATGATTTTGAAGGGTCCTTCCCATAGGCTATCGAACTTACCATGCTGACCTGGCTTCGCAGCCCTGCTGTCGTATTTTAGCACTAAATCTCCACTTTTTAGGCCTTGGTCGGAAGCCTTTTTGTCAAACCACCGTTTGACCACCTGTTGACGGCCAATCATGGCCTTTAGGGAATTCTCCCTTTTTTCTTGTACTTCTAATAGTTCGGCAAGCCAAACTTCCATGGCATCATTTTGTTCTATCTCAAGAGATTTCAACAACTGTATCGCCGGAATCTCCATAGAGATAGGTAGCAGCGCTTCTTTCCCATATACTAGCTCATAGGGCGAAGTCTTGAGGACTTGTTTTGGAGTTATGCGGTTGGCCCAGAGTGCTTTTTGGAGATTTTTGTGCCATTCCCTTTGGTGTTCTGAGCCCACTTTTTTGAGGATTCAGACTAAACTCTTGTTTGTTGACTCGGCTAGGCCATTTCCCTGTGGATAATAGTTTGAAGATGTTTTAAGGAATATGCCATTTTTCAATGCAAAGTGACATACCTTTGTGCCTACAAATGCCCTAGCATTGTCCGAAATGATCGTCTTCAGAGGGCCGAACCTCGTCACCAGAGCCTCGAGGAAGTCCACAATCTCTACCTCCGTTGCCTCTTTAAGGGGAACAGCTTCAGCCCACCTTGTGAAGTAGTCTGTAGCTGTTAAAATCCATTTATGTCTGGAACTGGAAATCGGGTTGATCATTCCGATAAAGTCCAAGCCCCATTGAGCAAATGGTTCATCCGCCACAATAGGTTTGAGGGGCATCGCTGAATTCTTCCTTCTGTCGGAGAATAACTGACATTTTTTGCAAGTCTTTACCAGAGAGTAGGAATCATTGAAAAGTGTAGGCCAGTAATATCCAGCCCGTAGGACCTTGATGGCTGTAGTTTTAGCAGAGAAATGTCCACCTTCGTCGCTATTGTGAAATGCGTCGAGGATCTTCTGCGCCTCCCCTGAAGTAACACATCGTAGGAGCACACCATTAAAATTCCTTTTGAAAAGGACTCCTTCTATCAGCGTGTATCCGCAATTCTGGAGCCGGTAATACCTTCTTTTCTGGATGAGAGGCCTGGCGGGTACCTTCCGGTTCGCATGAAGTTCATTCTATCTTTCAGCCAATCGTCCTCCGATCCCGATCCGTTTATCAGGACAAGTTCTGACTGTTCCTCTTTAGCAGGCATCTCCACTTCCTGTGTCATATACTCACACAGACCTCTGCCTTTAATAGTCCTGGTGGGCCTGACCTCAATGTCATACTCCAGGATCTTGGTGATCCAATTAGCCCCTTTTTCTGTGATTTCTCCCTCCATGATGTATTCCCGCACACTAGAATGTGCGACATATACCAGGACTTTGCTACAGGAAATTAGATGGCGAACTTTTTAAGCCCCTTTACTATTGCGAAAGCCTGTCTTTCAACGAAGTTATAATTCACTTCATATTCCTTTAAGGTTCGGGAATAGAAAGCAACTGGATGCTCCCCTTTCCTTCTCTATCCTTTTGAGTCAGAACAGTAGCGATACTTGACTTGCTACTGAAAGCATACATTATAAAATCTTTATGTTGATCTGGATTGATCAACACTGGGGCTGATGAGATAGCTTCCTTGACCTTCTCAAATGCCTCCCTCGCCTCCGTTGTCCACTTGAAAATTTGATCCTTTTTCAGCATTAGGGTGATCGGCCTAATCATTCCCGCAAAATCGGAAATAAATTTACTGACGAAATTTACTTTGCCCAGAAAAGACTGGACACCTTTCTTATTCACCGGGAGAGGAAGCTCCTTTATAGCCTTTACTCGTTCTGGGTCAATTGAAATACCTTCCTTCGACACAACATGTCCTAACAGCTTACCCTGAGGTACTCCGAACACACATTTCCTCGGGTTTAAGGAAATCCCAAACTCTTGGCACTTTTGAAACACCAACTCCAGATGATCGAAATGATCATCTTTAGATTTGGAGAACACAGTAAGATCATCCAAATAGATTAGGATAATCTTATTGATCAGCTCGCTAAATGCGACGTCCATAGCTCTCTGGAAGGTTGCCCCTGCATTAGATAAACCAAAAGGCATTTTAGCGTATGCAAACGTCCCCCACTTGGTGGTGAACGTAGTCTTGTGCTGATCTTCCTCTCTTACTCGAATCTGGTTATAGCCAGAGAAGCCATCCAGTAGAGAGAACATTTCCGATCCCGCGACAGTTTGGAGGATTGACTCCATAGAAGGTAAGGGATAGTGGTCCTTCAGAGATGCTTTATTTAGGTCTCGGAAATCTACGCATAAGCGTATATCACCATTCTTCTTTCGGACTGGTACCAGATTTGATACCCAAGTACTATGTTTAATTGGGAAGATAATACGAGACTCAATGAGCTTGGTTAGCTCTTGTGCCATCAAGGCTTCAACTTTAGGGTTGACTGGCCACTGTTTCTGTTGGATTGGCTTCGCACCTTCTGTTAGCTCAATAGTATGTTGAATGATACTAGGATCGTAACCTTCCAGATCATCGTAGGACCAGGCCACTACTCCATATTTCTCACAGAAATTGATAAGCCTTTCTCTATCTTGCTGTGAAACATCTTTTCTGACCCGAAGGTTCCTGTCATCGGAAACCCGAAGATTCTCATAATCACCTTTTTCCGCCACGAACTTCCGCTTATCATTTCGGGCGTCACTACAATCGAAAAAATTTTCGAGAGTAACCAATCCTTTCAGAAGCTTATTTGACTTCAGCTGCATAATTTGTCCCTCGTAGGCCTTAGCGATCTTTGGTTGGAGTTGATCGGCAAATTCCCCTGAGTTTTGAATAAACGAGGCGATGTGTTCATCGCTCTTAAAGACTTGCCAACTTTGGTCATTGTCGGGTATTGCTGGTCTAACAAGCACTCATACTGAATATCTGTTCCGAAGCAAGTCAGAGACAGGATCAAACTGAGCACCTATTACTGCCATGTGGTCTGCATCGCCATTCTGCACTCGGGGAATGGTCAGGATGTTGAAAGCTTCAAAACTTTCTACAAGGTCCCAGATTCGATGTCTATAGGATCTCATGCGGATATTCTTTGCTGCTGAGACTCCTCGGACGTGATTAACTACCAGTTCTGAGTCTCCGAATACAATCAATTGCTTGATACCCATTCGTTCCGCTAGGCTTAGGCCCTGGACTAGACCCTCATATTCAGCCTCATTATTTGAACAAGCAAATTGGAATTGGAAGGACCTCAGCAACTTTTCATTCTATGGGGATATTAGACATATCCCTGCTCCAGCTCCAACTTTGCTCCTTGCTCCGTCAAAATATAATGTCCACAGCTCACTTGCTTGGTCATCGTCGGGTTCTTTGACGACCTTCGGAAGAACCTGGTCTTCGTCATAGATCACATATGTGCCTAACTCGATAGCATGATAATTTCCGAAGGGATCATTATTTAGATGTTCACTCAACAGAGCATCCTCGCTATCACTTCGGTCTCCGTAGACCTTTTCCTCCTCCAGCAGTTCAACATTGTACATGTCTTGCTTGGTGATGGAGGTATGTTCGGCTTCAAAGTTAATCAGGGCCTCGTTCGCCACATGTTCGGAATGCAGAGCCTCCGATTCTATCTTCATCTTTGCGCCATGTTTGGTCCTAATATTAGATTGGACCAATCTAAAGACAAATAGCCGCCCACCTTTGAAGTAAACTCTCGAGAAAGGCAAAGACCAAACATTGGCGGAACATCTATGATCACTGTATCTTGCGAGACAGTGATACTCGGGCAGGCAAATAGAGTCAACGGAAGTGCTTTGATGACACCCACAGTATCAACCTTATTTCCATCTAGCTGCATCACCCCTTTCTTCATAGGTTCATAGCTGAGCCCAAGGCCTCGGTTATTAGTTTTGGCATAACCGTGGTACTAGCGCCAGAATCAATCATAGCGTTGTGTAATAGTTTCTCCCCTATAATGAGGGTCAAGAAGAAGGGTTGAGGTTTTGGCCTACCTCCGATGTCTGCATGGGATTCCACCGCTTTGTTTGCGACCACCTTAGTTGGCGGCATTTGATAAACCGCCTCGGTACTGGCCAAAGGCTCGGTTAGTGCTGGGTCCATCTGTTGCTGACGCGCTTTTTGGAATATGGTCTTCTGCTCCGGAATAGCTAGAATGTCCCATAAAGACACATTAGCGGGTGATTTCTTCAACTACTCCACCACGTTAAGAGGTGAGGAGCTCAGAGATTTCTGCTCCCTTGCTTTTGTTATAATAATCTCCTTCCGCGGTTGAGAAGACAAGGATTCAGTCGGACCGCCAGGAATTTGATCCAAAACGTCCTTGCACTGCGGACTGTCCGAAAGTGAAACCACGGCCTCACCAATGAATCTTCTCTTGGAGCACGTATTATAGTCATATTTTTCCCGCGGCATTTCGGCTGTGGTCGTGTCATTTGCAAACACCATTTCCTCGTCTTCCATCCATGAGAAGAGCGCATGATCAGGAACAATGTCGGACTCTTGCTCTAGGGACATTCCTTGTATTTGCACAGTAAGGACCGCATTCTCCATTGCCGGGGCATATCTGTATTCTTCGTTCTCTGTCGCAATACCTTGACTACGTTGCTCCACTATCCTTTGTTGTAAGTTGCCACGCGGACAATTTCGGGGCATATGCGCATCGTTGCAAGGGAAGCACCATGGATTGATGTCATCAATAAGATTGTTTTGTCCCGTGGTTAATTCTCTGCTAGAGCTTGGCAACGCTCCTGCCAGTGGCGTAGGCACCGGAACTATTTGGTTCATAGCCGCCGTTGGTGGGTTAGTGCGATGCGCATTCTGATATTGATTCTGCTGATAGGTAGGCCGCCCACCTTGATAGTTTTGATACGCAGGCCACGGAGGCATTGCTTGGTTCTGCTTGAGCGTTGTTATATCATTTGCCATAGTCCGTAGCATCTCCTTGAGGTCGCCCATCTCATTCTTCGGAGAACTCGATGTAGAGGCCAAGTTTTCAGGAGCGGCTGTATATGAGTACGCTGACTGGGGAGTCGCTGGCGCACTGGTCGACGCCACCTCTTATGCTATGTTTGATATCTTAGGAAATATCAGCATAACAGGTCGAGGAGGCAATTTTTCGTAGTCTATCAAGTGATTTTCTGCTTTGATAGCGGTGGCATATGCATCTGGTAGAGTGGCTCCTCCCAGAGACTTGATCATCATAGAAATGTCGGGATTGATGGACTTCAGATAGAACATGAACGCCAAATCTGGGGTCGGGCAGATGGTCATAGGAATCCTCTGCCAACTTAAGTGAAATCAGGCATTGAAGTCCTTCAGAACCTCCTGGGGTGCTCGTTTGATGATGGATAACTGATAATATAGCGAAGAACGATCTCCGTCATTTGAAAACCTTTCATAGAATGGATCTCTGAGGTCATCCCAAGTGCGAATGGTATTAGGAGTCAGTGTTCGGTACCACTCCAGGGCTTTTCCTTTGAAGGACACAGCAAGGAACCTCAGGGCTACATTCTGCGCTGTGATACCATGTACTAGGCATACATCCGCTACATCTTGCAAGTGCTCTGCTGGCGTTTTTGTGTTATCTCCGGCGAATTTGGGAAGAGCTTTCAGGGCCGAAACCGGAATGGCACTCCAAACAGTAGGTGCTACTGGAGCTACCAGGGGACTCTCAGCATCCCATGCTACATAATTTCTATTCGCGGCAAGCAACATGGTGAGAGGAAAGGGTGGTGGGAATGGAACGGTTACTAACTGATTTACGGCCTAGACTGTCCTGAATGGAGGCACTAGTAAACCTGGGTTACTTGTAGTTTGGGATCTAGTTACAGGCCGATGGCTCATATACCCTTTTAGAAGACGATTTCATTAGTTTGGGTCCCACCGGGCGTGCCAGAAAAAAGGACAAAGTGTTGACGCCAAAAATTGATGAGGTAACAGTGCCTTTATGGGAAACTCAGTTCAAGGGGGACCCCTTTGCGCCAAACTGAGTGACCTCCGGATTTTAAAGAAGCCGACTTCTTCTATATAATGGTTTTTGGAAAGGGAAAAGGAAGCAGATATAATAAACAAATACTAATCTAAGGCGATGCGCCAAAGCTTTCTGATAGGCACGATAAATCATAGACTCAAGGGCCTGAATGTTATTGATATGTTCCAAAACACCGGAAGTTCAAAGCAATAGCATAAACAGTTCATTCAATTGACATAAAATAGTATCGCATACATTTTTACTGCTAAGAAGAGTCATTAAGACATGATTTAGACCAGCAAGTTTGCATTCAATATATAGAAGTTTCCTCAAATGAAATGCTTAAGACCATAAAAAGCACAGTTCACAGTTTAATCAAGACATGAAAAACAGAAAGGCCGAACAATAGGCACAGTCTGAAAGTTCTTTGCGAATAAACATGCAAAAGAGGCCTAACGTCTCTTGCTAAAACCAGTATTCTTCCTAAAAAATCTTGGACCATTATCCCTCAACAGAGGGAGTATATATAGCCGGAGAGAAAAATCCCACCGCCTGGAGAGTTGTAACAGAATGATTCCACAATCTCCCGTAATGATGCCCGAATAAGAATATTCCCAATGCCGTTATGAGAGCAGCCAATCAGGGTACATCATCCAGTTGGTCAGTTACAGGCGTGCCCTTTGAAATGATGGCAGTGGTCCCAACCAAGCTTCAAAGCGATGAGTGTCGTCCACCGCTTTAGAGAACCATGGCGAGCAGTAGTCAATGACACCATCCCGCTCAGCCATCTCACAGCTTGCTTTGATAATCGATGTAAGGCACGTGGCAGCAAACCGCGGACCGAATGAAAACTCCTCCTCCATCGACCGGGGGCTTGCGGAGAAGTGACACGTGTTCAGAGGACGGAGGCTACTTTGAAAACGGTTAAAGGCCGCATGAAAAGGGGGCGAAAGACGCGTGGCCGCGTTTCGCAACCCGTGGTGCTCTCGTCCCTGCTGTTGTTTTAAAAAAAATGAACCGCTGACACGTGAGCGAGGGTGGGTCCCGCCAAGAAATAAAGAAGGCCAATAGAAATCCTTCGCAGCCCGCCGCAGCATACTCTACTCTTGCTAGGGAAAGATTGCGATACACCACCACGTACAAAGATGTGGGCCCCGTTTCGCAACCCGTAGGAAACATAAAGCAACAGAAAATGAAGAAACCCGCAGGTGAGACACGTGGGCACCCAGCCCAGCCTTTCAGGAGCCGAACGGGGAGCCGCTTGTCGAAGTTGCGAAGCAAGGAATGCACAACGGGGGAGATCAAAACCTGCTGGGAAGCCGAAAAAGACGCGGAGACGCGCAGGCCAACGCATGAATATATGCAAAAAGGGGGAACCCGAAGGGAGCTGCTTGGAATATTATTTCAACATAAACCATAATCATGATCAAGTGATTATATATATATAATGTTAAAATTATATAAACATTTACAATTTCAATCAATATAAACACATATAATGAACAACTTACCAATGGATGATAATTATGCCCCCCTTCAACGTGACCATGTTGCCTACAATGTTTCTCAACTGTTGTGATTAAAAGTCATCTCGTCTTTAAGCCCTTGCAATTATTGCAAGGACAATAACATTTCCCATCACCAGGCTTTCTTTTCAATCTAGCCCACAATCTATCAAGTGTCTCTTCATTTTGCTCTGGACTAATATTATCTGACATGTTTTTTCTTTACCAAGCTTGACTATTTAAATCTTCAAAAAATATCAAACTCACACTACAATAATTTTTATCCATAGAGAGGTAACAAAATCTAATAATTCTGATATTTTACACCAAAAAAATTTGGCATGCAACCACCCCTGCAAAAGAGAAGATAGCCTGAAGTTAATGACCCCAAAAAACACTTTAAAATGCTAATTCCAAAACTTATTAAATTTTGATTTTACTATGATTTCCAAATGTTACTCTTAAAAACATAATATTGAAATTGATCGCAAACTTCTTACAACGATGGAGGTAGCGAGCTAGTAAGAGCAAATGACCCATTCCTAAGGAGCAACAAGTCAGAATCATCATTGCTAATGTCAATATGGATTTATCCTTTTAGTTAAAGATGCAATGTGCCACTTCTTATGACGAGCTTATCCCTAGGGCCCTCAACATTGAGAGAGCCCTAATCGCACAAGGAAGCACACACTAGTAGAATTTGGAAAATAAATGACTAGGTGACTAAAAATTTTACTCACAACAACTAAAAATGACTAAATTTTGCTCATTTTTTGCAACTTAGCTATAAATGAGTAAATAAATTACTAGTTTGGTCATTGATTAAAAATTATTTAGTCACAAAAATAAAAATGACTAAATAGTTAGCAATTTATTTAGTCACAATCCATTTGAATAAATAATTTAAGGAATCAAGAATATAGCCCACCAAAATACTCTAAAACTTTAATAAACATACCCTAAAACTTTTGTCAAAATCTTATTTTCAGGCGTAGCCCACCATAATGGAGTTTTCATTTTAATAAGCATACTCTAAAACCTTTGTCAAAACATTATTTTAAAGCATAGACTGCCAAAATGGAGAAGTGTTTCAGTAAAGAATAATAGAGAACGGTGAGGAGATGTGCGTGAAAAAAGGCATAGGATTCATTGCTACTTATCTCATTCCTGCTCTGCTCAACAAATCTTACATTGTTCTCGCTACTATTTGTAATCTAGGTATTTACTTGACATATATTTGCATAATCTCAAATTCCTTTAGAGGCTTTTGAAGTATCAATGTATCCTATATAGGGTTTAGAATGATTTATTTTAATTAAAAAAATAAATAAATGATGTATTTCCCTATAATTAGTTAATATGGAGATCTCCTAAATCGGCCCCAGCACACTATCCTCTTTGGCACTATATTCATTACTCCAGCTACTAGGGTTTTTCATGTGACATCTTTAATATCTTCATGACCATGGCTTTTAAATAGATCTTAATATCTTCTTTAATCCTTTTCATGGTAACCCTTGAGTTCCATAATCCACCTTCAATCGCTTCTAAGAACGTTGTCTTAAGCTAGACTGCATAGTATGCATATAAAGCAAGTCCTTCATACCTACCATTGCTCCAAACCACCACTCACTGCCTTGCTTAAAATGTTGTCTCCATAAGCACAATAGCATGTTATAAAATCATGGTTGTCAATGATTGACCATTAAGGTCACCACTTTCATCAAGATAAAATGAGATTTTTGTCTTCAAACTCAAGGCATTATGCAAGATAACATTGTGAATTGTTTGTTGTGTACGATTTGATTTTCTTGCATATTTACAGTTTTTCTAACTTCCTTTAAGACTGGGTATTGCACCCTCAACTACAATCTCAAACATCTCACTCACTATCACTTGAAGATTCCTTTCATGAGCATCCGTCTATAAAATCAAACTATTCCCTATAGACTGCCTACTTACAACACAAGACTCATTATTTCATGGTATTGTATATCTTAAGATCCTTCAACCTTATTGACACTACTTTACAGTCCACAAGGTATTATTCACTATTCTCCCATCTTTGATGAGTCTCAAAACATTGCTCAAACATGCAATCCACTACCTCCATTATACATTAATGGCTAAGAAGAAACATTGAACCTATGATTTACCATTTATTACTTCATTTGGACAAATCATTCCCTAATTGCATTTTCCTTGTCTAACACTACCAAAAGCATTTGAAAAACCCTTAAGGTCAGCAAGGGGTAAGGAAACTCGTTAAAATCTCCACTTTACTATACAAGGTTTGAGCTTTATTATCTTGTCACTGCTCAGCCTCTTTTTGACTGTCACATCTCAAGTGATTGTCATTCTTCTTACCGTAGATTGCATTTACAAATGTCACTAAGCTACATAGTGTGCTTGTTATTGACTACAATAATTAGATTGCAAGATTTTGTTATTAGCTACAATGTTTCAATCTTTCTAGTATTGCAACCTCACTAATCCAATAGAGTTATTTTTTATGTTTCTACGAAGGCCTAGGGTTTGTACCCTAATCATTCTCTTACCAATGCTTCTATTGGTATTAAAAAACAACCCTAAATCTTGGGTCAAAAAATTATTTGTCTTGAAAAAGTTGTGGTATGATCTTGGATTGTATCCTAGAGTGTGTGGGAAGCTTGTGTTTGATCATTAAGGTATGTAAACCTGATCAGGGAAATGTATCTTATATAGCATGGGTCTTACTTTAATACTTTCCATAATGGTTATTAGCAGATCACATTATTATAGTTTTTTGTAACCCAAGATTGCATTCAAGTATGTAACAAACTTGGTTTGTAGTTTAAGCTATACACTTTTAAGTAACATTCATAAGGTTTAGAAAATCTTGATCACTCTCTAGAATAGCCCATTAAACATGGGTTGTGTTGAATGCACTACATAATTGATATAACACAGCCACTCTGCATATCAACTAGAGCTATAGGCTCTTTATTGCAGCAAGAGGTAATCACTCTTAGATCATACTATAATTACATCATAACCTGTTAAACTTGAGACAACCTGAATGCACCCAATGATGATTGACACCTACATTATACAACCTGAATTAACTACATTATATGAGTACCTCCATTTCTATCACAACATAGCCACATTAAACTTGGGTCACACATGAATGCATCATGTATTTTTTATAGCACAATTGTGCCACATGACCAATAGAGTTATGGATCACATAATTATAGTCACAAGAATATGTTCCTTGGTTGTAATCTTATGGTGGTTCCACACAACAAAATTTGGACATGAAATTCTCAAAACCCTAAACCTCTAAAAATTAAATCTGATGAAATGTTGCTTTAAAATATGATTTTCAAACCTGGAACTACAAATCTGACTTCACAACTAAATTTTGCAAAAAGACAATGACTACTCTCAACCTGGCGATATCTTCTTCATTTTTTTCTGATTTTTCCCAAGAAAATTGTCCTTAGTTCTCCACAAACTGTCTCAAGTAGAGAAAAGCACTATCGCAATAAGTCAGCGAACTCACTTTTCTTTATGTTGGCCACAATTTGATTTTTTTCTTATTTTTCATGTTTTTCAAAATTTTGACAAAACTGCTAGTCAAAATTTCGACGAAACCTAGGTTCGTCAAAATTTCGACGAACATCGAGGATAAATTTTTTAAAAATTGAAAATTACACAACAAATTTTACAAGTACCCGATGATACATCAAATTATACATATTGCGTCAGAAATTTTCATCGGATTTTGTAGTCAAATGAGTTAGTGTGGCAAATTTGAGTCAACATATCCTTTTAAATTAGTATTAGAGCCCCCAAAATATAAACATTTAGTGGATGTACCTCTCAAATACCTAAGAATCAATTTTACCGCATTTTAATGCTCAACACTGGGATGACTCATATACCTATTAACAACTCCTACAACATGTGCAATATCTTGTCTTGTACATACCATGGCATACATTAAACTGCCTACAACTGAAGCATATGGTACCTTGGACATTTTTTCTTCTTCCTCTTGTGTCTTTGGACACATATCCTTAGTCAATTTAACATGACTAGGCAGAGGTGTGTTGACAACGTTTGCATTCTCCATATGAAATCTTTGCAACACCTTTTCAACATAATCAACCTAAGATAAAAACAATTTTCTATTTTCCTATCTCATATAATCTTCATACCAAGGTTTTTTTTTTCCCCCAAATCCTTCATAGCAAATAAATTTTCTAACTATTATTTTAAATCCTTTATGTGATCCATGTTAGACCTCGCTACAAGCATATCATCAACATATAAACATAAAATAATGTAGCAATCATCATCCAACCTCTTAAAATAAACACAATGGTCTGAATTACATCAATTGTAGCCATGCTCATCCATAAAGCTATCAAATTTAATATACCATTGTTGAGGTGCTTGCTTCAAGCCATATAATTTTTTCTTCAATCTGCACACTAATTTCTCCTGACCTTTGACCTCAAATCCATGTGGTTGTTCCATGTATATTTCCTCTTCCAAATCACCATGGAGAAAGGTTGTTGTAACATCAAGCTATTCTAAATACAAATCTTCAGCAACCACAATACTTAAAACAATACGAATACAAGTCATTTTAACAACTAGATAAAAGATTTCATCAAAATCAATACCCTTTTTCTGTGCAAATCCCTTTACAACTAATTTGAATTTAAATATTTTCTTACCTCCATCCTCCTCTTTCAGCCTATAAGCCCATTTGTTTAGTAAATCCTTTTTACCTACAAGCAACTTGCATAATTCCTAAGTCTGATTTTTCAACAAGGACTCCATTTCTTCTTCCATTCCATGCTCCCACTAAACCTTGGTATCCACCTGCATAGATTGATCGTAACATTCTGGTTCACCAACATCAGTTAATAAAATAGAATACAAAGAGGGATAAAATATTTCTGGAGGTCTACTTATCCTTGAGGATCATCTAACATTCACTAGAGTTTGTGGTATTTGTTGTTTTTGTTGTTGCGGAGCATGAGGAACCACTAGAACATTGTTGTTCGGTGTATCATCCAACACCACATAATCATTTTCTTTCTTCTCATGCTACTACAATTGATCTTTGTACAATACTTTCTCATTGAATATGACATCCCTGCTTCTCACATTTTTTTATTTTCAAAATCTCAAAGCCTATAACCAAATTCATCAATTCCATATACAACAAATATACAATTCTTTGATTTTGCATCAAACTTGGTTTTATTTTCAGAATCTACATGTGCAAATGCTTCACAACCGAAGGTCTTGAGAAATAAATAACTCACCTTCTTACCTGTCCATGCTTCATCTAAAATACCACAACCCAAAGGATTAGAGGGGCCTCTATTGATTAAATAAACGAAAGTGTTTATAGCCTTTTCCCACATGTTTAAAGACAACCCAACATGCAATCTCATAGTCCATGCATGCTCCATTATTGTTCTGTTCATGCGCTTAGCCACTCCATTTTCCTTTGGAGTCCTTGGAACGGTTTTATGCCTACGAATACCATTAGAGGAACAATAATCTTCAAACTCTGTGTTGCAATACTCACCACCATTATCAAATTTGAGACATTTTAACTTTTTACCTATCTCATTTTCAACCAAGCTTCTGCATTTCGTAAAAGTTTCAAATACATTAGATTTATGTCTAAGGAAATAAATCCATACCTTCCTTGTGCATCATCAATAAAAGTGACATAATACTGAGAGCCACCAAGAGAAGATACTTGAGCTGGTCCCCATACATCTGTATGCACAAGCTCCAATTTCTCATCTTTTTTTTTTCTTCCCATCCTTGAGAAAAGTAACTGTTTTTTATTTTTCATACACACAACTTTCATAGAAATCCATATTAACACATTTTAGACCTAGTAAAAAATTCTTTGAATGAAGTACTTTCATACCTTTTACACTCATATGCCCAATTCTGTTATGCCACAGTGTTGATTCAGAATCCATAGCAATAGTCTATTTTTTGTCTGCTGAACTACAACAACTATTCTTGAACATTGATTTTTATCTACAATAGCTAAAGTAGAAGGAACAATATGACTTGTACAAAGATATAAGGTGCCTACTTTCACACATTTTTCTACCACTAAGGCACCTTTTGTAACCTTCCATTTTTTATCACTAAATGTAACAACACAACCTTCATCATCTAATTGCCCTGCTGAAAATAAGTTTCTTTTTAACTTTGGAACATTCCTTACCTCATGTAGTAGCCAATGATTCCTATTTTTCAACTTAATCTTGATTCTTCCATTTCCAACAATCTGACAGGGTTCGTTATCTCCCAAATAAACCATCCCAAAATCCCCTTGGACATAATCAAGAAAATAACTTCTATGGGGTGTAGCATGAAATGAAGCCCCTAAATCTAACACTCAAGAATCATCAACATTATCAAGGGAAAGAATCAAAGCATCCTCATCATACCCCGACAAGGATACATGAAGAGTGTACAGTATAGCACAATCAGTCGCCACATACCAACATCACAAGTGTGTTTTAAAACAACGATGATACCTTAGGAAATTTATACGTACCCGCTCCATGTTTCAATAATCCTTTTGAACTTCATAACTCATCACTGTAATGTTTCAAGGTTAGACCCATACTTTGGTGATGAGGAGAAAACCTTTGATGGAAGGAATATTCACCAACATATTCTCCATTGCTTGTCGCTAAAGTGTTTCAGAGATACACTTATGCTTCAACGAAGAGAAATTCATAGCAATACAAAGAGCCTACCCAAGTCCATCGCTCATCACCAAAGTTGATTTGGAAATGAAAAGGCTTTCGATGACAAGCGATATGAGTGATAGCACAAGATGCTAATAGGTGGAAAGATCATAGCCCACAATTCCTCAGCTTCACATCACTCATCCTTGTAAAAGAAATGAGTGATAAAATATTTCTACAATGCAAAGGGATGACGTGATACAAAAGAAACTTGAAGTCCAACACGCGTCATTGAAGTGAAACATGAAGACCAAAATATTTTTGGGTATGTGTAGGATCATGATGGGCCAAAAAGTGGCAATATGACGAGCCTATGTAGAGTATGTGGCTGACAACCTTTTTTTTACCCAAAATTGATGAAAGGAAAAGGGTTTTTAAAGGAGATTCTCGACTTTCCACCAATATAAATTATGTTTTACTTTGAATTTAATAAATAATTATTATTCATTTTCTATTTGAATTACGACTAAAGTTAGATTGATAGGCTAATTGAAAAACATCTATAGCTTTCAAACAATATCACATTTTTAATCAAACATGTGTCACATTCTATGCTTCGCATACTATAGGATTAAGAAAATAAATTTTTGAAATTCATGAAGTTTTGACCAAGTTAAGTTGGTTAGACATACGAGTTTTATATTTTTAAAAGTTGTAATAAAAATTCATAATTAATTATTTACTTGGAAAAAATTATAGAAAAATATGCATCACATCTAACATGAGTCCTCTACTTATATCAAAATATTATAAAAAATATTTCATTTTATTGTGGTTAGGGTGGTCGGATACACACCTTATTTTTCCTTGAAATTTAAGTACTACTGCATTGAAATTTCAAATTTTCAAATAGATTTTTTTTAAAATAAACCTAGTAGTTTAGAAACTACATTCAATTTGCTACAGATTCTATTCTTACATATTTTTGAAATAATATAGATAACTTATTCAAATTTTTACGTCAAGTTACCTAACTCTGATTTTTTTGAATTTTTTGCCACTTAAGGGCCTATTTTCTCCATGATGATCCTATACATACCCTTTGCGATGTGTTATGCTAAGAAAAACAAGGCTCATCACTCATTGTTTTAATGAACTCAATGAGTAACAAAACTTATGTGATGAGCAATACAAGAAACTTAAGTGGCAGAAATCAACACATACATAAAAGGTTGTTTTAAAAGGGGGATCGCCTAGGGAGAAGGAGGGACATGACCTTAAAAGGATTTAAAATCATTTTTGAAAAGGATGTAAAGGCCAAACAAGTTTGAATTTCAACTTTATAAAATATTAAATCATAACCAAAATAATAAGGAAAATATTGTGCGACAGGTAAACAGGGAATCCTAACCACAAGGGGCCAGTAACAAAATGAATTAAAAGGCTTAAGACTTAACTAAGACAACCTAGAATTGGCCATAGCAAGTCAATGAAGGATTAGACTAAAGGACAAGGATTAAGACAAATGGAAAATGTGCTAAGTAAAAACCCACACCTAGCATAAAACCCTAACCCTATTTTCATTTCAGACCAAAAAGCCACCAAAGTAAAGGCATTTTAGACTATTGGAACAAGATAGGTTCCACCAGACATAATCATGTTCACAGATGTCATACTCTACCTCATCAACATCTCCATCATGTTTAGCACTATGCTTAGGATTAGGATACTAAGCACACAAGTTTTTATCTTCAAATTCATCATCATCCATAGATTCAATATGCTCCATTGATAGCAAACCCGAACTACATCCTAGGTATTCATCAAATGATTTTTTTACATTCACTTGAGAATAAGTGACTTCATCAACATTCATATCATTGCATCCTTTACATGAAGTAAATACCTCTAGATCATCCTTATAAAAGCATTCACAATCCACAGAAAGATAATCAAGCTCACTATATCATGATCTTCATCACAAGAAAACTCATCACTACAATAAACTATGCTCAAAATTTTTAGAATGAATGCTTAAAGTTTCATTTTCAATATCTTGACCATTGATTTGTAATGAGATACCTATAGCACTTGCACTATTTGCACTGATCAAAACATGACATGGAATGACATCTTGCATCTCTTTTACTTATTCATTAACCAAGATCTTACAAGGAGAGATTTCATGCATATCTATTTTTTTATCATACCATGTATTTTTATCTTCATCATTGTTATATTGATCTACATATATGTTGCTTATGGGCTGATTACAATCATTATCCTCATTTAGACAAGAAGGATCTTCATTTTCTGATATACTCTTTTCAATCATGTGCATCATGTTCTAATTTTTCTCACATCTAACAATATGACAACTACTATCAACATTCTCAAACATGACACTATTTTCATAATCACATCCATCTTTCTCAACAATCCCTATCTAATCAAATACTTGATAAAGATTAATAGGCTTCAACTCTTTTGTCAAGCTACTTAGCCTTGGCTCATAGATTTCACAAAACAAATCAATGCACATAAAATCCTCAGGTCTAAAATTTTTGGGGACCTCCAACAAGGCATCCAAGGACCTTGCAAACAAAGCATATGGTTCTTCTCCCTTGTGCCTCTTTATGTCAAAAAAAATTTGAACAAAATACATAGGATCAACACTTCTCAAAAAAAATTCATGTCCAAATTGAAGTTCACTGTGATTTGCATGTTGTAATGATGGAAAAATCAGAATAGTAGAGATATAACTATCTTGACAATAGTTTTCATTTTCTTCCTTGGATTGGATGTATGCATAAGATTTTCTAGGACAACCAGCTCTTTTTGGTCCATGTTTCCTCTCATCATTGAATATTTTGAGTTGTTTTAAATATTCATGGCAATTTGATATGCTTGATGAAGTGTTGTAGGATCTTTATCTCTTTTCTTCGTCAAATGCACCAAGGTAAAAAAAAAAAAGCACAACACATCATTTGGTCTTATATTTTTTGGAATATGCCTTATTACCTTTGAAAATTTGAGATTGAATGTAGGAACCAACTCATCTTCTTCTTTCTGGATGTTCATAAGTTTTTGTCTCACTAAACCTAGATCAATTCTCTCACCAAATTGTTCTATGAATGTTTTCATAAACTCATTCAATGAAGAGATAGAACACAATGGAAAATATGAAAACCATTAACCAATCTCTAGCATCTTTCTTAAGAGATTGAACAAAGAATTTCATGACAATATCTTCATGACCTATCTCATAATCTCCCATCAAATCCATGAATTTTTGCAAATTTCTACATGTTGATTGTAAGCTTTTCCCTTTGAATTTTGGAAAGTGTTCCCTAACTTCATTAGGAATTTGGTTTGGGAAACCTTTCAAATACCATTAAAATTTATGGCTCTATATCTTTCAATAGAGAAATTTATTTGATGGCATGACAGGGGCTGCACACTTTTCATGTTTACATCTGACACCCCATGGGATATGCAGGTGGATGATACATTTTCTTACACCTTTCACAAAATTCCTACATCAACTCTATAGTTGATCATTCACTACCCTATTTCTTTCTTTCATCATGACCTTAAAATATTACAATGCATAACCCAAATGCATCTACACCTAAGATCTCTTTAGCAAGCATATTAAAGAACAAGCATACTTCTTCAACATAATACAAAAACTACAAATTATAACTCAAAAGTATGTAGAATTTTCACTATTATTTCCCTTTCTTAGTTCACTCAATAGGGAACCAAAAAATTTCAATAATTTCAAATATGGTTTTCATACACAAGCTTATCCTTCTTGAAAACCAAAGTATGGAAAATACTTGGATATGTTGCAGCTGCTGCAAATTTTCCTTCCCGATTAGAAATATTTATAGATCTAAAACATTCTTCATGATTCATTAGGTTCTTTTCACAAAGTCGCCACCTTTCTTCACAGAGAACTAAAATTCAAACAACATGAAGCTCTTTTAAAGCTTAATTTAATTTTGGGTCTCCTCCAACAACAGAGTCACACATAATCTTTTTTAAATCTGATGTGAAAAAACCACTTCCAAGTCTAAAAAATTCAATATCTAAACCAAATGTTCATATTCATCAAATGCTTGACTCTTTGTTCAAGATATATCACTATTGCCTAGTTGAGTCACCAATATGTTGGTGTTTTTTCAGCTGAACCTTGAAAATCCTTTAAAGTATAGCCAACCCTTATGTTCAAGAACTTCAAGATTAGTGGCCAACGAATAGTCTAGATGGATTTTATACTTTTTTCCCTTACACTTTAGGCTCTGCAAAACCTAGGCGAGTGGTCTTATGTGACACTGGATGCAAATATTCAACTTATGGTGCAACACAATGTAAAGTATATAAACTCCATACAATATAACAAGAGTGTGTGTTTTTTCCTCAAATAATGGTACACCCCTTGTTCTTATTCCATTACAGGCATGAAGTTGAGAGACAAAATAAGCATAAAACTAAAGCATTAAAGTGTTGTTTGAATTTAAAAATTATTTCTAAGAATGGAGTAAGACAAATGTGCAAGGCCATTTTCTGCCTTGGGCTACAAAGTCACATATCATGCACATCATATCATAATATTATAACATAATCTTGATGACCAACAAAATTTTATCACATTATGACAGAAAGGTCAACATAAGCCTGTCATGAAATTCTACTTAGCAATCCACCTGAAAATATTATACCCTCATTATCTACTTGCAAGCATTTAAACCACTCCTTGAATGGAAAGAAAACAAATGGATAACTCAAACAACAAATGTGTGTGAAGAACCTCCATAACTTTTTTATTTCAATTCAAAAGATATTACATCCCAAACATGGAGACAATTACTTAATAGTATATAATCAAATATCTGCATTCAAGTTACAGAAGCATTACAATATGTACACTTATAGCGTATGTATCTTTACCCTTAGCATTCAACAATTACAATCATAGCCTCTTTCATGGCCAAACATAAAGCTAAGAGCTTTCCGAGAAATCAAAACCCTTACAAATGAAATAGAAATTACATTTTAAAAAAGAGAGGAACTCTCAAATCGAATTTCTATTTGACACATGTCACTGGTTGAACCCTCAGATCAACAACTTTGCATTTGAATAATGCATTCTTGTTCATTATTTTCCCACTTCTTTTATCTTCATTCTTGCATATGAAATGTCCTTTGTTTCTTCGCTATTTGCATTCCCATGCAACCTTGTACCCTACTTGTAAAAATGGTTTTAGTATTCCAATTTCACCTAGCAAGTGCAAATATTCACTTCTGGTTAAAAACCCATTTATTGGAAATTGAAATTTTCATTTACTAGACATTTTAAATCAGATTTCTCCCAACAATAAAAAATTAGATACCTCCTTTGTAAACAATCATGTCTGACGTGTTCACCGCAACTGGAATGCATTAAAATAATGCATCATATGGACTCCATATTTGATGAAAATGGAACTAAAGATGTTTTAGACCAAAACAAGAAATGGATTGCCTTCAAAACTGTTAGATTTTCAACTTTCTAGAACACCAAATTTAGTGCAGTTGCAATTAGAAAAGCATTAAATAGCCCATAAGAACTCATCTAGGAAGACAAAACTGAGCAAGCATACTACCATCCATATCAACAAACTTTCTTCCATACAGATTTGCAAGATGACCTCTGAGTTACAAAATTTTAATCAACGAAGATGGACTCTGGGGTAGATTTGACAAGAAGTAGACCTACCTTTGTTGTCAAACTGAAAGGGTATAGGCACTTCAAATTTGAAAAATTTGAAGGTGCCATCACTATCTTTATAATTGAAAAGAAAAAAATTGTGTAAGTGTTGGCATCATATTTTATTTACTTGAGGTCAAAACATAGTAAAACTTTTGAGTAGAATAATGGGCATGTTACATTTTGAATAATTCAGTGTACATTAAAAATCCTACTAAGATTAATTATTCAATTTCATATTTAATTCCATGGATGACAATGCTGAGAGTTGGAGGCTGAGAGAAATTAGACGAAGTTGGAGAAGGGAAGTTTTGCACGCACTTCAACTAACGGAATAGTTGGTGATTAATATTGTATGGCATGAATGTATGTTAATACCATTGATGCTTATGATGTATCATGATGGGTAGATAGATTGATAATTATGATTTATTGTGATGACTAGATAGATGGTGCCAAGCTGTATTGCTATGAAGTTGATTTGTTTTAAAAATGATTGTTAGGTGTCATGCCAAAAGATTTTCCAAATATAAAGCTAAGTGACGGAAATTTGAAATAATAATATAAAGCGACTTAAGGAAAATACCCTAATTTCTAACTTTATTATCTTTTCCCCAAATAAGAATAGATTTGGAGAAAATGTAGGTGCTCCATTCAACTAGCACGGTCCCATGGATTGGGCTACTTTTATTTTTTTAAGTATATGTTAAGGATTTTTAGATTTTTTGATAATGAGATGGTTCATAGATTTTATAATGGTAAATAATTAATTTTTTTAAATGGTAATTTTATTTATTTTTAATTGTAAATATTGTTAAAATTTTTATTTTTTTAATGATGTCATATGGTAAATAATTTTAAGTTAGTGGAGGAAAATTTGGCTTCCACTTTAAAGATATTGAAGTTTTGAGAATTAAAAAGTAGGGCTTTTATTTTCTAAAATAAGGTTTTAATTTATCTTATAATAATATTTTCCTTATCTAATGAGACTTCCAACTCCATAAAATAGATCTTCAAGTCTCTTCTATAAGGCTACTTCCTAAAAAATTCTAATTTTTAATCAACAAGATGGAGATGTAAGTTTTGAAGATGGTGAGATTGTATGAATCCTTATATAAAGGATTTTATAAAAAACCTTTCAAAAGTTGTAATATAAATTTGCTTATGGACTCAAGAATGGAATTCTAGAAAGAAAATATCATCTAACAAATTGGTAATTATTAAAGATAGTAAATCAACTAAACTTATCCGATAAGGGCATGGTTTCATGGTCAAGTCGCTTGGTTGTAGTGACAACCACTAGGGTTCAAACCCTCAATGGACCAAAGTGCTCTCAGGCCTTGTGCCTTCACTGGGCCATTGCTCTCGTGGGTTTGGTTGTTTCTTGTTGTTTCTTGTATCTGGTTCATAGCTCCAATCAAAAGCATTTACCCATAATAATATGGGTGCATTGCATCTTTAAAAAAAAAAAATCAACTAAACTTAGTCTATATGTGCTAGAATTAATCTAAAAACTCTATTCCTTAGCCCCTAATTATTAAATATAAATTTAGCAAATATGAAAACATCCCTTCACATGTTTTCATAATCATTATTATGGATATTTTATGAAAGAAACCATTTCTTAAGAGGGGGGGTGGTCATAAACACAACATGGAAGAAATGATTCACATGCTTCTAAGAAAGTGGTCAAAAGTACATTAAAGGATACTTATGTTTTTATCTGTAGTTTTAAGAAACAATTTGAAGAATACGACACTAGGTATTTTGTGAAGAAGCTTATGATTTATAAATATCTAAGATCCCAAAATTGATTGAGAATCTAATAATACATGATTCTTTAATGAAAACCCAACTGTTATGAGGAATAGATTGATTCTATAAAGGGGATTGTTTGGATACAATGGATGATACATGTAGAAGAATAAAAGGAAATGGAAAATCTCATCCTAGGGTGTAATGAAATAACTTGCACAAGAGAAGAATATAATAGGGAATATGATACAAGAACTTGACAATTCTTGAGAATAATAAGCCACTTCGAAGGGGGAAAATCTAAAAGTCTTCAATAAGAACACAATGTGAAATATGATCATCATAAACTAATAACTAGCTCTTATATGTCACACTTATGTCTTCGATGCCACTTAGGCCGACTTAGTTACATATATAAGATTATATAAATGAAATTATATAACTTAATTAAGAGTTATTCTAGCCATATGTTAGATATACATATGCTAATACAAGTAATAGGTGAAGAGCATACCATGCCCCCTCTTTAGAAATTTTTTTTCCTTAATGTTGATCAATTATAGATTATTTTGCATGAAGTCTTCATTTTCCCAAGTAGCATCTTCATTGGAGAAATCTTCCATTTCATCAAATACTTTGATTGCCCTCATCTAGAACCTTTCAGTGCATGTTTGAAAGATTCCCTCTAGTTCAAGAATCATTCTAATCTCCTCATCTTGATCTTTGGTAACTCAATCTAGGTTGCAACTCTATATTTAATAACCTTCTTCAAGAATGAAATATAGAAGACTAGATATATTTTTATTGACTTAGGTAACTCTAATTTATATGTTACATTTCTAATCATCTAAAAGGATTATATGGGACCATAATACTTGGTCCAAGTTTTTTATCCTTCTTTTATTGTTTCAAATCCATTTTATTATATGGATGTAATCACACAAAGACCAAATCTTCTACTTCAAAATTCCTTTCACTATAATGTTGATCTACTAGCTACTTCATACTATCATGTGTCATTGACAAGTTCTCCTTGAGATTAGTAAGTAGTTTGTGTTGATGTTGGATGTTTACCTATTTGTACCTTTTCCCATATACCCACAATGAAGATGTGATTGATGGTGGATAGTGTACTTATATAATGTAAAAATGGAGACATTTTAAATGAAGTATATAAAGAAGTGGCGCTCCATCATTCTACTAGTGGTAGACATTACACCCATCTCTATTGTTTATTTGGAGCAAAACATCAAAGATAACCATCCAAGCACTTGTTGACCACCTCTCTATCCACTTGATTAGGGATGATATGATGAGATATGAACAAGTTGATTACCCAAACATGAAAATAAGTGAGTCTAAAAATTACTTGTAAATACATGATCATGATCACTTACTTTGATTTTTGGAGTCTTGTGCATTTTCTAAATAGTATCCATAATTTTTCTATAGTGCTTTCTACAAATGGGTGTGACAAAGCATTAAAAAATTCATATTTAATGAGTTGACCCAAGAAAACCATGATAAAATTCCCCCTTCAAGATTGCAAAAAACTATGGTTACCTCTACTCACCTCTAGCTTAAAATAGATAAGGGTTATAAAATATCTAGAGTATTTATTGTCTCCCCTTTATTTTTCTAGCATACCATACCATGCATAGTACACCAACTAACCCTAAAATTAAATTTATTTTAAAAAATGGAAGTTAATCCCTTCTTGAACAAATCCCAAAACTCAAGTTATCAATTCCTTTATCAAGCTCAAAACCACACACACAAGATTGAACCTATTTTCAAAAATTAAGTTTGAACTTAGGACAAAGTTGAACCACTTCTAACATTGTTTCTTGTGCCAATGTATTCAATTTATACACCTAGGGTGTGTATAAAAGAATATCACCCATAGATCATTATCCATTATGGATCATCATCACTTATCATCAAGATTCATTCTCCCTCATTTGGAATCAATAATAGTGCTTGTGCCTCTCAAAATCACGCATACCTCTACACTTATAACATCTTACATCAACTATTCCATTGCATTAGCCTCTTTATCAATAAGTTCCAAAACTCTAGTTTTTAAATAAGATCATTGTATCCATCTTTTACACTATATCCAAGTTATCACCATCACAATCACATCAATGTCATTTATTCCTTGTTGTCTTCTAGCTATTATCTAAATAATTAAATCAATCTAGGGATTGACTATGGAAAAAATATATCATAGCAAGCTCCAAACAATTTTTCTCAACACCAAAATTAGTTTTTCCATTGAAAGTGCATGCATTAGGCAAGGCTCTTTTACAAATATAAAATATCTACATACATTAGGGTGAGACTATACAAAAGATTCAATATTGGAAATATTAGGTTAGACTCATAGATAAAAGATTTAAATAATTCACTTTAACATTAATTCATTTCAGCATTGTGTCAAAGAAAATCGATCAAAAACATGCCCTATTCATGCCCCAATGTAAAATAGGTAAAGGCATGCCCCCTCGGGAAAATTGACAAATTTTTGAAAAATTCCAAAAAAATTGGAAATAGTCCCGATTAGTCAATTTGATAGCCAGAAATGCAGTGGAGTTGACAAAATTGAGTTTTGAGGTGTTTGGTACATGTACAGGTCGATAGAAATTGGAAGAATACATGGCCAATAAACAAGGTTGGAGGAAATGCCACCCAAAACCATAGGTATATATAGAAATTGGGTGAAAATCCAATTCATTTTCACCCTCCAAGTTTAGAAATTGAGATTTTTGCTCTGGACCTTCGAGCCACCATGTCTCCAGTTCCACACTTGTAGCATCGCGGTTATTGCATTTGGACCTTCAGATGACCTACAGACGCGGGGGGCGGTATGTAGCTGGAAACCGTCTCTTGAAATTTTGTTTTTCACATTTTTCTAGGAATTTATTACAATTTTTCCTCATGCATCACTTTTTTGTGCACCGCATATGAACACGCCATGCACGCATCTGCTTGCAAAATGTTTCATTTGAAATTTCATGTCATATGATAGCGTAGGTTTGTTGTAGTTGTTCAAACACATTTGTTTTTTTTAACACATGTGTACTTATGCATCACATATGTAGTTAGTAGTAACGCACATAGCATTTAGCAATACATCTGGTTTTTTTTAAGACCCATTTGCATGTTGAATGGCCATTATTTGGGCATGATATTTAGTTATACACATTTGCATTTTTAGCCGCATTTGCATATTATAATGACACATGTGGCTTTTTGTAATGCATTTGCAAATTTAAATGACGCATTTGATATCTTACAATGCATTTGAAAATGAAATGACACATTTGGCTGGCAGAGAATTTTGGAATTTTGGACTATGACAAGTTGTTTGATTCTGACATGAGGCATGCATTATGCCATTGCAAGTTGTATTGGATCCGATATATATGAGGGAGTTGAGACCGTTGACCTTCGGCTTTCGAGATCAGCTGTGGAGCGGGAGAAACGATTATTGTGGCACTTGGGGCTGCACCATGTGACTTTCATGCCCACTATTTAGGAAAACCGTCTACTGACTGCATAGTGCGAGTGGTGGCATTCTGAGACATCATCATTTCATCTACAGACAGGTGAGGTGACGGTTACATTAGAGGACGTGTATAGGATACTAAGGCTACCGAGTAGAGGAGCCAGAGTGATGTATGATACATAGAGGGGATATGCTAAGATGTGTAGATACTATCCCCATCAGGACATTAGACAGTTAGGGATAGATCACTATGACATTAGATGGCATGTTTTAGCGTAGAGATATGGTAGGTTAGATTGTTTATTCTGTACATTGATTGGAGGGGTAATTCTTCCTGACTGTTGAGGTCATGGATTTCCAGTAGGATGGGGCGAGATGCTAGTAGGAATGCTCAAGAGATAGGTGGTATATGCCTGGAGCCCATGTTTGTTAGCCATGTTGTACTTCCATTTGCATGATATTTCCTACAAAGAGGCACAGTCCATGAGTTGTACTACCACGTTCCTGATGGTATGGGCTTGGGAACACATAGCTATTTTTCATCCACCTATTATAGCCGAGCTACAACAAAGATCACCTTATTCCTTCTGTTATGCAGGTGAAAACACCCAGACTCATGTTGGTGATACTGGTTACTACAAACATGTCATCGACACGATGGTTCAGTTTATTTGGAGACCATACACAGATTGCCCACAATGGCCAAATGAGGATAGATATTTGGCATTCTACCGTCAAACTTAGTACTTGATTGGGCGAACAGTTTCACATGTACACATCATTGAGAGGCATTTGTCAGACCAGGTCCTAAGACAATTTGGAGAGGTTCAGGATGAGCCTCAAGGTCGAGCAGAGTATGCCAAATCTTCTCGAGAGGTGACATTGTGGGGACCAGAGATTCCTATGGCAACAATAGAGGCAAATATTGATGACTTACAACTAGTACACAATATTTTTTAGCTCTTCTTCCAAAGTACACATTTATTATTATTTTATTCTATTTTTATTTTCAATCAAGTATAGATTTCTATCATAGCTTAATTATATAAGCTAACTATTAAATTTGCCCCTTATTTAAATTTTTAGCCTAGATATTTATGTAAGTTTGTTTGGTTTCCTTTTTTCATAAATTCATAAAATGGTAAAACAGTAAAGATATTAGCCTTACAAAGATGATTTTAAGAAATTGTTCATTTGGAGTTCTCTCTCTCTCTACACACACATACACACACATAAACATATAAACATGCATATACATATACTTTACATATAAACATGCATTAGCCTCTTTATCAATAAGTTCCAAAACTCTAGTTTTTAAATAAGATCATTGTATCCCTCTTTTACACTATATCCAAGTTATCACCATCATAGTCACATCATTGGCATTTATTCCTTGTTGTCTTCTAGCTATTATCTAAATAATTAAATCAATCTATGGATTGAATATGGAAAAAATATATCATAGCAAACTCCAAACAATGTTTCTCAACACCAAAATTAGTTTTTCCATTGAAAGTGCATGCATTAAGCAAGGCTCTTTTACAAATATAAAATATCTATATGCATTAGGATGAAACTATACAAAATATTCAATATTGGAAATATTAGGTTAGACTCATAGATACAAGGATTGTGATTGTTAGTGCAAAAGTGATTATGATTTTTATTGTCATTTTTTTTTAGAGAGAAGTCATTGAAGTTCATTTATTCCATATCCAAATCCAAAAACTAGATAACAATTGTCTATTACAATATTTTTTAGCTCTTCTTCCAAAGTACACATTTATTATTATTTTATTCTATTTTTATTTTCAATCAAGTATACATTTCTATCATATCTTAATTATCTAAGGTAATTGTTAAATTTTCCCCTTATTTAATTTTTTTGGCCTAGATATTTATGTAAGTTTGTTTGGTTTCTTTTTTTCATAAATTCATAAAATGGTAAAACACTAAAGATATTAGCCTTACAAAGATGATTTTGAGAAATTGTTGATTTGGATTTCTCTCTCTCTACACACACATGCACACATGCACACACACACACACATACACATAAACATATAAACATGCATATACATATGCTTTAATGTTGATCAATTATAGATTCTTTTGCATGAAGTCTTCATTTTCCCAAGTAGCATCTTCAATTGGAGAAATCTTCCATTTGATCAAATACTTTATGATTGCCCTCATCTAGAACCTTGCAATGCATGTTTGAAGGATTTCCTCTAGTTCAAGAATCATTCTAATCTCCTCATCTTGATCTTTGGTAATTCAATCTAGGTTGCAACTCTATATTTAATAACCTTCTTCAAGCATGAAACATAGAAGACCAGATATATTTTTGTTGACTTAGGTAACTCTAATTTATATGTTACATTTCTAATCATCTAAAAGGATTATATGGGACCATAATACTTGGTCCAAGTTTCTTATCCTTCTTTTATTGTGTTAAATCCATTTTATTATATGGATGTAATCACACAAAGACCAAATCTTCTACTTCAAAATTCCTTTCACTATAATGTTGATCTACTAGCTACTTCATACTATCATGTGTCATTGACAAGTTCTCCTTGAGATTAGTAAGTAGTTTGTGCTGATGTTGGATGTTTACCTATTTGTACCTTTTCCCATATACCCACAATGAAGATGTGATTGATGGTGGATAGGGTACTTATATAATGTAAAAATGGAGACATTTTAAATGAAGTATATAAAGAAGTGGTGTTCCATCATTCTACTAGTGGTAGACATTACACCCATCTCTATTGTTTATTTGGAGCAAAACATCAAAGATAACCATCCAAGAACTTGTTTACCACCTCTCTATGCACTTGATTAGGGATGATATGATGAGATATGAACAAGTTGAGTACCCAAACATGAAAATAAGTGAGTCTTAAAATTACTTGTAAATACATGATCATGATCACTTACTTTGATTTTTGGAGTCCTGTGCATTTTCTAAAGAGTATCCATAATTTTTCTATAGTGATTTCTACAAATGGGTGTGACAAAGCATTAAAAAATGCATATTTAATGAGTTGACCCAAGAAAACCATGATAAAATTCCCCCTTCAAGATTGCAAAAAACTATGGTTACCTCTACTCACCTCTAGCTTAAAATAGATAAGGCTTATAAAATATCTAGAGTCTTTACTATCTCCCCTTTATTTTTCTAGCATACCAAGCATAGTACACCAACTAACCCCAAAATCAAATTTATTTTTAAAAATGGAAGTTAATCCCTTCTTGAACAAATCTTAAATCTCAAGTTATCAATTCCTTTATCAAGCTCAAAACCACACACACAAGATTGAACCTATTTTCAAAAATTAAGTTTGAACTTAGGACAAAGTTGAACCACTTCTAACATTGTTTCTTGTGCCAATATATCCAATTTATACACCTAGGGTGTGTATAAAAGAATATCACCCATAGGTCATTATCCATCATGGATCATCATCACTTATCATCAAGATTCATTCTCCCTCATTTGGAATCAATAATAGTGCTTGTGCCTCTCAAAATCACGCATACCTCTACACTTATAGCATCTTACATCAGCTATTCCATTGCATTAGCCTCTTTATCAATAAGTTCCAAAACTCTAGTTTTTAAATAAGATCATTGTATCCCTCTTTTACACTATATCCAATTTATCACCATCACAGTCACATCATTGGCATTTATTCCTTGTTGTCTTCTAGCTATTATCTAAATAATTAAATCAATCTAGGGATTGACTATGGAAAAAATATATCATAGCAAGCTCCAAACAATGTTTCTCAACACCAAAATTAGTTTTTCCATTGAAAGTGCATGCATTAAGCAAGGCTATTTTACAAATATAAAATATCTACATACATTAGGGTGAAACTATACAAAATATTCAATATTGGAAATATTAGGTTAGACTCATAGATGCAAGGATTGTGATTGTTAGTGCAAAAGTGATTATGATTTTTTATTGTCATGTTTTTTTAGAGAGAAGTCAATGAAGTTCATTTATTGCATATCCAGATCCAAAAACTACATTATCTATTTATTATTATTTTATTCTATTTTTATTTTCAATCAAGTATATATTTCTATAATAGCTTAATTATCTAAGCTAATTGTTAAATTTGCCCCTTATTTAATATTTTAGCCTAGATATTTATGTAAGTTTTTTTGGTTTCCTTTTTTCATAAATTCATAAAATGGTAAAACACTAAAGATATTAGCCTTACAAAGATGATTTTGAGAAATTGATTTGGAGTTCTCTCTCTCTCTACACATGCACGCATGCACGCACACACACACACACACACACACACACATAAACATATAAACATGCATATACATATACACATACATATACACATACATATACACACACATACACATACACATACATATGTGGTATGTATTGTTATTTAACATTAACAATTTTGTAATAAGAGTTTAAAGTGTAATCAATACATATTTAGTAAAAAGTAAAGGGCTTGCATAGTTTCATGGTCATTATGTTTTGATGCCCATACTCAAGTACAAAGCATTTATTTGTTCTTGCAATTGATAATGCTTGACAAACTTATAGCTTTATCAAAGAAGGGTATCTTAAAAGATCAATTTTCTCATCAAGTCTCATAGAACTAAAGGCTTTAAATCCACTTATAACTATGTGTAAGAAAAAAAAAAATTATTTTATGTAGTTAATAAAGATGGGGAAGATGATAAAAGTAATTTTGCAATTCTCAAATGACCTCTATAAGTTGCTATATGTAGTGCTATGTTTCCTTGATATCTATGAATTTATAATATTTGGTTATACTATAAAAAAACACCATTATCCATTTTCAATTCAAGACATTTAGTTAATTTATGATAATAATATTTTAGTTGTTTATATTTGTGATGACCAAATTAAGGTAATTTCAAAGTAAGTTTTAGATTCACAATCCAAAATATGTTGACTTTTGTGCATTAACATTAGGAATTGAGACATGATATATTAAACAAATATTTCTTACAATGGCAAGACAATTTAAAAAATACTAGGTGCAAATAAAAACACATATAAGGTAATTAAAATATATGCACATAATTAAGGCCTAACAAGGAACTCTTAACGCTAGATTCAGTGTATTAGAAAGCTTAAAGTTTAGAATCATTAACTACTAGAAAACTCACAACTCATAATTATTTGGTGCTAAACATTATAACAACTACCATTAAAGGAAATTGTCAAATATATCTACTATTTTACCTTTAGCCAATTAAGAGTAAAATACATTAAATTTGAACCATCATGATGCAATTTGTCTTTATTAATTTTCTTTTCATAATTGGCTAAACTTCCTTTTTAGTGTTCATGTTTTGAATGAATGAGATGCATCACCTCCTTTAATTATCACAATGACTAGCTTCATTCCTCCCTTTAAATGTACTTTTTGCACATATTTTGAGATTGATGATATTGATAAGAATTTATGTTAGTGCTTCTACTTAAAATTCTTTACCAATGCTCATTACAAAGAGGATGCACTAAAGATATATGTACTTATACGTATCCTTTTACAATTGCTAAAAGTAATTTGTTAGAATTGTGAAAAACACGAGCCATGAGATTGAATAGCGAACAAAGACACCTTCCATGCAATAGAGCTACAAATAATATATGCAATATTCTCAACAAGGAAAGGTTACAAAGTTCAAAAGAGATAATACAATGAGGGCTGAGTGCTATATAGTAGCAACCCTAAATGATAAAAGGATCAGAGCATGACAAGTGTCAACATCTCCTGCAATGAGACATAATGATCTAATAATAGCTCTCTAGTTAACATAAAAACACTCCTAAGTTTACCTTAAGTGCATGAGAAAAAATTACACTAATAATTAATCAAAGATTAATTAATTAATCATTAGCTAATGCATGATTACTCTAACATAATTTACTCACATTGGCTACTTGTTTACTTTGTCATGCACCTTTGTAATAGTATGCATGCAAGTCAACATGGAGGCCAAATATAGTGCTAAAAATTGTGTGTTATGCTTATAACCTTTATTTTATACTCAATATGACTGAGTTACCCTTCATAGAATAAACTAGTATATAAGTGGCAAATTTTTACACAATAGGTACCTAACTCAAAATCATAATGAAAATTTGAACCTTACCATTTCCAAAACAAAATTCAAATTAGGGCTATGTCATCTCCCTCCAACTAGTTGTCATCTGTTGACTTGAAGTGCAAAACATTTTAAATTGTATTCTAATTGAAGTACACTTTTGCATTGTTATAGGAGTATCAACATTACATCACCATCTACATACATAGTGACAAAGATCTATATATTACATAGTTGTTTATTGTCTTCAATCTTTGTTCACAAAAAAATGATTCTCTTAGGGGATTAATTGAAGAGAACATTAATCTCACCCAATAGACTCCTCAAATGTTTTTATGAATGCCATCAATTCCTTACAATAATTTTAGATACCTTTTTAAATTACAAGCACTATTAAATTGATTTCACATAGCATAGGTTGATTTTATGCATAAAGTTATGTTTCATGCCTTGGTTTCATCCCATATCATATACCAAAATTTAATTTGTTGTCTATCAAAATATTGCAAGACCAAATCTAATATCAAAACATCATTTTAAATCATACAGCCACAATTTACAAACCAATACTATGAAACCACGCTTGAAACTTTAAAATAACTCTAACCTTTATTTATCATTTTAAAAAATATACTTAATTTCAATTTATTATCTTACTTCAAAGTTTATGTTATTAATTGCATTTAATTACCACATCTATTAATAACCATAAAACTTTTAAAAGAGGTTTTCTTTCTTTTCCAAGTCTAGATTTGACATAAAAAAGGAACTAAAAGCATTCTTCTTTAAAAGTTCCCCTCACAAAAGGAATTGGGGGCATTCTTTTAAAGCAACGTTCACCCCAAAATTTCAACATTCCTCAAAGACTCCAAAAAAATTTATCGCATACAAAACCCTTTTGTTTTGTTCTTAGCCTCTCTTTTATAGCTCGTCAAGATGATATGATCAAACAAAGCACAAAACACTTATTTTTCTTTTAAAAATAACTACTTCATTACATCGAGAGGCGTGTACATGCCATCCATCAAAAATCAAAATTCATTGTAAGGAAAAACTCTTCAGCTTGAATTTGATGTGCAAATGGCAATAATAGTGATGTTGGTTTTTATTTATTTATTTTAAAGTAGTTTTAAAGCTATTTTATTCATAGACATTTTTTTATGACATGTACAAAGCATATTGCAAGGAAATGGGGATAAGTTGATGTTCAAAGTAATTACTTTATAATGATAGAATCTCATTTTTAGTAAGTTTTTACATGTAATGTAATGCAATATTATATATATTGATCTTTATTATAAGACAAGTTGATGTTCAAAATAATTATAATGAATGTCATTTTCTATAGAATCTCATTTTTAAAAAGTTTTCACATGTAATATAATATTATATATATTGATGTTTGTAGATAATTTTTATTATATGAAAATAGACACCTCAAAAAAATAACTCTCATCGTATTTTATATATATATATATATATATATATATATATATATATATATATATATATATATATATATATGTATATGTATATGTATGGTAGTATTTAAATCATGCTTGATTTGGAGGAGTACCTGCCATTCGATATAAAGCGGACTCCAGAAGAGAGGAAACCACTTCGCCATTTTTCTCTCGGTACTCAGCAAAGCATTCAAACTT
Source organism: Sequoia sempervirens (assembly GCA_007258455.2). Lineage (NCBI taxonomy): Eukaryota > Viridiplantae > Streptophyta > Pinopsida > Cupressales > Cupressaceae > Sequoia > Sequoia sempervirens. Next base: position 25,527,070 of record VDFB02358134.1, on the reverse strand, counting down.
GGAAGCCGCTCTCAAGCTTTTCAACACTACAGTGGGCGGGTTGCTTTCAATAAAACCTTCGCTGAAAATAAAAGGCAATACAGCTTCCTGGAATTTCTCCACATCATGATTTACGGCGAGCTCAAACGCCATGAATATCTCTGGACACATTACATACAAGAAAAGGTTCACAGATAGACGTCAAAAGAGGCAGATCATACTTGCGAGAAGCCCTGTAAAGTGCAACGCCATGGCTTTCTAAGCTTGTTTTATTTACTCTGCCTGTGTACAGAAAAGCAATTAACGGACGCAATTCTTTAGATGTCATATCTGCTATTTTCGCTTCACCGCTAACAGACTCAGACATCCCTATCCTCAACATTGTCTTAAACACTTTAGACTTCCCTGCCTGTCAAAAGTGAGGTCTCAATATAGGGTTTTTAACAGAGGAAAAAAATGGGTACTGTAGGTTGTAAGGGTTAGTAACATACCAGAACGGCCTTATGAGTCTTCAAAATTACTCCATTGCTTCCCTCCAAAGAGAAATCAGTGAAAGGTTTATGGAATATATCTGTGTCCCACTCTTGTAGGAAAGCATGGTGAGAGTGGAATTTTTGAGCTCTCACACATTCGTCACAGTAAAGAAATTGCGCGACATTAACATTTCGCCTAATAAACCCTAATTCTTTATGGCATGAATCGCATAAAAGATGAGAATTTGCCTGTAAGTGTTGCATTTTGGAGCGACAGAAAAAGCAAATGGAGCAAACATGCAGCGAACAAAGCAGCCAGGGCAAGAACAAGAAGCAGAGCAACAATCGATGCCTACAGTCCGACAGTTCAGAGGAAGGAAATTGAAAAACAGAGATTAAAAAGTGATTAACGAAATATATTAGGGCTTCCTCTGCTCTTGTACAGCTGTTCACTGTAAATTTTTTATTATTACGTCGAGTCACAGCAGTATAGGGGAGAGGGCCCAGTAGTTGTGCACCCTAACTTCGCGCTTCTAATTATCCTACGTCGAAATTTCAAATCACTCCCAATTTTTTACAGCGGCTTACTTGGCAAGTTCTCTGCTTATAACTAAGGTTTCAGGGCCCCATCATCAAATATGATGCCACATCAGCATGCGTTTTTGTTAAGGTGTCGAAAAAGGCCCCAAAAAATAGTGAGACCAATTCTCGTGCATTACATCATGAATAGTTGAGCGCTGATGTGGTATCACATGATTGGTTGCTTTTTAGATCAAAAGCATACATTTTGTTTAATTATGGGTAGTCAAATCACAACTATTGGGCATTATATAAACGACTATGGGGTATTATATGTACGATTGGGTGGGTGCACGACTATTAGACCCCGCACGACTATTGGGCCCTCTCCCCTAGATGTCAACATTTCCGTGTAAGATTAAATCTCGGGGTAAGTAATAACAAATCCCGACCGTTAAAAGTAATCCACTCCGCGAACGTGTGAATAAAGAGTTAGCGAGCTGTAAGAATAAAGAGTTAAGGTGGTCAGTAATTAATAACTTTCCAATCAACGGTTCATATTCACTCCATCCTATTTTTTTGGTCATTTCATTGGTGGCTTTTTCTAATTCCAATACATTGCGAGTGGTTTCAATCAGATGTCCAATCAAGTGTATAATGACTAGGCTTTTCTATGCTGTTTCGTTCGTAGAGCGTGAACCCAAGCATTTACACACATCTCTAGGTTATTTTGGTTAGCCAAGTGTTTTATACGCGGGGACAGGATTCCAAACATTTGAATTAGGCTTATTTTATATATATATATATATATAAAATGAATATAAATCAATTAATTGCAATGTTATTGATATATTATTCTAATTAGTATATTTAGAAGTTAGGATTACTAATATTAATATAAAATAAAAATGAATTATAATGCAGATTACAAAAAAACAAAAATAATTGCACAATGACAAAGATATAACATGGTTTATTCAATGTGAATTATGTCTAGAAATAATTGTCCACTAATTTTATTACTAACAATCACTTTAATGTGCAATGGGTACGTCGAAGAAGTGTGGAAGGTCAATTAGGATTAGTTTTAGTCTATTTTTTGCATACATTTATGAAGTACATGAGGTCAATTGGTAGGCCATTTAGCAAATGATGTTTGTGCAACAAAGGTCTTAATGGGCAAGTGATAGCTTCAAATAAACTATGCATCCACTTACAGGGATCTAAACATGATTGCAATAAAACCTTGGAATCATGAAGATAGTTAGGCCCCATTACCAACAAGCTCATGTTATGTTTGCAATGAGGAGAAAGGGAGAGAGAGGGAGAGGTAGGGATATAAAGAGGGAGAGAGAGAGAGAGGGGGACGGAGGGGGGGGGGAAGAGCAAGAGAGAGAGGGGTAAAGAAATAGAGATGGAGATGGAGATGGGGATGGAGATGGAGGAGAGAGGGATATGGAGAGGAGATAAAGAGAGAGAGGAGAGGGATAGATAGAGATGGAACAGATAAATATATAGAGAGGGATAGAGAGGGAGATGGATGGATAAAGAGAGAGACATGTCTAGAGATAAAGGGGCAGAGAGGAAAATAGAGGTAGAGATGAAGATAGAGCAAGAGAGGGAGAGGGAGACAAATAAATAGAAAGATATAGGTAGAGGGAGAGATAAATTTAGAGAGGATGAGATAGAGAGATATAGAGGAAGAGGGAGAGGGAGAGATATAGAGATATGATGGTGAGATAGACTGATAGAGAGAGATATATATATAAGTAGATATAGAGAGGGCAGGAGAGGGGGAGAGAGACAAATAGAGAGAATTAGAGATAGGTATATAGAGATGGAGAGAGGGAGAGAAAATTTGGGGGAGATGGAGAAAGGAAGAAAGAAGTAGGGGGAGATAGAGATATATGGGAAGAGAAAGAGAGATATAGAGAGATAATGAGAGACATGGATATAAAGAAACATAGAGAGATAATGTTTTCTTCCCTCTTTATCTTTATCTCCCTATCTCTTTCTATGACTTTATCTTTATCTTTATCTATGTCTCTCTCATCTTCTCTCTTTATCTTTTCCTTTAAATCTATTTTTCTCTATCTCCCTCACTATCTCCACCTCTTTCTCTATCCCTCTTTAATCTTCTATATCACTTTGTCTCCCTCTTTATCTCTATTTTTATTTATCTCTCTTTCTCTCTGTTCGTATCTTTGTTTCTCTCTCCTTTTTTTTCCCCTATCCCTCTTTTTATCCTTTTATTTCTATCTTTGTTCCTCTCTCTTTATCTATCTTCATCTCTTTCTCCTCAATTGTCTCATTTTTCTCCCTCTCTCTCTCTCTCTCTCTCTCTCTCTCTCTCTCTCTCTCTCTCTCTCTCTCTCTCTCTCTCTCTCTCTCTCTCTCTCTCTCTCTCTCTCTCTCTCTTCTCTCTCCACCTATCTATATCTTATCTCTATCTCCCTCTCCCTTTTCTCTTCCTCTCTTTCTCTCTTTCTCTCTCTATGCATGTTTGTCTCCTTAAGTGTGCAATGGGTGCATTGAAGAGGTCTTAAAGGTGAATTATCATATCCTTAATCAAATGACATGCTACCTTGAGCATAACTGCCCAAGGACACATGCCATCCTTGGATTGTTGACATGAAATAACCAAAAGTTAGTTTCTCTTTTCCTTTGTATCTCTTATGTTTCTCTCTCATACTCTATCTCTCTTTGTCTATTCCTCTCTCTTTCAATCTTTATCTCCATCTCTCTCTCTCTCAATATCTATCTATCTAAATTTATCTCTTTCTAGATCATTCTCTATCTTTTGAGTTTCTCTCTCTTTATTAGCCAATAGGCTACATATAGTGTGAGATTTGAGCCTGAAACAAATCTCTCGCTTACAAACCATTATTGAGTAGTTGGAAAAAAAAGTTTCAACTTCCATTTAATGGCAAACCAATTGTAGTTTAATGGTAAAATCCTCTAAAATATTAGGTGAAAGCCTCCAAAATCTCACTTATCACATAAAAGCTAGATAAATATTGATTTCACAACTAGATGGGAACATTTTATTTCCATTTGTAGTATTTTTTATCAATTTGATGACAACTCTCTTATTTATGTAACTATGGTGTTAATTTTAGGATTAGAAATCATATCAACAACGAATTAAAAGCTTAAAACCCAAAGAATAATGAAGTGCAAAGAAGATAAAAATAAAAACACAAAGAGTAAAACGATCTCACCAATGTCTTCAATCTCCATGGCTAACCTCCATTACACCTTCTAACTTGTTGATTGTGTTGCCCTCAAATCGAGTGTGTGAGCAATCCTTGCCTATGCCAATGTCCTAAACAAGCTTTGAAGGATTTTTCCTAAATGCCTATGCCTATGACAAAGATGAAATGACTAAAATCCTAAATGGTAGAATGGCTATAATTCTTCTCCTAGCTCTCAAGAATTCTAAGAATCATGAATCCCTTCCTTATGAGCAAGCCTGTCATTTTATAGAAAACCCAATTCTATATGGATGGATCAGATTGAATCTTGACAAAAACCTAAAATGAAGGGCCAAGATTAAATCTGACCATCCCTAATTAGGGTTAGGGCAAGATCCTTAAATGAAGGGTCAAGATGCAATCTGAAGAGAATCAGATCAGTGGTGGAGAAAATATGCGAGATAATTAATTTTAAAAATAAAGATTTTTAAAATTAAAAGATAAGGTGACCCACTTTGTGAGATTTTAAAAATCGCAAAGATGGAATGTGGAATGTCCACTTATAAATTACATAATGATCTAATTCATAAGTGGGGGATTAATAAATAATTGTCACAATTATTTATTTTAGTGGAAAGAGAAGTGGGATTAATAAATAATTAGTGAGAATATATAAATAAGTTAGTGGGAATAATTCACATTATTAGATTCATAGTGGAAATAATGCAAATTAATAAATTCAAGGTGGAATGTCCATTTATGAAATAAAAAATAATTTAATTCATAAATGGGATAAACAAATAAGTTTATCCAAAATGTGGATTTTAAAAACCATAAATAATCCCTTTTTAGATTATTTATCCAAAATGGACAATTAATTAAGAATGTGATGACATTTTAAATAATTTCATTTATTTAAAATGAGAGGAATATTAATTCAGACAATTAAATAATTAAACATAATTATTCAATTTAGAAGATATGGATTTAGAAATTAAATAAATCAATGAATTTATTTAAATGTGATAATTAGTGACATATTAACTAGATAAATGAAATTCATTTATTTAGTGAGGAAGAATTAACGAAGGAAGACTTAAGACAATTAACGACGTATTAAATAAATAAACAAGATTTATTTATTCAATAATCATGAAGAATAAAAGGTCATGAATTAATTAAACAATAATTAATTATTTAATTAATAGTCGGACGTAGATCCAGGACATAATTAAATGTCTTAATTATGCCAGGATGAAAGTGGTCAGATTATAACTCACAGGCCTAGGACATTTTTAAGTGTCTACATTTTGCCCCTCTTTGTCATAATGTCACTTGTCGCATTGTGACAAAGAAAATAAGTCGAAGCCATGCCTCAGTGAGGGTATAGGGTATCAATGCCCCCTCGGGAGATTTTTCAAATTTTGGGTCGGTGGCAAAAAAATTTGGAAAGGGTCCTGAATAGTCAATTGGATGACCAGAAAAATAATGGCACAGTCAATTTTGAATTCTAACATGTTTAAAGCGGCCAACGGGATAGTAAAAGTTGGTCAAATGAGCATCCAGTAAAGAGTATGATTTATGTTAATGCAATGTGCAATGATATGTAAATGATTTAATGCTATTGATGATGCATGTATGGGCCTAATACAATGTTTATATGATCATGTATTCACTCATGTTTTTGTATGTCGTAGGATATCATCATGAGATGGATGAGAGAAGATGACTAGGCTGACAAGAGAAGATGACTAAACCAGAGGAGATGCATGTTAGTTCCTAGACTGAATCCTTCAAAACTTTACCATAGGACTTTAATATTTATTGCTCTTAATCATCATTGGGCAGATTATTGTGATGACCAACAAACACCATGATATGACATAGATCAAGGTGTCCAAGGTTGTATCATCACCTAAGACAAGCAGTCACAGACAAGGATGATCATGACTCATACCAAGAGTGCAATTGCCCCAGTCTTTTTTTCATGCGCAACCATCAGCAAAAAAAGACAAGTGGGAAAAATCATGAAACATCATTTCTTCTCTAAATCCTGTTGCCAGTCCTGACATCCTTCAGAAACTAGTAACATGATTGTCAAAATACAAAATAAGGCCATCATCCTGATACGTCACTGTTTTTCTAAATCCTCAAATCAAGATCTCATTGAGAAACTAGTAATCATGCGTGTCAAAAGTCAAGACAAACATCAGGATACATTGCTACTTCTCTAAACCCTGTTGTTTGGATATTGCTGAAAAGCTAGTACCATGATGAAAGCCAAAATACAAGTGCCAAGTGTTTGCCAAGTGTGTCTGGACTCCTAGTGTTTAAGATGTCAGGTTTGATGATGTTGAGATGCCCAGGTGTCATGTTTTGTCAATGCCGAAATGTCAAAGATTGTCAAATTCAGGAAGGACACATCCTAAATAATGTTGATGTCGAGAGGATTTTGATCCTTAAAGGTCAAAGGGACCCCTCAAAATGCCAGATGACAGATGACGATGCCTAGGAAGGACTCATCTTAAGGCATAAGTGACAAAGATTGTTCTTCATAAGGACATATCTGAAGACAATGATGATGTCGAGGAAGGATACATGCTAAGGCATAAATGATAGAGTTTGTTCTTCAGAAGGACACATCTAAAGACAGTGACGATGCCTAGGAAGGACACATCCTAAGGCATGAATGACAGAGGTTATCTTTCAGAAGGACACATCTGAAAGTGATCAAAGTTGATAGTTTGACCAATTATGATAATGTGACTTGTTTTGACCAAGTCTTGACCGAAGTTTGGCCGAGTTTGACTTGTGTTGACTATATGTCAATTTTTCCATGATAACATGATTGACGTGTTTGAATAACAGATTGTCATACCTTATTTTAAAAGTTTTCCCATTTGGCAAATGATTTGTCTTGACTTGAAGATTTATGACATGTGTACTAGTGTAGTGCAGCCTCGGGAGCTCATCGACAGATGGCCTTGCCTATGTCATACACTTAGAGACCTCGTAGTTCAACACAACCAATGAGTTTGTCTTGATGACAAAAGATTGTGCTATGATTTTATTTTGACGAACCTACTAGGACTAACCTAATGTCTTGGGGACTCAAGTATGAGTCTTGCCTATGTAGCAAATGTGCAAAGACAACGTAGTTCAAATAATGACATGGACTGACTAGCATGACTGACTTTGACTCCCTTTTTTTTTAGAATTTTGACATTGATTTGGATGTTTTTGTGTTTTCGATATGTTTCGATTTCTTTGGATTTCTTCAGGACATTTTTTTGATTTTTTAGGTCTTTCTTCAGGACATTTTGCGATGTTTTTGGTCTTTCTTTAGGACATTTTGCGATGTTTTTGGTTTTTCTTTAGGACATTTTGCGATGTTTTTGGTCTTTTTTTAGGACATTTTGCAATGTTTTTGGTCTTTCTTCAGGACATTTTGTGATGTTTTGGGTCTTTCTTCAGGACATTTTGTGATGTTTTAAATTATGCGTGACATCCACTACAATTACATAATAAACATTTTACCCCCAGTCAGGTCCAAGACTTAGTCAATTTTGAGGGATATGAAATGGATGTGCCTAGAGTACCAGATAGATAGTATAAAGGACTTGATGTCAATCATTATCAACCATGAAGGAAAGGGTAATAATGTGGTAGTGATGGCAAACGTATTTCATCCTAGGTCATATTAGACAAGGTAATAGTAGATGGTAGGGCAATGATTGATTATGCATGGCACCTGTTTGTCAGGTTTTCACTATCGTACTTATCCAAAGTGCCTGTTTTCCAGGTTTTCACTGTTGGATGAATTATTTTTCTTTACTATTTTTGCCATTTTTCTATTTTTTTTGCTTTTTTACTATTTTAGCCCAATCTCCTAATGCTATGCATAATTTTTTTTGAGATGTAGACTATTAATAGGCTTGGTCAGTTGTTCCCCATCTGGAGTAGCCAATTGATATGCTCTAGAACCAAAAGAGGATATGATAACGTAAGGACCCAACCAATTTGGTTCAAACTTTCTCGACTTTTCTCTGTCAGCCTAATTTTTGGGGTTCTGCATGAGGACTAAGTCACCAATGTCAAATTTCTTGATCATAACCTTCTTGTTGTAGCTACAACAAAGACGGTTTTGATACACCTATAGATGATTCAGGGAATTTTTCTTTCTTTCTTCCAACATTTCCAGCTCATGCAGGCGTGACTGTCTATATTCTTCATCATCTGTTAGACCCTTCAGGGAGACTCGTAAAGAAGGAATTTCAACCTCAATGGGAAAGATAGCCTCAGCCCCAAAGACCAAGGAAAATGGAGTAGCTCCTATAGGTGTACGAATGCTTGTGTGGTAAGCCCACAGAGTAGGGTTGAGTTGGATATGCCAGTCATGGCCAGCATCATTGATAGTCTTTTTGAGGATTTTGACAATAGTTTTATTTGATGCCTCAGCTTAACTGTTTCCTTATGGGTAATATGGAGATGAAAAATGATGTTGGATATGGAATCGTTCACATAACTCTCAAATGTCTTGGTTTTTAAACGGATGTCTGTTGTTAGTGATAATGGATTGTGGAAGGCCATACCGACAAATGATGTAATTAAGGATGAACTTGGATATTTTTTTGCCAGTTATGTGTGTCAGAGGGATGGCTTTGATCCACTTTATAAAATACTCAGTGGCGGTGATGATGAATTTATGGCCATTGGATGAGGTCGGATGAATCTTACCCACGAGGTCGAGTCCCCATTGAGCAAAAGGGCAGGGAGAGGTGATCGACTGAAGTTCCTATGCTGGAGCATGGATCAAATCACTATAAATCTGACATTTGCGACAAGTCCTAACATATTCTATTGCATCCTTTTCAATGGTCGGCCAATAGTACCCAAGTCTTGTTACCTTTTTGGCTAGAGTAGGACCACTCGAATGAGACCCACATATACCATTATGTACTTCGTGTAAGGTTGTACTTGCTTTGTTAGTGTTGAGACATCTAAGAAGGGTGTCATCAAAGCTACAGTGGTAGAGGGTGTCACTGATGATGGCATACCTTGCAGCTTTTCGTATTAAAGACTTCCTTTGGTTATTGGACAGGTTCAATGGAAGGGCTTGAGACTTAAGATATTCATAAATATCTTGGTACCAGGGAGACTCGGGACCAACAAGTTCATAGACCATTTTAGATTCTGGAATGTCATAGGTGGGGACCAGCAATTGTTCGATTAGGAATTCTAGCTGAGGCATGTTGCTTGGTATGTCGAGTAGGGAGCCTATTGTAGCCATTGCATCTACTGCCTTGTTCTGGGCTCTTGGAATTTGTTCAAAAGTTACCATATGAAAGTACGTTTGGAAACTGTCCACCATCCATTTGTAGGGCATCAAATTCTCATATTTTGTGTCATAGTCATCGTTAACCTGGTTGATGACGAGTTGAGAATCTCCGTAGACATGTAGTGTTCTGATTTTCCATTTTATTGCCATTTTTAGTCCTATAACCAATGCCTCATATTCTGCCATATTGTTGGTGCATGGGAAGGTAATGCAAAAAGACTTAGGAATGGAATCTCCTTGAGGGGTGATGAACAAGATTGCTGCCCCCAAGCCATGATTTGTATGTGATCTGTCAAAATAGAGTCGCCAAGGTGTTTTTGGTTTTGTATGTAATATTGACTCATATGGAAAATCCGCCACTAACGGGTGATCACTTTGTAAGAGTGCATCTGCCAACTGGTCTGCTATGACTTGTCCTTTTATTGCCTTTCTTTCTACATATTGAATGTCATATTCAATCAGAATCATGACCCATTTTTCCAAACGTCTTGTTAATGCTGCCCGGCTCAACAAATATTTGAGGGGGTCAATCTTTGCTACCAGATGCATCTGATGGTTTAACATATAATGTCTTAGCTTCTGTGCTACAAAGACCATGGCTAGACAAGCCCGCTCAATTGGTGTGTAATCCAGTTCATACCCAACCAATGTCTGACTGATGTAATATATAGCCCTTTCTTTTTCTTCTTGGTCGTTCTGTGCTAGTAATGCCCCTAATGCTGAATTAGTTGTCGAGATGTATAGGATCAATGACTTTCCATGAATGGGAGGCATGAGGGCTAGTGTTGACAGTAGGTAATATTTGATTTGTTGAAAGGCCTCTTGACATTTATCTTTCCATACAAAGGGGATACCCTTGCGCAACAAATATTGGAATGGGTGACACTTGTCAGCCAATTGGGCTATGAAGCGCCAACTAGATTGTACCCTGCCTTGTAGAGTTCTGAGTTCACTGATTCCTCTAGGTGGAGGCATGTCTATGATGGCTTTGACTTTTGCTAGATCAACTCAATGCCTCTTCGAGAAACTATGTATCCCAAGAGTTTACCTGATGTGACACCGAAGACACATTTCTTAGGATTTAGCCGGACTTTGTATTCCTCCAGTCTCTTGAAAATTGTATCTAACACCCTGAGATGATCTTTCCTGTTTACTAATTTACCAATAGGTCATCTACATAATCTTCCATTTTTTTATGCATCATGTCATGGAATATTGTGGTCATAGCCCTTTGATATGTGGCGCCTACATTTTTTAGACCAAATGGCATGACATTCCAACTGTATGTACCCCATGGGAAAGTAAATGTCATTTTATGTTGGTCTTCAGGAGCAATGCGAATCTGATTATAGCTGGAGATACCATCCATAAGGGACAACATCCCATATCCTACTGTGAGGTCAACTATGATATCAATATTTAGTAAAGGAAAGTCATCTTTTGGGCATGCTTTATTTAGGTCTCTAAAATCTGTACAGACACGGATCAACCCATTTGGCTTTGTTACTAGCACTAGGTTAGATATCCATTCAGCATAGTCAATAGACCGTATGAATCCAGCATTTAGAAGTTTCTTTAACTCGACTTTGACCAACAGAGCGACTTGAGGGTGAATTTTGCTTAACTTCTATTTGACTGGCTTGGCATTAGGCAATAGTGGTAGATGGTGCATAACCAATTCTCGGTCCAATCCTGGCATATCAGCATAGGACCATGTGAAGTTGATTTTATGCTCTACAAAGAATTTATGAAATTCTGGTCTCTCTTCTTCGGTCAATGATGCAGCAAAAAGGACCATTTTGGGGTCTTCTATAGTTGATATGTTATCCTCTATTGTGTCTTCTATAAGCATAGTTGATTTCTCTTGTTGTACAGGAAGAAATTCTAGTCCTCCATCATTGGGTGCCTCAGAGAGGTTTTCACCCATAGATATGTCCTTTGTTTTCACTATTTTGTCATCAAAAGGTGCCTTTCAGTTTTCACCTGGAGACGTTTCATTTTTTATTTTATTTTGATTCTTACTTTTGCGACTAGAGGACAAAGCAATCTCGCCAAAGTATGTCGCATAATCTAAATCAATGGAAAACCTTGACTTATGGTCACCACTAGGTATGCCCTCGCGTAATCCCATAAATTCTACAATTGCCTCATCATTCTAAAATATATCTAGGACTGGCAGGCCTTGTTGGTCCCAATCGACTAACTAGGGATAACCAAGGAAATGCCATCATCCTTATTGGTGAATTGAGGGGATGATGAGGAAAGCATGCAGACAAATTCAATAGCATCATAAATGAGATTATCATTGTCCAACTCCTCATTGGACTCTATCCAATATTCTCCTTCACTAGTCTCATATTCATTGGCAAAATAAGGATTGAAGGGCCTAGAGTCCTGGTCATTAGTGTCTTTTCGTATCTCAAATGGGTTGCACTGGAGGGGTTCAAATGATGGGTTTTGTATGTCATGGGGAGTGGTAATGGGACCTTGACTATTTGGTGCCTGTTCGATTTTAAATGTTTGTAAAATTCTTTGTTTAGAGGTCGGTTCCCTTGCTTCAGTAAACAAATTGTCAAGGTAGTAGTCACTTAAGGATTGGTCTAAGTCAAATTCCCCCTCTTGGGGGTCGGTTTGGTTGGGATTTTCCTTAGTGGCCTCGACACTTTCCGAAGCATGTACTTGATCACTTGAAAGTATAATGGTATGTCGATCATCATTTTCGGGTGATCCAAACACTAATCCCAGGTATTTTGGTATTGGGAAAGGTTCTATGGGCTCTCTTTGTCCCGCTTTATTTCTGCCTAGACCACTTGTACCATCGTAGCCTTTAGCTTTCATTATGTCATATCCCTTGCCATATTTTTAAATTGGTAATGGGGGTAGTGCAATCGTATCTTTGTAGATCCATCTTGTTATATCAGCAAGGTCCTCGTTACTCATATCTCCCCATTTGATAAAAAATGTTTTTGGTGGAACCTTGAAGGTTTCCTTGAATTCCATTTTGAAACATGGCCAACCATATGCCTTTGGAGGCTTGGGTATTGTTTCTATGCTGTATGATGTATGTAGTTTGAACTCTCCACAACCATGATCCTAGATCTTGATAGTGGATTCAGCCTTAGGGTTTGTGGAAGGGGGTGATGTAGCAGAAGACGTGGGTGGAGCTGATGTGGAAGGTGATATGAGTGTGGATGGGTCAATGTAGTTGGATGACGAGGAGCTGGGTGCTTCTTGGTTAATAGGCACTTGATTTTCAGAAATACCCCTTAGATTGGTACAATATTGGAAAGGATTGGGGTCCCCATATATGGTAATTTTTGTGTCGTCAAATGGAAACTTTAGGCATTGGTGATATGTGGATGGGATGGATTTTAAGGCATGAATCCAAGGACAGCTGAGCAAGATGTTATATGGTAGTTCTAAATCCAGGACTTGATAGGTTGTGTCCACAATGACTGGTCCCACTCTAATGGGTAGAGAGATAACGCCACGTGAGGAGTGTTCTTCATCATCATATGCTTTTATCACAATGCTCTTTGTTGGGTCCACACATGCATCAGAGAACCCCAGAGCCTTGAACACTTTGAGGGAGCATATGTTCAATCCTGCTCTGCCATCTACTAAAACCCGTCTAATTACTTTGTGCTTATGGACAACATTTTCTATGTGCAATGCATCATTGTGGTTGGTCTTGGGTGATGAGTAGTCTTGATCCAAGAAGGTGACATGGTGAGGTGTGGTGAGGTATCCCACCATGGTTTCAAACTGGTCAACATCAATGTCCTTGGGGACTGATGACTCTTGCAAGGTTTTATCTAGTATGTCTTTGTGCGCATGAGAGATATGAAGTAGCTCAAGTATAGAGATTTGTGCGGGGGTTTTGCCTAGCTGGTCAAAAAGGTTGAACTGACTTTTGGGTTGGCCTTGCTTTGTGGACGAGACATGTTTTGGTTGGTTAGCAGATGGGCAAGGTATGGTGATCTTTGGTTGTCTAGTGGGAGGAGGACCAGCTATGGTGACCTTGCCACTGTGAGTAGTAGCATTACAATGAGGTGCTCTCTTGACTGTAATGGTATTAATGTATTTCTCATTGGTTCAGACATTATTTATAATAGGTCTACCCGAATAGTTGTATTTAGCGTGAGCAAAACTTGCTTGATTATTGTTTGTCTTTGGACTTGACGTAGAAGCCTTATGAGAACCATGGTCCTACAATGATTTTTGTGGATAGTATGATCTGAGTTAGATGCAAATTGTTGTCCACTGACCACAATGACATGACTTTTGATAAGGTCTTATATCAAATTTTTCAGTCGTCGACAGTTAGAGGTTGTATGTCCTTTTGCTCGATGATACTTGCAAAATGCATTATCATTCCACCATGCCGGTTTGAATTGTCCTGGGTCATATGATTTGGGTTCTTGAAGTGTGATGACCCCATTCTAGAGGCATTTCTTGAGGACTTCTTTAATGGGTTCCCCCAAGGGAGTGTATGTGCAACCCCTGGGGAATTGTCTTATTTGGAGGTATTGTCCTTGATTATTTTGGCTGCCTTGGTTGTTTCAAGGTACATGGGTAGGGGGTGTTAGTATCACTATTGGTGTGTTTTGTGGTTGAACCCCCTTTAGAGCTAATACAGGACCCATAGTGTTCACCGCCTTGGCATCGACAATGCCATCATTGGTGACATGTTTATTCTTAGCCCAGTACTTATTCCTGTCAGCGAGAGGATTTGGAATTTCATTTGTGTTTTTAGGACCATATTTTAATCTTGCCTCAGTAATAAGAGCTTTCTCAAGTTGGATGCCTCATTCAACTAGGTCCGCGATGGTTGTACAACAATGAACTCGCAAGCCATTTCTCAATGGGTCTAGAAGTGTTTGTAAAAACATGTCAACCTTCTCCTTTTTAGGTAAGTCTATGGCAGCAACTTACTAAGCCTCTCCATCGTTGGAAAAATGGGATAAAAGTTTCACCAACATCTTCTTGTGTAAGTGTGCATAAGCTAGTAATGGAGGTGTATGTGTCAATGTTATAGGCATGATTTTTTATAAATTTTCCTACAAGTTCTTTCCATGTTTTTATCCCCTTCAAAGTGGAGAACCATTCAAGTGTGGGTCTTGTTAGAGTTTTGGAGAATAGTCTCATCAAGTAAGTGTGTTCATATGCATTGTCCATACAGTTGGTTGTGAATTCTCGAACATGTTCAATAGGATTCGTCTTGCTTTTGTATTTGGTGAAGTTTGGGGCCACATATCCAGGAGGAAATGGTGGCATGTATAAAGTTGTGTCAAAAGGATATGGACATAGTTCATATGACATTGGTGGTGTTTTGTTGGATGTTTGCATGTTTTCCATCTATTTTTGGAGGTCTGCCATTCTGGCTATCAAGGCATCTATTATGGGATTATTGGTTGCATCACACATGGGAGTGATGTGTATCCCCTGAGTCCTAATTGATTGTGATAACATGTTCAAGTTTGGATGTGACATGTGTTGCCATGAAATATATGATATGTTTTGGTTTGGCGATTGATGGTATTGCCAATTTTGATGGGGATTGTGTTGTGTGTGGATTTGTGATGAATATGTGGGGATGTGTGATCCGGCCATATTTGTCGATATTTGAGGAATCTAGTAACTTTGACTATTTGGTTGCCCAAGGGTATTCATTTGTTGCATCATTTGAGTGCCTTGTCCATATTGGAAGAATTGTCCATGTGGGATGTTGGTATTTTTTCCTTGGAATTGTCCATGCGGGATGTTGGTATTATGGCCTTGGAATTGTCCATGCACGATGTTGGTATTATGGCCTTGGAATTGTCCATGTGAGATGTTGGTATTTTTTCCTTGTGAGGCATTGATGTTTAATTGTGATGACGTGTTAACGTTTGGTTGGGAACTTCTAATAAGCATACGTTGTTTAGTTCCTCTAGAGGGATTGAATGAGGTTCCAACATACGGATTTGATGATAATGTCCCTATGGTCATATATGAAGTTCCAAACATGGGGTTTGAGGAATTTTCCCCTATTGATGTAGATCCAAGGGTAGTTCTAGCTGTTTGTGAAGATGTCATTGACATTGCGGGCATGGATTGTGATATTGCTTGTGGCATGGAGGATGTTCCTCCCATAGGTGTTGCATTGATTGAACTGGAGGTGTTTTGGCTTATGGTGCTGCTAGATGTAACATTGATGGTGTTTGTAGCAACTCATGTGGTGACAATGGTGTTATTGTTGGAGGCATTGTTCGTGTTTTTTTTAGGTATCGCGTTTCGTGTCGTGTCATCCAGAGGAGAAGGTATTATAGTATTAATGTCAAATCCTCTTGGTAATTTTTCCCCTTGGTCTAAGAGCATAGCAAGATATCTGTCAGCATGATTCAAGACCAAATCTTCTACAAATGAGGCCATGTCAGGATTTTGGGTTGCAACCTCTAAATCCTCAGCGAACACTTTTCCATTATGGTCTCTTTGCATGAATGGTTCAAATAGATTTCAAGAGGATGTTGGTTGATTCATGGGAGGTTGTGTTAAATTTATGGAATTAATACTATCAAAGGAATTGAAATCATAAACCCAAAGAAGTAATAAAGAGCAAAGGAAACGTAAATGAAAACATGAAAAATGGAATGATCTCACCCAATGTCTTCAATCTCCGTGGCTAACCTCTATTACACCTTCTAACTTGCTAATCATGTTGCCCTCAAATTGAGTGTGTGAGTAATCCTTGACTATGCCAATGTCCTAAACAAGCTTTGAAGGATTTTTCCTAAATGCCTATGCCTATGACAATGATGAAATGACTAAAATCCTAAATGGTAAAATGACTATAATTCTTCTCCTAGCTCTCAAGATTTCTAAGAATCATGAATCCCTTCCTTATGAGCAAGCCTGTCATTTTATAGAAAACCCAATTCTAAATGGATGGATCAGATTGAATCTTGACAAAAACCTAAAATGAAGGGCCAAGATTAAATCTGACCATCCCTAATTAGGGTTAGGGCAAGATCTTTAAATGAAGGGTTAAGATGCAATCTGAAGAGAATCATATCAGTGGTGGAGAAAATATGTGAGATAATTAATTTTAAAAATAAAGATTTTTAAAATTAAAAGATAAGATGACCCACTTTGTGAGATTTTAAAAATCGCAAAGATGGAATGTGGAATGTCCACTTATAAATTACATAATGATCTAATTCATAAGTGGGGGATTAATAAATAATTGTCATAATTATTTATTTTAGTGGAAAGGGAAGTGGGATTAATAAATAATTAGTGAGAATATATAAATAAGTTTGTGGGAATAATTCACATTATTCAATTCATAGTGGAAATAATGCAAATTAATAAATTCAAGGTGGAATGTCCATTTATGAATTAAATAATAATTTAATTCATAAATGGGATAAACAAATAAGTTTATCCAAAATGTGGATTTTAAAAACCATAAATAATCCCTTTTTAGATTATCTATCAAAAATGGACAATTAATTAAGAGTGTGATGACATTTTAAATAATTTCATTTATTTAAAATGAGAGGAATATTAATTTAGACAATTAAATGATTAAACATAATTATTCAATTTAGAAGAGATGGATTTAGAAATTAAATAAATCAATGAATTTATTTAATTGTGATAATTAGTGACATATTAACTAGATAAATGAAATTCATTTATTTAGTGAGGAGGAAGAATTAACGAAGGAAGACTTAAGACAATTAACGACGTATTAAATAAATAAACAAGATTTATTTATTCAATAATCATGAAGAATAAAAGGTCATGAATTAATTAAACAATAATGAATTATTTAATTAATAGTCAGACGTAGATCTAGGACATAATTAAATGTCTTAATTATGCCAGGATGAAAGTGGTAAGATTAGAACTCGTAGGCCTAGGACATCTTTAAGTTTCTACAATTTCATTTACATTGGTTTATGTTTTTAATATGTATACAAATATTTCACAATCAAAAAATACTTAATTTCTTTGAAGAAAAAATTTAGATTTGTGTAAATTTATTTCATTTTATTAAATTTAGCACTTATTAATTGTTTAGTCTAGCCACATGCAACTAGAATTTATAACGCATCCATGTGCAAACACATACTCTCTAACATATCATCATACATATAGTTTTCTATTGGCGTGATCCTTGAACCTCCTTTAGGTGCAAGTGCTAGTATATATACCTCTCTCTATATAGAATTGTCTCTCCCTCTACTCTCTTTTTCCTAATCTCTCTAGCGATTAATAAACTATTTGAATTTTTATATATTAGTTATTTTATTTTTTAGATATAAATATATTAATTATTAGTTATAATAATTTCATATTTATATTTAATATTCTTTAGTATAAAATATAATATATAATAATAATATAACATATATATACTATTTGTACTGTAGGAAATTGTATACCTTTACAATTCACACTATGTTTGGGTGCCTTAATTAATTAGAATTAATTAAGCTTATAATTTTCCAAATTATGCATTCCAAAGTTCTCATTTTGCTCATTTTCTGAAAGGCCTAAACCAAAATTTAATTAATGCAATTGAAATTTTAATCACCCTAAAATGAATGTATCCTAGACTTATGGGTCCTCCTCATGTCCTAGGTCCCAAATTTTAATATATTTTTGGTGACCTTTTAATGATTCAAATTTCATATATGCGATTGTTAGCTTTTGGAATCTAATTTTTGGGAAATTAGATAAACACTTATAAATACATAGTATTTTATCAATTCAAATCTAAGACACACAATCAAGACATCATATGAGAAAATATTATTGTTAGGAGCATTCAAGAGCAGGATTTTTAGTCATTTATTGTAGCATTCAAGATCTTGTCATCATGTTCAATCTTATGTGTGTTCATGTCATCTTGTGAAGGCTAATATGCATTGTTGATCCTAAAGCATCTAAGCATTTAAGTATCTAAAAAATCAAGCAAAGAAAGATATGATTCCTTGGAGTGATGTGTTTTACTTCAATCCTCTAAGGGAAGCCATTAAAGGTTTGGTGAGATATAGAAAGCAAGTGTTCATTTATCATTCCTTCCATTTATCATTTTCCATTATCTTTCTATCAAGGTTTAATTACCAAACATGGGGTTTGACTAAGGCAAACCCCAATTCAAAAAAAAAAATTCCTCTCTTTGTATGTGTATATTACAAGTTAAAGGATTGAAAGGATCTCAAGGAGCAATTTTGCAACATTGCATAAGTTGTCACCATTGTTGTCAAGCTACAAAAACTTAGTTGTAGATTTTGTTTCTAACTTTCCAACAATTGACCTATTCTAAACAAAATCCAAGATCCAAAATTAGAGGACTGTCAAAACTTATTTTGGACATCCTACCTAGGACCCATTTTCCCTAGGGTGAACCTATCCTTCAACAATGCTCAAAACCAACTTTTAATGATAGGTACATGTGTCCAAATGATTCTCAAATTTACTTACAAAATATGATTTCAAATTTTATATCTTCAAGAATCTGCACTTTATCATATAAGTCTTACTGTTCATGAGATCTAGTTACATCAAATCATTTCCATTTAGTTACAAATCCTCCTCATTGTCATAAGGAACCGAGATCTAGGTCTGGTTAGATCATCTTAGGGTTGAAAGTCAATATTTGTACCTAGTGATCTCCTTTCCTAATGAAATTGGTGAAACAGGGAACCATTAGTTCCTAAGTTCTTTGTATGAAGGACCCAGAACACCCCATTTTGGTCCCTTCCTTTTTACCACATTTCATTTTGGTGAACCTGACATTGTGTATTATACTTTTCTAATTTGGAGATCATGAAAACCCTAGATCTCAATTTTGCATTACATTTAGGGTTACATATTGCATAATTGCATCATTTAAAATCATAAAATAAAAAAATATTGCATACATGCTACATATTAGATTGCATAAAAGTTTGTCTAGTCATTTAGATCAAAATTATATCAAAAATTACATTCAAAAAATGTTGTCATTATTGAATGAACAAGAGAACTGAGAGAGGGGGTGAATTATTTATATCTTATCAAAACATCAAAACCCTCATTAACATTCAAATCCACAAACATTCATTAAACCCTTAATCTTTTATGATGAATCAACATGAAAAGAAAATAACAGAAACTTAAACAACTCAACACCATGCACAAGATAACATTGGATTTACATGGAAAACCTAAGAAGGAAAAAAACATAGTGCAGATTAACTCACAATATAAGTAATAGAAAAACTAGTACAAAGGCTCACTGCCAGAATAGGATACACTATCCAGAAAGGCTCATAGCCAAGGCTCACTACTAGAATGAAAAGAAGATAGAGAAGAAATGTTACACAAAGAACATGATCTCAATGCAACAAAGATTCCACCACAATAGCTCCAACACCTTTGTAGTCTGTTTGAATGATTGTAGACACCTTTTGCTCACTACATCTAGTAATACAACACTTGAAAGTTTGCATTGCTCCCAACTCAATTTCACATCACTCACACCATACACTTCACACACACATTGATCTTACATCTATCTTAACCCCTTTCAACAATTTAACTCATACTCATACCATCCTCAACCCTTTCCAAGGCTAGAAATGCACCTCAAATATGCAATTTCAAATGTACAATTAACATAACTTCTTCTATACAATAATATTTCACCAAAAATTATGAATATAACATCTTTGAGCACCTATAACCAACATATTTGAACCACACAAGTAGATCTTTAACCTAGAAGAAATGCAAAGAAAAACCTAAACAAAATATTGCAACAATATATTTCAACCACTACACAGTTGACACCAATGACAACACAGGTTTGCTGGCATCATTGACACCACCTTCATACTTGTAACAATCTCCCCCTTTGTCATTGATGGAAACAAAAGATGTGAAAAATCATCAAAGACAACTCTCCTCTCTCTCTCTCTCTTTATTGATTAGACATCTTACACAACATTTTTCTCTCCCCCTTTCAACTTTCCTTTTTTTACATGCTTCACTCTCCCTTTGACAATAATGACTAGACAACAAACACAACTTCCTCCCCCTAATACCTTGGACTTTTTCATATGATTCTCTCTCTCCCCCTTTCAAATCAATGGAAAAGGATAAAAAAAATTGCATTGTTCTCCCTCTTTGACATTGAACCAAGATACTTGCTATTGCTCTGAATTTCCATGACTGCTTTGAATACTCCCCCTTAGGAGTACAGACCAACCTATACCAAATCAACAACCTTTGCATAATGACAACATTCATTCCATACTATAACAATGTCACTACTTGGTGCCCCTAAGAGGTAGCCACCAACTTTAATCTAGAATAAAGGATAGATCATGAGATCCACTAGACTGAAGCATCTCCTTATGCATCTAGTTTAGAGAAGGAGGAGCAATGACCCCCAACTTCTACCAAAGATACTCAAAAGTATCCTTAGGAAGAGACTTAGTGAATATGTCAACAATCCAATCTTTTGTAGGTACATATTCAAGATTCACTTCATTCTCCACAACCTTCTCTCTCAAAAAGCGATATCTAATTGAAATATATTTTGTCCTTGAATGCATCACTAGGTTCTTTGAAATGTTTATTGCACTTTTATTGTTACAAAAGATATAAATAGGCTCATCATACACCACTTTGATATCTTTTAATGTTTTCCTCATCCAAAACACTTGTGTGCAACATGATGTTGTTGTAATATACTCAGCCTCTATAGTAGATAAAGAAATTGAATCTTGTTTCATACTTAGCCATGGCACCAATCCACATCTAAGAAAGAATGCACCATGACTTGTACATTTTTTGTCATCCACACAACCAACCCAATCTACATCTGTGTAAGCACTCAATGTGAAATTAGTATCTTTTGGATACCATAAGCCATGATCTAGAGTTCCCTTTAGGTATCTAAATATCCTCTTCACTCCTATAACATGTGACTCTATAGGATCTTCTTGAAATATAGCCATAAGAAAAACTACATGCATGATATCTAGTCTAGTATCAATTAGATATATTGGTCCACCAATCATAGATGTGTACTTGCTCTGATCAGCCTTAGGGGATTCATCATTCTTGTTCAAATTTGCAACCAATAACAATAGGAGTATATACCAGTTTGGAGTCTTCTATTCCAAACTTCTTCAACATTTCTTTAACATATTTTGACTGTGAAATGAATATGCCAAGTTATCTATTTGATTTATTTTTAGCATAAGGAAGAAATTTATCTCCCCAAACATAGACATCTCAAACTCTTTCTGGATTTCTTCTACAAACTTCTTACACATAGCTTCATTTCCTTCAAAAATTATGTCATCAACATACACTACTACAATCAAGATTTGATCTTTCTCAACCTTAAAGTAAAGATTACTATCTACAGTGCCTTTATTGAATCCTTATTGTATCAGATACTTATCCAACCTTGCATACCAAGCTCTAGGATCTTTCTTCAATCCATACAATTCCTTTCCTTTACTTCCTATTGCTCTAGAGCTCTAGGAGGTTTATCTAACAACTAAAATCCTTTCCTTTACTTCCTTTTCCAACTCTCCATTCAAGAAAGAAAACTTCACATCCATCTAATAAACTTTGAAATCTTTATGTGCTACAAGAGCTAAAAACATCTTGATTGCTTCCATTCTAGCCACCAGAGAAAATTTATCCTCAAATTCTATTCCTTCAACTTGTGCATATCCTTTGGACATAAGCCTTTTCTTGTTTTTTACCACTTCTCCATTCTCATTCATTTTTTTTATGAATACCCACTTAGATCCAATTATATTTTTGTTTGTTGGTCTTGGGACAAGTTCCCAAGTCTGATTCTTCTCAATCTATATAAGTTCTTCCATATTTTTCATTCAATGTTCATCCTTACATGCCTCAATCCTTGTCTTAGGTTCCACGTTAGAAAGTACAAATAGATTTACTTCTGCTTCAACAAATTTCCTTCTTGTCAACACACCTTTGCTTTTGTCTCCAATGATTTATTCTTTGGAATGATTTCTCTTCACACACTTAGGGGTTTTAGGGGTCTTTTCTACAACTTCTTCCTCTTCAGCTCATGCTTCCTATTTCTTAGCCTTTTCTTCTTCTTCTCTACAATTAGTTTCATCTGATCCATATCCATCTATCACCACTAAATTTTGCAAATCTTCATCTACTTTAACACTTGCACCCTCAAATATATTTCTCAATCTATTATTGTAACATTTGTAAGCTTTGATTTTAGTAGAATATCCAAGGAAGATTCCTTCATTAGACCTTGCATCAAACTTTCCTAAGTTTTCTTCATCTCTTCTGATATAGCATTTTCTTCCAATACACTCTAAAGTACTTGACAGTAGGGATCCTTCCATACCACAACTCATAGGGATTCTTTGTGTTGTTTTCTTTTTCTTGAACTATGTTAAGTATGTAAACAATAATATGAATCTCTTCTCTCTAGTAGACTTCTAATAGATTAGCTTCTTTCATCATAGTCCTTGTAGCTTCTTGAACAGTCTTGTTTTTCATTTCAACCACTCCATTTTGTTGAAGAGTTGTAAGGATAGACAAATGCCTCTTTATTCCATGATTCTCACAAAACATGTTAAATTCATTGGGGGTGAATTCTCCACCTCTATCAGACCTCAAACATTTGATCTTCAAATCCATTTCATTCTCAACCATAACTTTAAATTCTTTGAATCTATTACACCCCAATTGTGTAATTACTATTTACTATTACTATGTAGGGTAAAATGTGAATGTAATTTGAATTTTGATGATGAATAAATGTGCTTATAATTTGTTATCATTGCTTTATGAATAAATTTCATCTCATTTAATATTATATGAAGGAATGCATTTATGTGATTGGATGAATATTGCGTTGATATTCTAACTATAGAGACATATTATGTGTAATGCATGTTTTGTTGAATAGTTGACTACCTTGGACAATTTTTGAGAATGTGGATGTAGGTATATTTTCATTCCTCCAAGGGAAGGGGAAGTATCACTCAGGAGAAGGTCTTGGTCAAGTAACCAATAACATGACCTATCTAAGCTTACACACACCACAATAGAATAATTGAGTGAGGTTATCATGTCGGAAATATGTAAGTCATCCTTAGCATAATGTGTCTACATTAGTAAGGGTCTTGATTACTATTGAATGCATGTCTAGATGATGATTATCTGTTTGAGGTTCTGAGTCCTTCCTTATCCTACTGTGCTTGTTTGTGTGGTTGATTGTGTGTTAGGATATATGCATACATGCATATATATACATATGTTGGCATACACATACGATGGATATAATGAGATGTTTATACAAGTATGATGACATATGTATAGATATGATATATGTTTATAAACAAGTGATATGATGCCATAGTCACTTAGGACATGATCATTTAGATATTGAATGGATCATTTGACTATCATGTTGATAGATAATATATATATGTGTGTGTGTGCATGTATATGTATATTTATATGTTTGTATATATATAAATACACATGTAAGTGTAAATGATTAATAGAAGGGTGTGATACATATATATACATATAGATAATATATATTATTACTATGTGATTTCTATCTTGTTGTATTCTTTTGTATATCAAATGAATCATTGAACTATCATGTTGTCATAGAATATATATATGTTTGTACACACACACACACACATATATATACATATACATACGTAAGAATTAATGCTTATTCAAGAAGTGTATATATATGTATGTATACATGCATATTGTTCAATGAGAATGATAACTTGAATGTATGCATTCTAGATATCAAATGATATATGTACATGTATCTATGTGCCCAGATATATAATAATAATAACAATAGAGTAATATATTAATAGGGACTAATTTATACATATGCTATTCAAAGAATAGAAAGATGATCCATATGAATATATGCTCTTATTGATCAAATGGGAACAATATACACTATGAACAATAAGGGATATATGAGTTGGTAAACTTATATATTGGGAAGGATATATAAATATAAAAGAATATACACTAGTATATATATGTATATATCATAATGAGAGAACTTATAATATACACATATTATGTATATATAAATATATATATATATGTCAATACCTATACTTTTCATTAAGCATGGGTATATGCTTTTGATATTTTCATATATATTCATAATGCATATGAGATATAACATCTAGGCTAAGTGCATAGTGAATGCATATGTAATATACATATTGCGCATGATTTAAGGAGGTTGACTATTCCTCATGCTATCGATGCTCTAAGAGCAAGAGATCTGCAAGTTAGATAGCATCCATAAGGTCAATACTATGGGGATACAACTAACAACAATAAACTTAAGCTGAGAATGCTTTATCTAAAGATAGAAGTGATGGATAGTATGATCAGAATAAGTATAGAAGGTTGATGAAGGCTAAACTTAGAGATAGTAATGACTATATTTTTTAGCCACATTGTATTCTTATTGCCTATGGATAAAGAGTTTGTAATCTAGAAACATGAGCCACCATTATGTCGATGTATTAAGATAGAATGAGTCAATGTATTTTGGAGAGTCATGGACTTAGTAAACTCTAATTACCATGTCTCTGAGCATCCACCAATATGTGTAAATACATGAAAGCATATTGATGACTATTTCAAACTAATTCATTAAGTGAATCGACAAATATCATGACTTAGTTGATATTTAACTTGGTGGCACACATTTGTTAATGACTAACTCTCAGAAGGAGGAAATCGCACAATCTTTGAGAATGCATAATAATGCTTGCAGCCAACTTTGAATCCTTTAACTTGTAGATGTTTGTTTTGAGATGCAAATTGAATTCTATCATATGGAGATTTGAATTGGTCTCTATTTGTTTCTATTTAACTAAGTCGATTTGTTGTTGTTTAATTTGATTATATTCTTTCATATTCACCACCGTTTAATTGTTATTTATGTGTTGCTATGCATGAATTTTTATTTCAAAGTTCATGCCTAATCTATAGGCTATATGATCTCCAAGTTTCTATATAAATAGAAGAGTAAGTTCATTTGTTTGGATTCATTCCTTATACAATTTTATGCATTCTTCTATGCATTATTTCTTGAGCAACTTTTGCATTTTATATACATTTAAATTTGTAATTTTTTTCCAAGTATCATGAGGGAGAACCTTGAGTTTTATAGAGATTTTATTATTATCATTGAGAGAAGTAGTTGCCAACTTGTGAGATAGTGGTTATTGAGTCTTTGTTGAAGGATCAATACCAAGTTAGTTGTTGATTTAGAAGTGTTGTGACTGCAACTAGTCGATTGAAAAGCTCATCAAAAGCATGAGGATATTATTCCCTTGTTTCTATTAGAGTTTAATGATTTTCTTCTTGACTGTTTAAATTAGTCTATTATGGTTACTTGCAATTAGGGAAAAGTAATACTTGCTTTAAAAGAAAAGTAGATGTTTACTCTTTTTGTCAATTGCTTGTAAGGACTCCATAATAGGAGGATTATGTCTATCATAAGAATTACATGCTAGATATGAATAAACATGGGATTCATAAGGCTTATTCATAGCTTTAACCCTTTTAGTCAAAGAGGTGATACTCTAAAATGGAATCATCTATTGATATAACAATTCTTCGATTGAGACCATGCATTGTTTTTGTATTTACTCCATGATAAGAGGGATGTTTGTCATAGGTATTAATGTTAAACATGGGTAGCTTAAGGAATACTCAGCTAGATATTTGAATATGCTAGATGGCTAGTATGTTACTCCTGGGATTATTGTCTAGTGAAGACAGGTAACTAGTACTTTGCTATATGAGTTGTGTTTCCTTAGGTTGTTAAAGAGATAGGTTATCATGGGGAGTAGCTTGCCCATGGAATGATATTTACTAAGAATAGATATAATGGACTTAAGTCAAAATGAGCATGCTATAGTGTAAGTGAATGGTAGACCATTGCTCAATTATACTGAGTGAGAAAACTTTGGCCAAAGTAGTGTGATTTCCCAAGACTCCACTATCAAATCATCATGTTGATTTAAATGCATGAGGGTTACCTAGCATAGGTTATAAATTCTAGTCATGTAGGGCCAAAGTAGTGTGATTTCCTAAGGCTCCACTATCAATTCAGCGTGTCCATTTAAATGCATGAGGGCTACCTAGCATAGGTTATAAATCCTAGTCATGTAGGGCACAACACTAAGCTCAAATTGGTATGTCGTATGGGGTTACCCAACCAATACCTTCATTGAAGGGTAGTGAAATCCATCATTGATAGATGTGCAAGGGACCACACATGAGTTCGTGGTTGACAAAAAAGCACTTGAGTGATGCTTCTCCTCCTCGACAGGTGACAAAAGACTAAGGTTTTGAAAGGCAGATTCTTGTACCATCTATATCTTATGCTAAGAAGCTTAGTGGAGTTGTGTTTATAATTTTGTACATTCCTGGAATATTGTAATTGATGAAATTATTATATTGGAGTGGAATCCTTATTGAATATTGTATGACATATTTGTTCAATATAATATCTATGTTTTGGAAGAATTGTAAAATTACTTTGGAATGCAATGCCAAAATAGAATTTGTGATATTTCAATTATGCATGTAATTTACATTATTGGAAGAAATTTTTTTATTGCTATGTCATGGCATCATGATTTATTCACTTAACGTGAAAACAATGGAAATTTTATTGTGAAGAACACTAGGATTTTTACATATGATATTAGAGCTACCGGGTTTAACACTAGAACCTATGAGCTCATTACGTAAATGTTAAGTCAAGCTTATTAGAAGTAATTCATGAAATGTTCTTACGCCAAGATGGAAAGAGAAAAGAACATGGGGAAATTAAAAGGAAGTTGAGATTCCTAAAAACTTGTTTAAGTTTGGGACTAGTTAAGAGTTGTCCTTGGAGTAAAAACTCCTAAACCAATTTTTTTTTATTATATCCCCTTGGATTGCAGAAGACTATGCAATTAGGTTATGTAGGAAGGTTAGGAAGTATAGCCAATATATACCTTCATACTATGAGGTATATATAAAACTCTGAGTGATAGAGAAGAGTGAGAGAATCTCCCTTATTGATAGTAACCTATAGCTTCAAAGAGTCAAAGATTCTTGGATTTAGGAAGAATACTACGAATTAGTGAGTATGCATTGCTAGCATAAAATGGATCAAAGTAGAAATTCAATGAAGGAGATATCCAAGAGGTTGGAGAACTTGTGAATTGAATCTAATTTTTGAGAAAGGCTATGGAATTGTAAGAAAGAATATAGTACCTTACGAATAAGGAAAAAGACTAGAATGGTTAGAAAATAAGTAATCAACAAAGTGGACATGTTTCCACCAACCAAAATTGATGAGAAAAATTTGGATTTTTTGATTAAGATGAGAAGGGAACAAAAAAACCTTGGTATCTCTAAAGGTTATGAGAGAATAAGTTACCAAAAGTTGGAACAAAGACACTTGGAAAGGTGATTGTGAGAAAGAAACCTACAAAGGTAAATTATATTGATCTAATAGGGTTTGGATAGTACATAGATTGGTTGGAGTATAAGTATAAATCACCTACGTTTCAACAAAAATCAACATATGTCTAGAGGTTCCAACAAGAAATGGGATACAATGTGACACTATGTGTCAAATCAATAGAAGTTGTATGGAAACAATGCTAAAGGTTGAAAAGTACATCAACAAAAAAGGCTTTGTGAGTATAGATATTTATCTACAAAAAAGGATATTGGAAAGAGTATTGGATTAATAGAGTGCCTCTTAACTTGTAAAGTTGCTTATTATTCATTAGATCTCCTATTGGATGATCCAAAATGTTGAAACTATGAGATATAAATCAACGATGAATCTAACTTTGGAAAGAATTATATTCAAGGTATTCCATTGAGCCAAGAAAATGCCATAGAAATCCAACAAGGAATGTTAAATCATTTCAAGAAATAAAATGTTTGCTATGAGTTCTACTTGGAGTTGATCGAGTTTCATGGAAATAATAAGGGGGGAAGAAAGAGAGTGGATTGACTTGGATTAAGTACCCCATCCATCAAAAAAACAAGGATATGTTTTCAATTTGAAAGAACTTTGACTTCTTAGTAAGTCATGTATACCATGACCACAAGGATAAGGTATTGGAATTTTAAGAGAAATATGGTGGAAAGGTCAAGAGTTGTGACCTATTGTCAAACCATACCTTGTATATATATTGATTGTAAAATCAATTGCTATTATCATTGATTCCTTAAGGAAAGATAGGAAGATAATTTGATCATGAAAGGGAAGATCTAGATTAATCATGATTTGTAAGAAAGTGTCTTATACTCTTACAACCTTACAATAAGTAGCTATTGATGATATATTCTTAGATAGTTAGACTATGTGTATAGTGTGAGATCTGTCAATGTCATGAAGCGACTTGGCATTATTATCTAACTATGCTAAGGGAAACTTGGAATGATAAGGTTTATCTATAAGGCCATAGAGAAGGTATGTAAGATACGATGTGATGTTATGTGAACCCCATCAAGATATCTTTACTAGAATAATCATCTAATCATTTCCTTATACTAGAATGAAACCCTAGGTTTAGAATAACCTAATTGGGATGAGGAGTTCATTTGAATAAAGAGAGAAACCTTAGGTTAAGTTTTACCTATTGGGTTGGAATATATATTGTACTACTCATTAATACCTATATAAGGTTGGGAATAACTTACTTGGTTGAGTTGTACATTTGGTCTTGATTGGAACATATAGGGGTAGAGTAACCTATATAATTAGACTAGTCGTTGGTTGATGACTTAAGCTAAATATTAGGGTACACTGAGGTTGGGACTCACTTATGAGATTAAGTGATTCACTTGGGATAACGAGAAGAATTCATGCTTGGAAATTAGGTATTCAAAATTAAATTTGATATCTTCTAGGAACCAACATGATTGAACAAGGATTAATACTCGAAATTGATACCAATTCTTATTTACAAAATTAGATTGAGTTAAAAGATGGATTAAATCTTTGGAAATAATTCGAGGACAGAATAAATCCATGGTATGGATGTCCTAAGATGAATAGGATTTATCTCCCCAAAACTCCTAACCATTATTACTTGGGAATTAAATGTGGAATGAGACCAAAAAATAGGTTTTCACTTAGTCAAAGAATAGACTAATATGGGATATAAAAAAGCCTATGTACCCAAAACATTGGAGAATTAAGGGATGGAATGAGAAAGTTGATGTCAGAGGTAGGACATTGGGGCGACAGAATTATTTGTCAAGTGAGGAACCACTAAAACCTAGAAAGGATGGAGTAAGATATTGTTGAGTATATAGCAAGATAATGTCTAGTGTGCCAGAAAATGAAAACATGATGTCACAATTGGTAGGACATATGTACTCTCTTGAGATTCCATAGGGTTAGTGGAAGAATCTTGTTAGGATTAGAAAGAAAATATCCAAACAGTTAAATGGAGATTTGATCAATAAAATAGAGAAATAAAACACACAGAAAACTATAGCAGAAACAAGACAACATAGAGAATTTAATATGATTCATCCAAACTTGAGCTACATCCACCAACAAAGAGTCCAATATTATTATCTAGTAAATAGAACTAATTAAAACTAGTAATCCTTGCAACTCAATACCGTTGCAAATGCTACAATACAATATCAACAAAAACCCTAACCCTTAGCCTTTTATCTTGAGACTTATGTCAGTTACAAAATAGGGTTTTTTTATGTCAACCAATATAAAAATAACACCGATGCATTTATAAAATAATAAAAAATCATGAGAGGTTTTGGGGGTGCTACCCCTCAACCCTTCCTTGTATCGCGCCAAGGGTGATGCCCCTTGACCCCATCTTGGGGGCGCTACCCCCGAACCCTTGTTAAATAATTTGGGGAAGAACTACATCGATAAAATTGGGAAAATTTAACCTTTGAGTCTGATTAGGCTCCATATACCAACAAATGCAAGATAGTTTAACTTGTCTATGCTAGTGAAGCTGACATAATGTTGTGTTGGATAAACTCACCAAGGTAACCAACACTGATTGGAAGCTTGATTTATGAGATTTTGGTCCTAATTAATTTATATTGTGTGAGGTAACTTTTCTTAGAACTCCTAAGAAGGTAGTCTTATTGGGAATAGGATGCCATTTAGTTGCAATCCTCAACATATTTCATGTATCTCCTAATTCCTTCAAAAGTGTTCCCCAACAATAGGATTCGATAGAGATTAAATTCAAATGAAATGAACATGTAAATTGACATTTGTAATTATTCCTAAATGATAGGAACATGTGGGGGAATCCAAGAAGATCTCCTACAAGATAGGAGCACATGGGGCGCCCACATGGGAGGTGGAACCCACCTTTCTTAAGTTATCTATTTGGAGGAATGATAACACTTCCGTAATGTATGTAAAGATCCTAAAAAGTAGGGATTGATATTTACATGAGTGGAGTTTAGTTCAATTTAATTCAATTCAGTTTAGTTTAGTTTAGTTCAGTTCAGTTATCTTCAGTAGTTAGTTTGAATTGTATGTTAGTTGACTTTAGTTGACTTGAGTTGCATGACTAATGACTTCAGTTACATGACAAATAATAGGTGATACATTCAGTTAAGTGGGTATGATCAACAATGCATAATGTTTGCGTGAATTGGTGGAGATATATGTTTCAATTAACTAAGATTGGCTTGGACTTTTGTGTGTGAAATGTGGGAATTGTTAGTAAATCACACAAACAAAAATGAGACAAATTATATGAAAGATTTAAATAAAATAAACTACTCTAT
Source organism: Sequoia sempervirens (assembly GCA_007258455.2). Lineage (NCBI taxonomy): Eukaryota > Viridiplantae > Streptophyta > Pinopsida > Cupressales > Cupressaceae > Sequoia > Sequoia sempervirens. The sequence goes on along the minus strand of VDFB02358134.1, from coordinate 25,495,703 downwards.
TTTGCAGCTAAAACAAATCTTTAAGGATGTTTCATTGTCCTCTATTCTCAAGGATTTCTTAAACCATATTGGCTCTCAAATTTTGTATGTTCATTTATGGTTGTTAAAATGACAACTTGAGAAACAAGATAAATATTCAACATGCAAGCCAATTAAGTTCCTACATGAAACTATATGATGAAAATGATAATGGATATTATGATGAATGGATCATGATGTTAGATTATATAATGTAAATGCTATGATATGAAGCTAGGATGATTCTACATATGCTCAAATGCTAACTATGAATATGCTAATCTAAAATGTGACTATGATGAAAAGCATGATATAAAATGCAACTATGAAGCAAAATGTGATTCTAAGATGTAACTATGAAACAAAACATGATATGAAATATAACTATAAGACTCCAAAATGCTCCAATGCTTAAACGATATTCCTACATGATAACTTTACTCAAATGTGGTGCAAAATACTATGGAAAAGGGTTGTATTTATAGAATTTTCCAAGCATCTTGTGATGTGGCAGTGATTGACAGTCTAGATTCAAACAAGAGTGATGAATGGTGGAGATGGAAAGAATCAAGAAGAATGTTCCCTTGACCAAAGACAACATGCCAAATGGATGGAGGAATCTCTTGACCAAAGATCACATGCCAAATGGATGGAGGAATAAAGTGTGTGAGGAATAAGCCATGTGTTTGAAAGTTTGTTGAAGATAATTATAATTAAAAATTAAAATTATTTAATTTCATGTGACCTTGGTGAGGTGGCATGAAAAGTTGTAGACATTTGCTTGAATTCCAAATTTGGGATTAGTGAGAATTAATTAAAATAAAACAAACTTTAGAAATTCATTTATTTAATTAAATTAGAGGAAATGTGATTTTAGATTTAGAGAATTAGAAGATATGAATTATATAAATAAATTGAGAATTTATTTATAAGTAGTTGAAATATTAATTAAATAACTAGAATTTAATTAATTAAATGTCTTGACCAATTTTAGGTGTATACATTTTTCCCCTCTTTGAAGTAATGTGTTTCCATGTTGCTTCAAAGAAAAATTTGATGCCCTAGATGTTAATTTTCAGGTGATGGTGGATATATGCCCTCTCGGGAGATAAATTGATGAATTTTTAAATTTTTTGGATTTTTTGGAATTTTTGAAAAATTTGATGATGATCTCAAAATTTGTTGCTTCAGAAATGATTTATCTCCTGAAAAATGATGTATAAGCCAGCAGGTGATGATTTGATTAATTGATGTCTTATGTTGCCTCCTTGTGTTTGATGTTTGATTATCGCATTCAGTTGATTGATTTGATAATGTTGATGTGATAGTTGATGATTTTCCTAATGATAGGCGAGGATCAATGATAGGATGATGATGATTGACCTCATGATAGGTTATGGTCAATGATAGGATGTTGATGATTGTCCTCATGATTGGTGAGGATCAATGATAAATTGATAATTGACCTCATGATAGGCAAGCATCAATGATAGATTGATGATTGACCTCATGATAGGTGAGGATCAATGATAGATTGAAGGTTGAGCTCATGATAGGTGATGATCAATGATAGATTGATGATTGATAGACCTCATGATGGGCGAGGTGCATTGATTGATGAACCTCATGATAGGCGAGGTTGGATTGATTGATGAACCTAATGATAGGTGAGGTTGAATTGATTGATGAACCTCATGATAGGTGAGGTGCATTGATTGATGAACCTTATGATAGGTGAGGTTGAATTGATTGATGAACCTCATGATAGGCGAGGTTGAATTGATAAATTGATGCTCATGAGATTTGATCAAAGTCTCACTAGAGATGATTACATTGATAGGTTGATTGATCTTGACTAATTGATGGGTTGATTGATTGATAAGATTTCTAATTTATGATATGTTATGATCATAGGAGGATTTCTACATCTGGTGTAGAAAATTTAGATTTGATTGGGTGATGTGGTTTGAATTCTTTGATATATTGATATGCCCCAGTATAGGATTGATTACTATATTGAGACTTGATGATGTACCGAGACCTGATGTATACACTGATTCAGTTGAGACATTATGATTTTTTCCATTTTTGATGATGTACCTCTCGATATATGGATATCCTTGTACACTTGACATTATTTTGAGAAATATATGATATGCAACGATGATGATGATTGATCTATGTGTCTATGATTTCATGATGAATGCCTATGATGGATGCATTTAATTTCTATATTATGATGTTTATGTGATGCTTATATGATGATGGTATGATATAATATAGATGCAAATGATGAAACATGTGTTATGATTCTATGATGCTTTATGAATGATGCATGTGATGGATCTTATTATGCCAATGAAATGTGATGCATTTTATATTTTTGTACTTTTCTAATGCAAATAAATGATGCAATAAATGAATGAATGATGTATGAAATGATCACATGATGATCCGTAGTTCTGTTGATGTTTATGATGTTTATATGATGATGATAATGATGATTATGATGATTATGTAATGATAATGCTTATGTAGTGATGATTATATGATGTATGCAATGATGATATGATAATGCATGATTGATGATTCAATATGCTTAATGGATGATGTTTTATGCTATGTGAGATGGATTTGATTATGCAAATGATGTGTGATGATATGTGATGTTTTTACTAATTATGTATGGATGTAATGATGATGGGATGGTATATGGATGATATATGGATGATATATGGATGATATGTGATTATGTGATGAAAATTATTATGCTTAATTGGGTTAGCAAGACTTCAAAAAAATATAGGGCCTTAAGCTTAAATGAGTGAATCTATCCAACCTCCAAGAGTTGCGGGAAGGTTGCAATAAGTTGATTATTTGTTTTAGTTAAGCTTCACAAAACCTGACATATTTCCCAACTCTCTTGGAAATCTGAAGAGACTCACTCATTTAAGCTTAGTGGACCACTTTCTTAATGCAACTATATGAAATGATTTTGATTATGTAGATGAGATGCAATGCATGTCTTTTTGTGTTTTCTGATGCAAATATTATGATGTGATGCATGGATGAATGAATGATGTGATAATGTTTTGTAAATGCAAATGATGATGTAACTAATGTGTTTTCTATATGAGAATGATGTGTTTTTTTCTAATGTCAAGTGTACTCAATCCATTGATAAGAGAGAACATTGTGAAATTGTTGCTACTTTAGAAACCCTATAGACGCAGATGTAAACTAATGTGGATGTAATCTACTTAATCATGCAGACCCAATATGTAGATGTTGTCATTCGTAACAACTAATTTGTTGCGCTTTTTATCATCATTAAGCCTTTAAAATGTTGAAAGTGAGTATAAGAATCGATGGCATATTTAGACCATGATGACTTGAGTACTACTTCCATGATATTTGATAGTGCAAGTTAACACAAGCATCTAAGTATAATTAAACCAAGATGACCTAAGTAATGCTTGCATAAACAAACAAGAGTTAACCATTTTCCTATGCAAATTTTAAATTTCATTAGTGATACTTTGTAGAGCACATACCCTAAAAATTTGCATAATAATAATGATCAACTCACAAATAGCAGACAAAGAAAAATCATACTCCTTCCTGGCTCCTCTAGTTCAATACATCATTGAGATGCTCTAGAGATATTATAACAAAAATCAAAGTACAACAATTGAATATTTATGTTAGACGTGATAAACCCATGATTCAAAAGAAACATCATCCATTTGAAGTTTTCTTTTGGTTTGATTGATTTGGATTTTTTTTTATTTTTATGGTTGATGTGTTACTGATGGTGAGTGATGTTCAATGTTGGGTTGCACTATGATCATGTTTTTTGTATTGTACTACTGTTGTTTGTCTATTGGTTCAAGCTCAAAGTTTATTACCCATAGTGAGTTTAGGATTTTTCCCCCAATCTAGGGTGAGACACAACCATGATGCCATGATATGTACACGAAGATTTCTGATGATAGACAGATGGATGGCGAAAGTGAATGGAAAAAGTGAATGGTCGACATGCTCAAATAGATGGAAAAGCTAACCTATCACAAATAGCACCTGTTGCCAGGTTTTCACTACTTATTTTTATTGTACTTTTTTAGATTTTATGATTTTTTATTTTATTTTATGATTTTTCACTCTTTTTGTATCTTTCTCTTTTTCTTATTTTTTTAAATCTTATTTTATTATTTTATTATTTTTTTGTTGTTACCAAGATGCCTATTTTCTAGGTTTTCATCAAGGCAACCATTTTTTTCAAGATATTTTTCGATGTTTTTGGTATTTTTTTGGGACTTTTTCCAATGCACTGGATGATTCAGGTGTAGAATTTCTTGAGATGCAGGCTATTGATGGGTTCATCAAACAATTCCCCTTATGGTTTGGAAAATTGGTATGCTCTTGATCCAAAGATTGAGATAATGACAAAGGGACATAGCCAGTTTGGTTCAAATTTCCCCTTCTTCTCTCAATCCTGTTGATTACGAGGATTCTCTTTTAGGACTAAGTCGCCAACTTAAAATGTTATAGGCTTAACTTTGTGATTGTAACTTCTAGAAATCCTCTGTTGATATGCTTTCAAGTGATCCACTACATGCTAACAACATTCGTCCAACACTTCCAACTCTTGTAACCTAGACACTCTGTAATCCTCATCTGAAATGATCCCTTTTAGTGACACACAGAGTGATGGTAGCACAACCTCAATAGGTAGAATGGCTTATGATCCATAGACTAGAGCATAGGGTGTGGCTCCTATCAGGGTGTGGATGTTGGTTCGATAAGCCCAAAAATTAGGGTTCAGTTCAACATGCTAGTCACATCCAACATTGCTGATGGTTTTCTTCAAGATTTTGAGGATAGTCTTGTTTGAGGCCTCGACTAGGCCATTTCCTTGAGGGTAATATGGTGTAGAAAACTGATGCTAGATGTGAAACCTCTCACAAAGTTCTTCAACATCCTAATTTTTGAAAGGTTTGTCATTGCCAATGATAATGGATTGAGGGATGCCATATCTACAAATGATGTAGTTCAAGATGAATTATGAGATTTGTTTTCCTATGTAGTGGTTAAGGGAACAACTTCAATCCACTTCATGAAATAATTTGTGGTCGTGATAATGAACTTGTGTCCATTTGATGAAGATGGATGAATCTTTCCTACAAGGTCTAATCCCCATTGAAAAAAGGGCCATGTTGATGCAAAAGGTTGAAGTTCTTGTGCTGGTTCCTGGATGAGATTACCATGAATTTGACACTTTTGGCATTTCTTGATGAAATGAAAAGACTTCTTCTCCATAGTCGGCTAGTAATATCCCAAATAGAGGATTTTCTTGGCTAAGGTTAAACCACTTGAATGAATTCCACAAACACCTTGATGAACTTCCCCTAAAGTCATTTCAAACTCATCACATTCCAGACATCAGAGGAGAGTTCCGTCAAGACCTCGTCGATAAAGAAAATCTATGATAAGGGTATGTTAGGTAGCTTAACATATGAAGTTTCATTTTTGATTGCAGGATATGTCGAGAAGGATGGTATTGTCTTTTAGGAAAGTATAAATTTTCCCGTAGATGGAAGTGTTAGCGTTAGCTACATGGTAGATGACCTGGGATTCTAGGTTATCATAGGATGGGTTGAATAGTTGTTCCATCATGAACTCGTAAGAGGCTCATTTCTCCAAAATCTGTAAGAGAGAAGCAATGGTCACCATGGCATCAACTTTGTTGTCACTTCAGGGAATCTATTCAAATCTTATTTCCACAAAATAATTTTTGAAGCCATCAACCATTCTTTTATAAGGCATCATCTTGTTGTCCTTTGTTTGATAATCATTGTTTACCTAATTAATGACAAATTGTGAATCCCCATAGACATGTAACTTTGTGATCTTCCACTCGATTGCTACTTTGATTCCAATGATCAATGCTTCATATTTGGTTGTGTTGTCGGTGCAAGGAAACATCAGTCTGTAGGATTTGGGAATGGTATGTCCTTGTGGTAAGATAAACAAGATTCCTACTCCTAATCCATGTTGTGTATAAGAGCCATCAAAGTATATTGTCCATTTATGTGTTGACACCGTTAGGACATCAACATCTGGAAATTCAATGTTCATTGGATGATTATATTGCAATGGTGCTTCAGCTAACTGATCTACAATTACTTTTCCTTTGATTTCCTTCCTATTGACATATTGGATGTCAAATTCACTCAGCATCATGACCCACTTATCTAGTCTTCCAGTGGTATTAGCTTTGCTAAGAAGTTATTTCAGTGGATCTATCTTGGCTATTAACTTGATGGTATGAGTGAGCATGTAGTGTCATAATTGTTGGGTAGTGAACACTATTGGAAAAAAAGCCTTTTCAATGAAGGTGTAATTGATCTCATAGCCATTTAAGGTTTTTTTGATATAATAGATTGCCCTTTCTTTTCCCGTTGAATCCTCTTTTCGATAACAAGGCTCCCAATGATATCTTAGTTGTTGCTATGTATAATAAAAGTGGCTTTCCTTCTGCTAGTGGTATCAAGATAGGTGGACTCATTAGATATTGTTTTAATTGATTGAAGGCCTCTTCACATTTCTCATCCCATCGAAAAGATACATTTTTATGTAGCAAGTGAGTGAAAGGATGGGTCTTGTCCACCAGTTGTGAGATAAATCTTTGGATTGATTGGAATCTCCCCTACAGAGATCACAATTGATTTATATTCTTGGGTGGCAACATCTCCATGATGGATTTAACCTTTGCAAGATCTACCTCAATGTCATTTTCTAAGACTATGTATCCCAAGAGTTTGGATGAAGTCTCCCCAAACACACATTTCTTTGGGTTTAGTCGTACATTGAACTTTTCTAGTTTGGCAAAGATTTTATCTAGGATCTCTAGGTGTCCTTTGGTATATTATTTGGCTAACAGTTCATCCACATAGTCTTCCATGAAGGTGTCCATCATATCATGAAAGATTGTCATCATGGTATGCTGATAAGTTGCTCTTGCATTCTTCAACTTGAAAGACATGTCGTTCCAACAAAATTTCCCCCATGGGAATGTAAAGGTTGTCTTGTCTTGATCTTCAGGTGAAATTTGGATTTGATTATAGCTGAAAAAACCATCCATGAGTGACAACATGCCATGTTCTACTGTTAGGTCCACAATGATGTCAATATTTGGTAGGGGAAAGTCATATTTTGGGAAAACCTTGTTGAGATCCCTAAAATCTGTGCAGATTTTGATGCTTTTGTATGGTTTTGAAATAGGCACAACATTTGATATCCATTTGGCATATTTGATTGGTCTAATGAACCTTGCATCCAATAAATTCTTTAGTTCTACTTTTACCAATATGGCAATATGCGGATGCATTTTCCTCAACTTTTTCTTGACCGATTTTACTCTTGTTGGTAGTGATAAGTGGCACATGATGAGTTTTGGATCAATCCCTAGAATGTTAGCATGACCAAGCAAAATTGACTTGTCTTTCTATGAATAATTTTATGAAGTTTGGTTTTTATTGATCTGTCAAGGATTTTGCTAGATGGACAATCTTTACTGTTTCTTCATTGTCGATATTAATGGATTGGGTGGGTTCAACCAACAATTTAGATAGTTCCTAAAAGTTTTTAGGAAGTGTGTCAAATCTTCCATCCTTCAGCGCCTCAAAGAGGTTTTTTCCATTGGATACACTCTTTCTTTTTACTTTTTCTAGATCTGATACTACCATTGAATGATTTTCACCATCAGATCTATTTCCTATATTATTCATTTTCCATTTAGAAAATTTTACACTCTCTTGGTTGGAAGCTTCGTTATGGTGGAATCTATTTTGGGATTAGTAGAATAGAGGAAGGTGACAATGGCCTCATCATTTGAAAAGATGGGGATATCATATGGCTTAGTTTGATCCCAATCTATGAGTTCAGGATGTAATAGGGGTAAGGGATCGTTGGATTGGCTAAGGTTAGAAATAGTAAGGGTCCCAATGGTAATGTCTTTGGATTTTCCAATAGCGAAATCAATGTCTATGAGGTAAATCTCCTTTGAATTATCCGTTTCACGCTGAGTTTGATCATCTTCACTGGAATCATCAATATGTTGTGATCCTATTTCAAGTAGTTTGTAACCTGAACTTTGACCCTCCTCACATATGGGTGTATACTTTTGTATTACATCAATTTCCTTATTATGACAAGACTCTTCAAATAGCGAATCCCACTCATATTCATTTGAATCAGTTTCATGATCATCACTAGCTTGTAGTTGTAGGATCCTTTCAATAACTTGATGTCTGGTTTCTTCTCTTGATTCTTCTCTATACCCCAATCCTTTTTTATGTATGGCTTGCGTGGGGATAGGTTGTATCGATTCTATGATGCCTTCTTTCCTTTTACTGATAGGACCTTTTCCCTCATACCCTATTCTTTCCAAGATTGTCTTTCCTTTTCCGTATTGCTCTATTTATACACTTGAGGTGGATGCTGGTGATGATTCTTTGTCTTTGTATAACTAGTTTAAAACCTCCTTGTCATCTGACTCATCCACTAATGTGTCTTCTCGTACAAAGGTGCCATCAAATAGTGTGGTTGGTTGTGATGATTGTTGTCTTGATGTTGATGGCTACCCATATGATTTAGGAGAATATGAAAGTTGTGATAAAGATAAGGATTTCTCAAATGAGTATTCCCTCATGCCTTTTTCTTTCAATTGGATCTTGGCAACTTCTTTTGATAAGGACTCAAGTTGATGGTCTTGATCCTGTGGAGTGGGATTATCGATACCTTTTTCTTTTGATTGATCCTTTATCGCCTGATTTGATGAAGAATTTGACGTACTTTCTTTACTTGAGGGAATGGAATCACTGATACCCTTATCCTTTGATTGGTTTCTTTTCTCAACCCACTTTAACAAGGCATTTAGTTGTTTTCCATCATTTGATGAACCATGAGTTGGAGCTTCCCTATTGTGTGGTACAAAAGCATCTTTGGTAGTCATGAGGGTGTTACAATATTGGGGGTTATTGGAGTAGGCTAATATAGTGATTTATTGCTCATTAAAAGGGAACTTCAAACACTGGTGATATGTGGATGGTACTTCTTGCATGTGATTAATCCAAGGTCTTCCCAAGAGTATGTTGTATGTTAACTCTTTATCTAACACTTGGCATACTATATCTCTGACAACTGGTCCCACTTGAATAGGTAGCACTATCAACCCTTGTGAAGATATCTCCTCATTATCATATGCCTTTATTGTGATTTTCCTTCTAGGATCAATAACGTTTTCTGAATATCCTAATGCACAAACAAGTTTCAAAGTATAGATATTCAAGCCAACTCCTCCAACTATTAGAACATGTTTAATGCGGTGCTTGTGGATTAATACCTCAATGTGTAGGGTAGAATTATGCAGATGGGTGATAGATACATCATCATGTTTAGAAAATGATAGGCAGTGTGGTGCAATAAAATGTCCCACCATAGTCTAAAATTGGAAAACCTCTAGATTGTTTTGTATCATGGTGGCAACTAGAGCTTGTTTCAAGATTTCCTTGTGAGTGGGTGAAATCTTGAGAAGCTCTAATATGGATATTTGTTCAGGTATTTTCTACAACTGATTAACTATGTTATATTGGGTTGCAGGGATAGTAGTAGTTGCTTTGGATGTGGAAGGGGTAGCTCCTTTCAATGTTACCTTGGCTTGTCCTCGTGTGATTGCATTAATCGGTGAATTGTTTTATCCTTCTCTGATTTTGATAACATTGATTTGATTGTCATTTGCAATGATGTTGGTGATCAAATTTATGGGCATAAGGTCATTGATTTAATGTGAGATGGTGTTGATATTGTGGTAATGATTTTCAATTGTAATGATGCTTTTCTCATGTTCAATGGTGTTGTTATTTTTGGGTTATCAGTTGCAATAAGATCTGATTTATCATATGTTTGAACATCAACCACCTCAATATGCAAAATGGTGGTGCCATAGACATAATTTATGTTTTTTCCTTTGGTATTTTAAGAAGATGATTCCCCTTTTTTTTGTATTTGGGTAGAGGGTTCTTGAATTCCCCATGATCATTGTTTGTTTGGGGTCCTTCTACAAATATCGTCTTGTTCTCAATTAGGTTTTGTATCAAGTGTTTCAATTGCATGAAATCATTGGTTTTATGTCCTTTGTTGTGATGGAAGTCACAAAAATGAGAATCATTCCACCATGGAGGGTTAACTTGTGGTTCCCAATTTCTTGCCTTTGGTAACATTATGACTTTAGCTTCAAGAAGTTCCTTTAATGCGCTGATTTTGACAATTGTTCCAAAGGTGTGGACCTTCTTCAATTTGAGGACATTTGATATGATGGTGTTCTAGATCCAGCATTACCTTGATTATTTCTTTGGTTTAAATTTTGGTTGTTGTTTTGGCTAGTGGTTTGGTTATTGGGTGGATTGTTATTCTGATTAGTTTTGGCAACAACTACGGTTAGGTTGAATACATGTTTTGTATTTTGGGTTGTTTCAATTGCACCATCGTTGTCTCCAACATTATTGTTTCATTGCCAAAACTTGGGTTTGTCACCACTATTGTAATTTTTGGAGGAGTTTGATGAGTTTTTTTCATTGTATATTTTGATGACTCCTCCCTTGACTAAATCCTATTTGATTTTTATTCCATTTTCAATAATTTTTTTGAAGGTTGGTGGACATTGTAATTCCAATCTATAACTCATTTCATCATTGAGGTTGTCAATAAAGATTTCTATCTTTTCCTTTTTAGGTATGGGATGAGAATACCATGCAAATAACCTTCTCCTTTTTGTAAGAATACAAGGAACAATTCACCCTTCTTTTGTTTCAAGTTACAAAGATCTTTCATGGTGATGTCATGTTGGATGTTGTAAGAATATTGGGTGATGAACTTGTTGACTAATTCCTCAAAGGTGTTAATTGGTGGTGTGAGTTTGGAGAACCATTCAAGACACTGTCCACCTAAGCTTCTTAGGAATAATCACATCAAGTATGTTTCTTAATATACAAATTCAAGACTCATGGTTCTGAATTCCCTCACATGGTCGATTGAATTGTTTTTACCATTGTATTTGTCATACTTTGGGAATTCACAATGTTTGAGAAAGGGGATCATGTGGATACTTTGATCAAATGGATAAAGAAAAATTTCTTGGATCAAGTATCGTTTTGAGGTTCCCCTTTGCATATCAAAGATTTTTTGTTGAAGGTTCTTCATTTGGTGAGTTAGGGCAACCACTTGTTCAGGATCATTTTTAGTTTTTTTGGGTGGTTCTTTCAACTGATTCATGTCAAAGTAATTAGGTAATTTGGTACTTTGTTTAGCTAACATAAGTATTTTTCCCCATTTCTTTCAAAAATATTTTCTAAGCATTTGTCGAAGTTGGGATCTTGTCCCACATGTTGCATATCCTCCTCAGTTACTTCTCCCCCATCATTGTCATGGATTCCATGGAAAGGATTCTCTTTAGCCTCATCCATGGTGTTTTGCATCTCACTATTTTGAGTTTTTATGTTTTGAGTTTTAATGGTTGGAATTTCAATGTTTTGATTTTTGATGTTTGGTTTTTCAATGTTTTGAGTTCCAAGTCCTTTTTCCTTGAGTTTTTTTTTTGTAACCTTCTTTGAATGGGCATACAAGTGTTATAGCTTTGACTAAACTTTGATCTAAGTTTTGGAAAAGTACCAAGGATTATGACTAAGTCAAATAGAATGAAAAATTCTAATGAGACTAAGTTTTATTTGACTATATAGCTTCATTTCATGATGAAAGGATGATAAATCCCAATGATGAAACTAGGCTTAATAATCAAAGGTGTGATAAATTTGATGATTTTGGCACTTTGATATGTTAGATCTTGGTTTAGGTTGAACAATTCCACTTGTAGAGGTCAATTTTGACAAGTTTAAACTCTAAGGTACCTAAGGAATGATTCTAGACTTGAAGAAGATTCTAAATTTTTGTTCAAACTATGAAGTAGGGGACAAGTTTTAACTCAGGTTTTGCATTTGATGGATGTGCTAAAACAGAGTCCAAATGTGCTAAAGTAGAGAACAAATGCACCAGAATTTGCATAGATGTGCTATAAGATTGCTTGGATGCGCTAAAATAGCAGGTCAATGTGCTAGAATATGCACTGTATGCACTATAACAAAGGGTAAATGCATTGGAATATGCAGTGTATGCACTACAAGATTGACTAAGTGCACTGGAACAAAGGGCGAATGCACTAGAAAATTACACAGATGTGCTATAACAACAGTCAGATGCACTAGAAAATACAACGAATGCACTGAAATAGGAAAATGGCGCAGTTTGTTGGAAGTTTGTTTGAGTTTTTAGATTTTCTAGTTAGAGATTTCATTTTTTAAATGGATGTTTTCTGAATCAAGGTATTGCACTTTCAACAATTTGATGTTTTTTTTTTTAAATTGGTTCAAAAACACATTGGTAAAGACACATCAAACATGTACAACTTAGGTTGTGTAAGACAATATTTGTTGAATTCCCACTTGGATTTTACTCCAGCTGCACTTATAGCAAATGATTAGATGCTTGACCCCACTAGCTCCCCTCCACAAAACTCACTTCTATGGGGTAGCCAAGCATCAATACCCATGAATCTCCCATGGCATATTTCTCATTTCTACTAAAAGGCGCAAGAATGTGGAATGCCTTCAAAATGACCTTTCTTGCACCAACAAATAGAAGAAGGATTTTGGCCTTGCTACAACAAAGGGTTCTAGTATAGGAATTTCATTTATGGGGCACTAGTACACAAACAACAATATATGACTAAATAAACTACTAAAAATTGCATATAAATGACTAATTTTGGTCACGTGACCATTAGTAGTTTATTTTTCGGTCATTTATAATGTGACCAAATTTATGACTAAACTATTTTAGTCATTTATTTAGTCATTTATTTTTACTCATCGATTTGGTCATTGATTTAGTCATGGTAGTGATTTATTTAGTCATATATTTAGTCATTAATTTAGTCATATATTTAATCATTAATTTAGTCATTAATTGTTATTAAGTGGTCATTTATTTAGTCAAGATAGTCATTTATTTAGTCATATATTTAGTCATTAATTTAGTCATTACTTTAGTCATATATTTAGTCATTATTTTAGTCATTACTTTAGTCATATATTTAGTTATTTACTCATTTACTCATATTTAGTCATTAATTTAATCGTTACTTTAGTCATATAGTTAGTCCGTAATTTATTCATTTTATTTACTGGTTTCCATTAATTGGTAGTAAATATAATCACAAAAATAAATAATTTATTAAATACCATAAATTTTATAATGCAAAACTAACATAATATTAAATTTGAACTAAAACATAAAAGTAAATAAAAATATTACATATGCGTACAAGCTACAACATACTAAAATTAAAAGATTGATTCAATATCATGATAAATAAAGGTAATCTACAATAAAAAAAATTTAATGCAAATATACATCAATATATATATCAAATTATAAGATGTCAAAGATGTCTAAGAGTATATATGTAAATATAATAAAAAATGTCAAAGTTGTCTAAGAGTTTCCAAGTCTTTCAAATACACCATGATAATTAAGATCCCTGGACAACATATTCAAAATACTGCATAAAGTAGTGAGCCAAGATGTGTAGCAACTAGTACATAATAAATATGTTCAACTATGTCATTTTTTGCAAATATTTTAGTGGCCACTGTGTGAAGGTTCCCTCTTTCTCTTTCAGATGAACAATTCCATCTATTTTGTCTTCATAAACAAGGGGTATGTTACTTGTGACCTTTAAAATGTTTACATTTGCATCCCTTGTTCCTTTAACGTTGACTCCATGTACAATAGATAGGGAGTGAATCCGCTCAATTCCCACAACATCACCATCTAATGGATCCAACACCTTAACTTTATCTCCTTCTTTGAGTTTATCAATAGATTCTTGCAAAAAGAAAAAAATAACACATTATCCATGTTCCTACTAAACTTGCATAAAGGCTTCCAACAATTTTTTATGCATGAATAACATAAACTAATAAACTTGTATAGTTTTCTCTTTAGATTACAACAGCTACATGCAACTCAATCAATATCTCATTCAGACAAATAAAAAATTGTAAGATTTAATATTCAATACAATAGAACATAGAAAATACAATAAAATGTGTTCACTGAGGTCATCACAAAACTCACCATGTTTGGAGAAGCAAGCTGCTTTCCACTCAACATACTAGTAGCTGATCTTTTTTCAAACCCATTCTCATAAGCCTGCTTGTGCATACACATCAGCAATTTAAATATCAACAAGCATTCCATATTAACTATTGTTCAGTAACCTTATTACAAACCTGCCTTATAACATATAAAACAAGAGAAAATTACAAAACATACATTTCTACCAAGGTGTGAGGAGTCAAAAACTAGGATTTTTTTTTTTAATCCAAAACCTATGGATGATAGTTAATTTTTGTTCAAAATTTCAATTCAGCTTATAAAATTGAAGTTAACATTTTGACAAAATGATTTGACTAGGTATAGGGTTGGTTTCCATCCACACATAAGGAGATTCATAAAAAAGGTTGCACAAGGCAGCCAAAAATAAATCCAAAGCATGACATTCAACTTATATTATATTTGATCTATAAAAATCCTTGGAAGATATGTTGAGTTTTTATTACGTTCAAAAATTGCACTTCATCCATGTTCCTACTAAACTTGCATAAAGATTTCCAACAAATTTTTATGCATGAATAACATAAACTAATAAACTTGTATAGTTTTCTCTTTAGATTACAATAGCTACATGCAACTCAATCAATATCTCATTCAAACAAATAAAAAATTGTAAGATTTAATATTCAATACCATAGAACACAAAAAATGCGATAAAATGTGTTCATTGAGGTCATTATAGAACTCACCGTGTTTGGAGAAGCAAGCTACTTTCCACTCAACATACTAATAGCTGATCTTTTTACAAACCCATTCTCATCAGCCTGCTTGTGCATACACATCAGCAATTTAAATATCAACAAGCATTTCATATTAACTATTGTTCAGTAACCTTATTACAAACTTGCATTATAACATATTAGAAAACAAGAGAAACTTACAAAATAGACATTTTTGCCAAGGTGTGAGGAGTCAAAACCTAGGAAAAAAGAATTTCTTATCCAAAACCTGTGGATGACAGTTAATTTTTGTTCAAATTTTCAATTTAGCTTATAAACTCAAAGTTAACATTTTGAAAAAATGATTTGACCAAATATAGGGTTGGTTTCCATCCACACATAAGGAGATTAGTAAAAAAAGATGCACAAGGCAGCCAAAAATAAATCCAAAGCATGACATTCAACTTATATTATATTTGATCTCTAACAATCCTTGGAAGATATGTTGAGTTTTTATGATGTTCAAAAGTTGCACTTCATCCATGTTCCTACTGAACTTGCATAAAGGCTTCCAAATTTTTTTTATGCATGATTAACATAAATTAATAAACTTGTAGAATTTTCTCTTTAGATTACAATAGCTACATGCAGCTCAATCAATATCTCATTTAGACAAATAAAAAATTGTAAGATTTAATATTCAATACCATAGAACACAAAAAATATGATAAAATGTGTTCATTGAGGTCATCACAGAACTCACCGTGTTTGGAGAAGCAAACTTCTTTCCACTCAACATATTAGTAGCTGATCTTTTTACAAACCCATTCTCATCAGCCTACTTGTGCATACACATCAACAATTTAAATATCAACAAGCATTCCATATTAACTATTGTTTAGTAACCTTATAACAAACTTGCCTTATAACATATTAGAAAATAAGATAAAATTACAAAAAAAACATTTCTACCAAGGTGTGAGGAGTCAAAAACCAGGAAAAAATAATTTCTTATCCAAAACCTGTGGATGATAGTTAATTTTTGTTCAAAATTTCAATTCAGCTTATAAACTCAAAGTTAACATTATCACCTTTCAAACCAATATCACTTGGTTTATCTAGTTTAATCTCCAATTGTCTATTGCGAGTGCTTTGATTTTTTATCTTAGCACAAAATTCTAGGCATGTGATGGCCTTTTTACCTTTTCAAAAAAATCCCCTTTCTCCTAGTTGCTCGCATTTATTTGCTAAGAGTTGCTCTTAAAAAAGATTGATTTTGGAGCTACTTTTATTGTTTGGTGAGATCACATGCACCCTATTTAATACATTCAAATTAAGGAATTCACTTGAAATTATACATTTATAACTCAAGCTAAATAGAAAGATATAAAAACTATTTTACTCCTTACAAGCAAGATCTACTCATTTGTTATATTCATGGGCTTATCAGTAGTTCGTTCCAAGCTTTTCTGATTAGTTTATGTTACAATTTTTTAGATTGTATCTTAATAAAATCATATGGAAAGACTTTGATATTGTAGCCGTCTATTGGATCTCATATTGGCTTTTAAAGCTACAAAAGACTAGAGTCAGTATCTATGCTATAGAAGTAGATGGAAAGGCTACTTGTATCCCACTCATTAAATGTGGTCTATGATGTATAAGGAAATAGAGAGAGCACTTCAATAATACAACAATGGTTTTTCTTTCCTTCTCACCCACATTTATATTGATTGTTTGATGATGTCAACTACCAAGCACATAATAAATATGTGACACATATTTTTCTTCCATGTCTAGTGGCTAGACAAGGATATGCCAACTTTCAATTTCCACTACTATCTTTATTCTTTTTAACTTGGAGATATCTATTGTTTTCATACCAATTAAAGATCACTTGCTAATTTTGATGCCCACTTCTATACAATATTGGCCAGGTCTCTTTATTTGTATACAATTGAAGAAAAATAAGATTGAGTGTTGTAAATTTAGAAAATTTCTCATCTTTTATAGAAATGCAGTTGTGAAATATCCTTGACAAGGTTCAAGATTATTTTATCTAGTAAGAAATTACAATGTTTCTTGACAGATGAGAAATTTCCAACTTTTCCCTTTGTGGCCCAATTGAGTACAATTTTTAATGTTAATGTCATGACAAGCATCAAGTTTGATGAGTTTCTTCCTTCTTTGCTATCCCATGGAAATTGCTCAAATTAGTGGGAAAGAATGCAACTTTGGTTTGATCCTTGGAAGCTTCACACAAGGCATGTGGACTAAACCTTCTGCAATAGAGAACTAAGAATAGGCCTATTGCTTATCACAAAGATAATAATCTCTTGTGATTGAGTTGAGGAAAAAGAGACCTCTAATTGATCATTTTAGTAGGTAGGAACTTAATTCTTAACCTTGCCCATGTGTACTTCTGTAGCTATTTAGAGAGGAAATTCCTTGCAATATGCAAATTGCTTGCTATATTGGTCATTGTTCTTCTTAGCTTAGGGGAGCAATAATTAGCCGATAGGCTATTATATGTGGGGGAACCCCACTGACATTTCCAGCAGTCTAATGCCAGAAAAAAGGCGGGGGTTCCCTCTAGTCTGATTGTCGTACGGGTTGCAAATGCTTTGGTAATTGTCTCTATATGAATGAAAAGGACCGACGTTATAGTCAATGCATTTGTAAGTTACTTTGTATGTGCACAGAGAGTCATGCATATGGATTCGAGTTAAATTCCTGACCTACTTCATAGTTTATCGGACATGTGTACATATGCTAGTGACTAAGGTTACCGCATACAGCCATACGAGTCTGTTTACTGGCCTTTTCCAATGTTTCCATTTGAATGCAAAAAACACTAATTTTGGTTAGTTATGTAAAATATTTCGTGCATTGGATTACTAGACTCCCACCGGATGGGACAACTATCTTCATTGGGAGCTAAGTTTAAATTTTAGTTTCGTGAACGTTAATTTTTTTTTCCTAATTTTTAATTTTTAAAATTTTCAAACTTACTCGAAAAGGAAGGGGATTCTTGTAAGATATTATAGAATTAATTATAATATCTATTCCAATGAGCTACTCTCTACTACACATCGTTTGTATCTGTTTCCAAATGGTTAACTATCATATTTACTTTTATATTATTTTAATATAAAATAGAATTATAATTCGAATAAGGTAATACTTATGCATATTTACTTATGTTTTTATGATGAAAAAAATAATAAAAAATAAAAAATATGAAATGGACTATTTTATAATAAAAAATAAAACCTAGTGAAAACTTCAGCTATAGTATTAGTATTTAAAAAAAGATGAAGATTTAAATAATTTAAATATTTATTTTTATAAAAAATAATGCAAATAAATGTTGATGATTGATATATATATATATATATATATATATATAGTAAATAAAATAAATAATAATTTATATAATAAATAACACAAAATAAAATAATTTACATAATAATTTATAGAATAAATAAAATAAAAATGATTCTTTAAATAAAATAATATTTAAAAAATAATAATAAAAAATTATTTCTATGTTATAAAATCCAAACAATAAACAAATTGAAAAATGAAAAACTAAAGTTGTATAGGAAGTGTTGTTTTTGGAATGAATTGGAGAGGAGGGTAAAGAAGTAGAGAGGGAAGGATAGAGAAAGAGAAAGAGAGGAGGGAAAAGAAGCAAAGAGGGAAGGATAGAGAAAGAGATAGAGAGGAGGGAAAAGAAGTAAAGAGGGAAGGATAGAGAAAGAGAGAGAGGAGGGTAAAGGGATGGAGGGAGGTAGAGAGGGATAAGTGAGAAAAGATAGGCAGGAGGTGGAAAAGAAGGAACAAGGAAGAGAGAGTAGAGAGAGAGAGGGAGGGAGGGAGAGGTAGAGAGATAAGAGAAGACCGAGAGGAATAAGTGAGAAGAGAGAAGAGTGAGGATATGGATATAGAAGAGAAAGTAGAGAGGGAAGGATAGAGAAAGAGAAAGAGTAGGAGGGAAGGGATAGAGATAGAGAAAAAGAGAGAGGGAAAGGGAGAGGGAGGGATAGATAGATAGAGATTAGAGGGAGGAAGGAGAGAGAGGTAGAGAGGAATAAGTGAGAGAGGGAAGGAGAGAGAGAAATAGGTGGGATGAAGGGAGGGATAGGTAGATAGGGATATGTGATATGGAGAGAAATAGAGAGTGAAGGAGAGAGCAAGAGGGAGAGATTAGAAGGGTGGAGGGATGGAGAGAGAGGTAGAGACATATAGGTGAGATAAATCACTACTTTCTTCACATCATCCATTACTTTTCACGGCCGTAAATAATGTGGGCTTAGCCTATCGACGTAAGTATTGCACCTTATTGGGGTACAAGTGCTAGTTTTAAGGTGGAATTATCTGATGCTGGAATATCCAATATAATTAATTAAAATTCAAAAGGGAGCACAATCATGTGATAAAATCGACAAGGTGGGTACTCACTGATATACTAGTTTATATGGGTGACTACTGGTATACTGTCTGTTTTGTTGCCCATCGCTTTATTTCTATTGGTCAGTGACTCAGTAATGAATTATAATTTAATTTCATTCTTCTTTTATAACTCTAGGGCTCTAATTTTAAATCCAACCTCTTATAGTGAATTCAACTGGTACTCATTATGGACCCTACACATTGAGTTATGTGTTTGTATAATTGTCTTTGTAGAGATCATTTGAGGACTAACAATGTAGGAACAGTAGGTCACAAGGAAAATATAGAGGTAAAGGAGGTAAGGATAGTGAAGTTGAATGACAATATTGTTGTAGGGACTATTGAGTGTCTTGTGGCTATGAATAAGGATGAGAAACAAGTTGATTTTGCAAGTACAGGGGTATATAAGCCTGCTATAACAGTGATGGAGCCATTTGATGGAGTAAACAATAAAGGACAAAAAAAATAGGGTATTAAGGAAAGTTGCAGGCATGTGCATGGAAAAGAAAAGGAACAAAGTCAAAGAGTTGTTAACAACAGTTTGTTTACAGGTGTAGAACATGGTAAACACTCAAATGTTGGGTAGAGGAAAGATAAAGGATTGATGACAAGGGTAGAAATACAAAGTGCACAACAGGGCAGACCTAAGCAAGGATATGAGATTGAGTTGAAGGAAGTTCATGGTGTTGGTTTTGCTAATACTTGTTTGTGTGCAGGTACAAGTGAAAGGAAGCAAGAAAATGTTGAGCCAAGAATGGATAAAGAGCAGACCTCAGGATTGAAAATACAAACACAATCATATGCAAATGTCAACACATTTTCCAATATAGGATAGTTTGGTATGGTATGATAGTTGGAGTTTGGGGAGTCAAGTTGTTCAAGATTGCACAAAACAGATGCAATTATTTAAGATGTAATTTTGAGGGAATAGGAGGGGTCAGTGTTTAAAAGGTAGTTAGAAACATTGGGAGGTTGGAGAACCAAATTAGAATTTCTCTATAGAGCCTTAAAGGGCTTGAAGGAAAAGTTTGGTTGATTAATTTGAAGAAAAATTCAAACAAAATACAACGTTCTTTGCATATTCCCGTGTTTTTGATCTTTGTTTCTTCTGTATGGACTTGTACAAATTTGGGAAGCCTTGAAATTCATTGGATGTTATATTGACTTGTTCTAAGTACCTTTAGAACTTATTTTGATTGCTTTTTATTCATTTTAAAAGGAGATCTCATAAGTTTTCATTGTCAGCCTGTTAATAACAGTGAATTCCCTATTTTCAAGGAAACAATGACAAAATAGTCATCCCACCTACTATATACATTTGTGTTTCGGTGGGATGACATAGCCAATGGTAGAATAGTTGTCTAAATGGCTTGATAGGGGTTGGAGTCGAGTCCTTTTGGTACAAAGTGAATCCATAGGACTGGTAAAAGGGTTTCTTCAATGTAAATGATGGCACCAAAGTGAAGTTTTGATAAATATGTGGAGTTGACCTTTTGATGAATTTGTGAGGGAGACGAATGACAGTGAGTAGGGCGTTTAAAGGGAGATCATATTTGTAGTAGAGGAGGAAAAGGAGTGAGGGTTTTGAGGTTCTCCGTAAATAGTGAGGGTTTCTTTTATTATACTCCAGAGAGAGTTTAAGTGTTTTAAGGGTTTTAGTTGGTTTTTAAATTTTATTCCTTTTATTTTTGGTTTAGTATTTCTGGCTCCTTTTTCAGGAAGCTTAATCTTAGATAGTATGATTACAATGCCACAGAATTTGGGTTGCTCTAGCTTGTCATTTTTGACAATGGATTTTGCTTGTTTTGGATGCTCTTGAAGTGCTTTGAAATGGGTCCTCAAACTCCCCCCAGAATGTAACAATCTTAAGGTGTAGAGACCCTTAGAGCTTGCATAAGTTAACCATATTTTTTCATTTCTCTCAACATAAATTTTTCTAGCTAAAATTGCTTTAGTATATTTATCGGGGGATTTATGTAATGAGATTAGCACTTATAAAGGATAACCTCTTTCTGCCAACAATTGTTTCTCTTGCCATCAAAATATTGAAATCCTAAGCCAATAAAACATGTAAGAAAACTGAAAAATTAAAGGACAAAACTCAAAACAATGCTTTTTAATCTCATATTTGATAAAAAAACTATATCTAAAGTTCAAACAATTTTAGAAAGGGAAACACAATGAGTCAGTGTATCACAGAATAAAGTCAGTATAATTTTCTCGAAGAGATTGATACTACTTGCATTTAGAATACTATAGTCAATATGTTCCTTGCTAGGTATTCCTAAAATCACTCTAAATATAAAAACAAACAAAATCTCGAAAATAGGGAAAAAAATAACCAAATAGATGAACCAACATCCAAATAATAAATTCTGGGCTATCAAACAAGCCAGCTATATCCATTAATAAAATCTACCATATATCAGAATATTAACAAAGCAAGTTGAATGCCAAAACATAAAAAATGAAAAAACATGTAGCTATATAATAAGAACATTATAAATTTGATATTATATAACTCAAAAAACATATTTATCATCATACCAGTAGAACCAGAAAGAGGAGGAGGTGTAATTCTATTAGAAAGCATTTGATATTCTTTCTGATCAAAAGCAGTCCTATCATTCAATGGTCTATTGACTTGATCCTAACCATTTCTGTCATCCAAAGTATCTTTCCCTTTTGACAATGTATCTAGGAATTGTCCACTAGAAATTAAGGACTTTGACAAAAGACTTGATTCTCTAAAAGATTCATCCTGTCTTGCAAATGATAACCTTGACTGCCCACTATTTTGCAATTTCCTTGAGCTTGATATATCCTTCAAGAAACCATTAACCCTATCTTTCTCACCCAATAGTGCTTTGGTAACAACATCATGGGGACTAGTTATTGAATCATCCTCCCAAATTTCAATCTTCAAAGAAAGAATATTTGAGATAAGATTGTCCTCCCCAATGTTCGTACCACTGTTACACCTAATGTGGGTTTTATCATTTTCATGCCTTTCCAATTATTGTGATCTTTTATCTTTTATCACTTTCATGCCTTTCCAGTTATTGTGATCTTGCTGGTATAGAATGACCTTCAAAAATTTGATCGCTAGCTAGCACACTGACCTTTATAATTCTATCTTCTATAATGCCAGAATCTTGAAATGAAGGTATCAAAATAGAACCCTTAGATCTTGCTCTAGAAAAATCAGATTTCCCATCAACCATGCCAATTTTGTAACTATTGCCATTAAGAATGTCCAAATTTGAAGCCTCTAATGGTGAGACTGTGCTTAGGTCATCTTTTGATAAGGCTATGTTTGCACTACATGCTTCAGATAGAGAAGTGGATTTCCATGAATAAAAAGGCCTTTTATTAGTCTCTAAGGAAGATCCGTGTTTTAATTTTCTTCCTGTTTCTGAAAACATATGTGCAACTGATCCTAAACATTGTTCTTCAGGCTCAGTTGAAGTGCAGAGATCTTCAATCTCTGAGACACAAACTTCCTTCACTGATTCAACCATAAATTTTTTCTTAAGTGTGTTGCTATCACTCTGTAACATATTTTTAGAGACTATTGTTGCATCCAACAGAAGCTTGCTGGCATTGAAACTACTGTGAAAAGATCTAGAGATTTCATTTAATGCTGAGGTACTTAAATCATCAAAATTATTATGAAAATTTACAGAACCATCATGACAAAGCTTTCTAGTCATATGACTAGATGATACAGATACATATTCCAATTTCTTTGTACCATCATTTTGTATATGTGAACTGCCTAGAAGGGCTGAATTTTGTAACGAGTTATCAGATGTCCTTTCAAGAACTTCATCAACTCCATGATTTTTCTGTGAATGAATCTCACTAAGCCCCCTTTCAGGGCTAGCTTCCTTGATATGTTTTTTTGAAGTTGACATGATAGCTAAAGAATCTGTAACAACACCATTTGTCAAACTTGTCCTTGTTTGGTGGTTCTTCATATTCTGTTTAGAAGTCACAGAACATGGTGAAAATTGACTTGTTTGTGACCCATTACTACTGACAACAACCAAAGATGGTTGGACATTATCAGAATGCAACAAAGGGGTAGCTGCTACTACCATAGCAGCCGATGTGGGTAAATTTGAAGGTGGAGAAACTGACAATGTATGAAAGGAACTTGATTTGAGCTTTGTGGAAACTAGAATAACTGGTGCTTTTGAGGGTAATGTCTTCCCCTGTGTAACACACAAGCCCCTACAAATATTGTCTTATATTAGCAACCAAAAATTTATTGCTTCATATTAATCATAAATCATAACAATTACTACCAGATTGCCTGAATTAGTCACAAGGTAAGCACTGTAACACTTTATACCATACCAGGAAACAATAGCTGGTAGGGAAGTAGCTTTTCCAATAGACCCATTGGAAACTGTAGTCTTGGCTTGACCTCCAACATTCTAAATTAAGATAGCAAGGAAATCATAAAAGGAATAAGATTGGAGTTACATATTACACTTTGATATAAAAAGTCCTGGCACCTTGGAAACAACTTACAAGCATAACCATTTAAAGGAAAGAATCCTACCAACTGTAGTAAAACTTAAAATGATTCATATTGACACATAAAATTAATGTCCATACAATTTACTAAGCCAATAAGGGTTACTTACAAAAACAACTGTTTTGACAGAAAGTTTACTTGAGGAAGCCAAGTTTGTGCTACAGATCTCAAGTTCTAGCGGAGGTAGGCAACTACCCCCATGCCGCTGCAATGAATTTGTAGGACCATGGAACTGTGGAATTTTGCTACTTGCGTGATCATGTGTCAAAAAAAAAAACAAAACAGGTAACCTTACTCTACTTTAGTGAAACTAATAATTACTTAAATAAAAGAAAATGGTTTTTATTAAACAAGGCAACTGACACAATCCCCTGAGAAAATAAATTCCATCTCAAAAATAGATAGCATACTATCTTTTGGTATGTCTATAGCATGGAAGTATGCTAATAAAGAGTACAATGTATTGTTATCAGTTCCTATGAACCAAGATCTATGATATTTACAGTAGATTAAACTAGTAATTTGGAAAAATAATGGTGAGCATTAAAAAGACTCTACAGTGAAACTATAGCCAACTAATCTAGGCAACATGTGCTTCATATATTTCTTCAAAGAATGTTAAATAACCCAAAAGATTGGAGCTTTACTTTTAGTGATCCAAAACTACTCCAAAACAGCAAGGCTATAGAAGAGCAAGAGCTAAAAAGGAATGATCAAAGATACCTTGTGCATGTAGATACCATCTCCTCTTTTGTGAAACTATCTTATTGAGTACCTATATAGTGCAGGTGTAAGCAATCTAGATTGTTGCAAGGATGAACATAGAAATCAAAACATGTTCACAAGGTGTAAAAAAATATTATTACAAGTAGATGATATGTAAACAAGTTATTTTAAAGTAAAACACAACTATAAATAAAACATATTAAATATCCTATGATGAAAAACAAACATCATGAGGTTGGTATTCAAATCAAAATGGATAAGAAAATAACTCTCAGTAAGGGAATACATCCAAGACATATATACCATAGTTCGTATTAACAAACAGGTAGCCTCTCTTACCATATTTTTGAACCATGCATGGCAATACTTTGTAGTACCAAAACAAGATCTACATATGTAATATCCAAAGAAAACATCATCAAGCATCAATTATATGCTGAATTCATATGAAAATATTTTTGAAGCACCTCTGCAGAGCTATACCATGAAAAAGACTTACTTTAACAGTCTACCATCTAATACATATCCATTTACAACCTGAATACAATGAATAGCTTCTTCCTCTTTTGTATAGGTAATATATCTGAGACATAAAACAAAAGAAAAAATTGTCTGATGATAACCCAAAATCACATTAAACATGAGCCTATTGATGATATCTTAGATATCTAATCAAATTCTATGAATATCAGAAGTACTTTTAGTTCATTTTATAACTTTCTAGTTCATAAATTTAAAACATAAAACTTATGTTCATAGCTCCACCAATAGACTGATGAAAGCATAATGGTAGGGGATTGTTAGATGTTATAGTTGGATATGCTCTAGTAGACATGTATGAAAGATGTGGAATCATAGACAAAACACCTAAATTGTTTGACAGAATGCCTCAAAGAGATGTCATCTCATGGAATGAAATGATTGATTGCAGAATGTGTACAAAATGGATTTTGTAAGGAACCTCTCAATGTCTTTGAATTAATGAAGCACTCTAGAACACATCCTAACATTCTACTTTCAATGCAATCAGGGAGATTATTTAACTCCCCTTATAGCTCCACCAATAGACTGATGAAAGCATAATGGTAGGGGAATTTTTGTCAGATGTTATAGTTGGATATGCTCTAGTAGACATGTATGCAAGATGTGGAATTGTAGACAAAACACCTGAATTGTTTGACAGAATGCCTCAAAGAGATGTCATCTCATGGAATGAAATAATTGATTGCATAATGTGTACAAAATAGATTTTGCAAGGAACCTCTCAAAATATTTGATTTAATGAAGCACTCTGGAACACATCCTAACATTCTACTTTCAATGGAATCAGGGATATTATTTAAACTTTTACACCCTTCCATGTTCAAGTGTTACAGCTGTGACAAGTTGCCAAAGAATCAAGGAGGCTATTTAAATCTATAGACCCTACCATGTTCAAGTGATGCAGTTGTGACAAGTTTCCAATGGAATCAAGAAGGTTATTTAAATGTTCACACCCTTCTATGTTCAAGGTTGCAGTTGTGGCAGGTTGCCAATGGAATCAAGGAGGTTATTTAAACCATGACAATATTTTAGTTTTGAATGTGGTAGCTGCAATAGATTGTCAATAGAATCAAGGAGGTTATTTAAACCTTTAAAACTTCCTATTATATTCAAGTGTTGCAGCTGTGAGAAGTTGACAATGGAATTGGGGAGGTTATTTAAACCTCTACAACTTTCTATTTTCAAGTGCTGCAGATGTGAGAGGTTGCCAATGGAATCAGGAAGGTTATTTAAACCTCTATAGTCTTCTATGTTCAAGTGCTACAGCTGTGAGAAGTTGCCAATGGAATCAAGAAGGTTATTTAAATATCTACAATCTTCTATATTCAAGTGATGTAGTTGTGACAGGTTGCCAATAGAATCAGGGGGGTTATTTAAACTTTTACATATTTCAATGTTCAAGTGCTACAACTGTGACAGGTTGCCAATGGAATGAGGGAGGTTATTTAAATCTATACACCCTACCATGTTCAAGTGTTGTAGTTGTGACAGGTTGCCAATGGAATCAGGAAGGTTATTTAAATGTTCACACCCTTCTATGTTCAAGGTTCTAGCTATGACAGGTTGCCAATGGAATCAAGTAGGTTATTTAAACCATGACAATATTTTAGTTTTGAATGCTACAACTGCAATATATTTTCAATAGAATCAAGAAGTTATTTAAACCTTTGAAAATTCCTATTATGTTCAAGTGCTACATTTGTGATAGGTTGACAATGGAATCAGGGAGGTTATTTAAAACTCTACAACTTACTATTTTCAAGTACTGCAAATGTGACAGGTTGCCAGTGGAATAAGGAAGATTATTTAAACCTCTACAATCTTCTATGATCAAATTTTGTGGCTACAACAGGTTTCCAATAGAATCAAGGAGGTTATTTAAAATTTTACACCCTTCTATGCTCAAGTGTTGCAGCCATGACATCTTGCCAATGCAATCAAGGAGCTTATTTAAACCTCCACACTCTTATATTCAGGTGTTGCAGCTATGACAGGTTGTCAATGGAATCAATTTCAGCTATGAACATCCATCAAACGATAAAGAATAGAGGAATTTTTTCAGATGTTTTAGTTGCAAGTGCCCTAGTAGACATGTATGCAAAATGTGGAAGCATAGACAAGGAATGTGAACTATTTGACATAATACCTGAAACAGATGCCATCTCACGGAATATGATGATTGTGGGATATGCACAAAATGGATTTGCTGAAAAGGCTTTAGAAACTTTCAAGCAAATGAAATTAGTAGGTGTGAAGCCAAATTCCACAACCTATGCTACCATCCTCCCTACCTGTGCCAAAATGGGAGCTTTGGAGCAGGGTATGAACATCCATCAGAGCATAATAGATGGGGAATTTTTTTCAAATACTATGGTTGGAGTTTGAAGAAGCAACAATGGTAAAGGTTGTAAGAGAGTTCCTGGAGCATGAGAAGACCTGTTGGAAGGTCTTTGAAGCATTGGTAAGAGTGCTAGGAGTCTGGAGTACCCATTTTCAATAAATCCCCATGAAACTTGGAGGGTTTTTGTGGGTGTCATGTTGGGGAATGGTTCATCAAGTGGAAGATTAAAAGTTAGTTGTTTTTCCTTTAAAAAGGATTTTGTATGCATTGTAACTTCGTGGGTGATTGAGGAGAAGAGTTGGAATGAATAAATATCTATTTCTTACATAATTTCTCTAAAATTCACTATTTTCTAGTTGGTGTATAGAGCGGTATGAGCTTGTATGGATGTTTAATTGCTTGTAAGTGATAGAGAAAACAATCATATTCCTGTTGCACTTTGTTTCATGTAGATTGGTTCCGTTTTGAGTAAGTTATAGTGATTTTCCATTAAACTATTGAAAACCCCTATTAGGGTAAACAAGAATACTGTAAATTATGTTTCCCTTGTTTTGTTCATTGAAATTGGCTAATAATTGGTGGATACAATCTTGGTAACATCTTCTTTGATATTTTTGAAGATTTAGATCAACTGAACAAGATTGTTGTATGGAAAAAGTGAAGGTATTGTCTAAAAATATGTAGATTGATTGGTAAAAATAGAGTTTTTGCAGATTAACATCTAGGGTTTGACAAAATATTTGTGAATATGGTATTTTGGTGTTTTAGTAAGCTTGGATAGACTCAAATACATGAGATCTAAGTGTTTGTTGGGTGAATTTTAGATAGGAGCTATCAAAGCAATAAACCCTAGGCCTGTTATTGTTGCAAAGGACTGGTGAAATCAGAACACAGAGAATTTTATGAATTCTGACTATGTTTGGTAAGACCCTCTTAAGTTATATTCCTTTAAAAAGTTGATTGGGTGGAAGAGGGTCCAATTCTTGACTTGGTTTGGTATAGTGTTAAGTCTGAGATCTTGGTAATTCATTGTCATATTAAGACAGTTATGTTGTGGAGCTAGAAATAGGTGATTTGAATACTAGGTTGTTGGAATTTCATGGATAAATTCTTGAGGTTGATCTAAGGCGCTTGTACAGATGTATTTACACATGATTGAAGTAAAAAGAATTCTTAATAGGATTCAGAAGCTTGTGTTGGATATTTATGAAATCATGAAGACCTAAAGTGTTGATCTATAATAGTCTCCTATGTAAGTTTACAAAAATTGAAAAGTTTGGGTTGAAGGAAGGATTTGGGCTAGACTTTGGAAGATTTATAAGGTGATTTGAAGAGTCAATAAATGGTTTATGCATTAGTCTCTGTTTTAGTGAATTGAAAACAAGGGTTTGAGATTTCTCATTTGGTAGGACAGTCAAGGATGTTTTGAGTATTGTTAATTGAGATTGTATGAGTGTGTTTCTTCCTTTGTATATTGCATCATTTAAGAACAAAAAGTGTAAATATTGGCTGGAAACTAAGTGTTACTCAAAAAGGGATAAGATCTATATTCTCTTATAGGAAACTAATTTGTAGTAGCAATTCCATGCACCAAGGCTATATGGATGTTGTTGAAAGGTGTAGCATGCACAGTCATATCCATTTTTGGGTCCATTGTATTGTATGCAAACTTTGCATGCACCACAACAAAAGAAAACATTAACTTGAAATCAAAGATATTCAATTGATTTGGGTAAAAATGTAATTATGTCAAATCAATGGCATCATATGAACTTAAAATTTGTACTTAAAACTTCAAAATTACAGTCCAAGTAAACCTAAAGTACCCTAAGTTTGAATGGATATTGTCTAGACAAAATTACAATCTTACGTGCACCCAATGAACAAAGTTCATCTTGCTTTACTTGACAAAAATGGTTGTGGCCCAATTTCAAGCTATGATTTATGATGTCCAATGCTTCCCAATATCTCTTTAATGATGCCAATTCCTTACATATTTGTAGTAAATAACTATAGAAAGGTTATGATTGGATTCTTCTTGGCAATTTATTTTGAAAGATGGTCTTGAAAAAACAACCAATGTCGCAGCTACTCACAATACATAAAATTTTAGATCTTCTTGTCTATTACAATGAGCATCCAATGTCATTATACTCGTTCTTGATGATCTTGTTTCTTTTAAGGTGAAGAAAAACTTTTTCAGGTTCATTCAAATTTAAATTCAAACCTTTGAAACTTCCTATTATGTTCAAGTGCTACATTTGTGATAGGTTGAAAATGAAATAAGGGAGGTTATTTAAAACTCTACAACTTACTATTTTTCAAGTACTGCAAATGTGACAAGTTGTCAGTGTAATAATGAAGGTTATTTAAATCTCTACAATCTTCTATGATCAAGTGTTGCGGCTGTGATAGGTTGCCAATAGAATCAAGGAGGTTATTTAAACTTTTACACCCTTCTATGCTCAGGTGCTGCAACTATGACAATTTGTGAATGGAATCGGGGAGCTTATTTAAACCTCCACACTCTATTATATTCAAGTGTTGCAGCTATGATAGGTTGTCAATGGAATCAATTTCAGCTAAGTTATATGCAGCCTAGAAGCATGAATTAGGATTAGAATATCACGTAACATCATATAAACAAAAAAACCACCATAAAATTGAATGCCATTTAAAACATGCATGATAAATATTCATTTTTGAAACTTGAATTATGGTAGCTTGATATACAAAGTCTATTGATGCCAAGGTTCAATTTGTATGATTTTGAAAAAAAGAAGCCAACTAAGTAGAGTTAGCAGCATTCTTCATAAATCATAAGAATTTGTTTAGTACACTAGCCATTTTGATGTCTTCTTGCAGTATCAAACATTATTTTGTATCATTGTTACATTGGCCTTGAGAGTGGTAGCTTAATATAGCTCCACAATACAAAATTTGGTTTACCTGTGTAGTGTAATAGTGGCATAGGCAGATTGAAAGAACCAAAGGGTGACTGCACAATTGAAGTGTATAAACACATTTTTTTTGTAATATCAAGGATACTTTTTGAATCTTCCATGCATTGCTAATCTAAAAGGAAAGGTATTTTTCCTAATCTGTATGTAGACATGCTTTTGACATTGTCAAAAAGAGCAAAACTTCCCTAATGATGCAAAGGCATGGCCGAGCAATTCTACCTCTCCACATGAGAGAAGAGAGATGTTGGAGATTAAATCAAGTCAATAAGAATAAAAGTGTAATGTGTTTTGCTTTTAGTTTTTAGGATTCCTTTGTTTCTCTATAGATGTGTGATAAATTCTCAGTTCAATGATGCAGAACAATTTTTGAAAAAAGAAAGTTGTGTCATAGTTCGCTTTCAATCCAACAAGTAAAAATGAAAGAATAGCCTCTTGGAATGAAAATGTTTGTGTGCAAAACAAATGAATAAGAATGAGGTAGTTAAGGTGTTTAGAGTGATGCAAAGGTCACTTTTAGGGTTCCCTTGAGCGTCGATCAAAGTCAAACTCCATATAACATTAAAAACATGCTCAAAAAAACAATTTTTGGATGCTTTGCTTGACATGTATGCAAAATGTGGAAGCATAGAGAAAGCATGTGAAGTTTTTGACAGAATGCCTTGAAGAGATGTCATCTCTTAGATTGCAATTATTTTTGGATATGCACAAAATGGATTTGATGCAAATGCTTTAAAGAAACTTTCAAGCAAATGCAATTGGCAGATATAAAGCCAAATTCCACAACCTTTGCCAGCATCTTTCCTGCCTATGCCAAAATGGGGGCTTTGGAATAGGGTATGAACATCCATCAAACCATAAAGAATAGAGGAATTTTGTCAAATGTTGTAGTTGCAACTGCCATAGGAGACATTTATGCAAAATGTGGAAGCATAGACAAGGCATGTGAACTATTTGACAAAATGCCTGAAAGAGATACCATCTCATGGAATACGATGATTGTGGGATATGAAAAAAATGGATTTGCTGAAAAGGCTTTAGAAAATTTCAAGCAAATGCAATTAGCAGGTGTGAAGCCAAATTCCACAATCTATGCTAACATCCTCCCTACCTGTGCCAAAATGGGAGCTTTGGAGCACGGTATGAACATCCATCAAAGCATAATGGATGGGGGATTTTTGTCAGATATTATGGTTGGAAATGCTCTGTTAGAAATGCATGCAAAATGTGGAAATGCTTTGTTAGATTTTTAGAACAAGAGTAGAGACAAGGGCTACATGATGCAACCTCCACTAGAAAATTGAGGAGACACGTATGATAAATTAGTGAAAGTTGATTCCAAAGAATAAGATGAAGCTAAACATCATGGAGAACATGCAAACTTGCTTGTCAATAAATGCAAGATTTTGCATGTTTTGCAATTTCAACACTAATGACCCCACAACTTTTCAGTTACAAACAAATGGTCTCCTAACAAGTGTATTTTTTCCACTTTTGCAATCTTGGAATTTTACATTGACAACTTTTGCATTTTTGCGATATTTTGCAACTCAAACTTATCCAACCACCTAAAGACCTATAAATGGAATTACGACATCTTGAAATGGCCATATTTGATGAAAAATGACTCAAAACATGACAATTGACTCAAAGCTGAACATTACACCATATAAAACCAAGCTTTCTTAATTGGTGCTCCTACACCACTTGGGGTTTACTTGGCAACAACTCAACATAAGGAATCAACAACATAACACCCTATCTGACACTTGGCTAACCTTGCACAAGGTAACAATGATTGATGCAATCCTTCAATACCCTATCAACCACTTAGACACTTCAATAATCCAACTTTCCTTCACAAGCTATTTTGTAACAACACCCCAACAATGGACTGGTAATTCTATATTTTAGGCCTAATTAGGCTTCTTGAAACAGTTCAAACTTTCCAACTTTGACCCTCAAACCAGTTGGAACACATTGAACTTCATCATTGCTTTAGAGGCATTCATGACACTCACATAAATTACCTTCAAGACTTTTAATACCATACAATAAGGAGCACTATAAATCTGTCCAAACACAGTTTTACTCCAACAGTCACTCTGTCATAACAAGGCACTAGAAAAAAAAATTATGAGGTATATGAATTACAAAAATCAAAATATTATAGCCTTCAATAAATAACTCAAGTTGCTTGTGCAATTTATTTTGGACCTCCATCTGCAAACACAATTACTCTGTAATTTGCATGCACCTGACCAAAAAAATTAAAAAAACAAATCATAAACTGCTATTAAGACAATTTCATTTGGAGACTGCACTATGAAGTCAATAAAATAGACAGCAAAAAAACATGTCTATATGCAACAAAAGTATATGCCAATATTTTCAATTTCAATAAACTACATATTGGAAAAGAATTTCTACATGCAACAAAAGCATATGGCAGTATTTACAATTCAAAAACATAACATATGCCAACAGTCAAAATTTAACTATACAAGATTTAATAATATCAAGTAGACAACCTTTAATATCAAAACATAGTAATTCCTTGATTAAGTCTACTTCAACCAACTCATGTATTCTCACATTTCACTTGTTTTGAAGATAACAAGATAACTCATGTATTCTCACATTTCAAAGAAGAGAATCTCCACCCTACTCTTTGAAATAACATAAAGTTGAAAAAATATAGAAGTAATAAAACTATGATTAAAATAAAGAAAAATGCCACCCAAATCTGCAGCAAATAACTGTTGTGCTGCATGTACTTATTAGCTAATCTAAACAGTTCTGATGATTGCTATTTTTACTGGATATCTATGTGAGAGAACTTCAATCTTTTTAGTAGTTTGTTTGTACAGTTGTTAGAGTTTTTCTTATTCCAACATGATTTTTATCCTATGTCTGACTTGAAAATGACACCATTTTAATGAAATTTTCTCTCATTTAAAAGTGAAAATGGGTTGTGAGAGAAGAAATTCTTTGGCACAATTTTTTCCAAAAAAAATCTTTCTAGTAAGTATGTAATGTGGAACCTTGAGATCTCTAACTTAATAACCCCTTACATGGTACACCTGATTACCAATCTCCAAGTTTTAATTAATTTTGTTGAAAACCCCAACTCACTTTTTTTATTTGATATTTTGTTTGCAAGTCATCTCTCTTTTTACCACTGTTAAAGAGTTAATCACCTGTATCAAAGTAAATCTCTGTAAAAATGGCATGAATTTCCAATTTTGAAAACCTGTGATAGAAAAAATTGAGCTAAAAAATAAATTTACCTATTCTAATGCTTTCATCAAGATTCAACTGCATAGTTTTTGAGCCAAATTTATTATCAATTTATCAACAAACTTACCTTTTTTTGACTTCAAAATAGTAGTTGTCTTCTTTCCAAATCAGTAATGGGTTCACCCTATTAATGACTAGATTTCATTAATGGTAAGCTTTGTACAAAGAGAGATTCCTGAGAAAGAATGAATTAATCCAAAAATGAGAGTAGCTAAACTATCCTAGAACACACCCACAAGCTCATGCACACACCCACATATGCGCATGCATACACACATGCATGAAACCAAGAAAGTGGGTAGGCAAAGGTAGTTCACCATCTCTGAATTTCAAGATGTTCAAGAAAAAGCATCATGTGAGGATTGGAAGTCACTTTTGGTCATTATCACCATGTAGGCACAAACTTTCGGTGAGCTGCTAGCAACTATCTAAACAATTGATAGAAACCAGTACTATAAAGAGATACATATTCTATAGTATAGCCATTGACACTGATTTTTAGAGTTGACGATATTTGGTTGTGGACTACACACAACTGCAGAAGCTTTGGTAGTTATGGTTGCAAGCAACCTTTTATCTATGTGAGAGGATTGATAATAAAAAGTTTACGTATGAAACAACAAATAAACCAAATATAATGTATAGGTCCTATAAAGGCCTGTTCACCAACAAAAAAAAAATGTTTCCCTCAACAATACCACTTTGTTATGCAATCAAACCTTTCAATGATAAGGTCATTATACTGCCATTAAATGTTTGTGAAATCTACTTAGACAAAATTTTGTATAGGTCCATAAAGGTCTTTACAAATTGAAACCTAACAACTTCATCCAAATAGTGTAGTAGAAGCAGATGGATCCAATGACATTTTCAAGCCACTGACAAGAGTCACCTTATTGCCAAGTAGAACACTAAATAGATCTCATTCCTAAGGCTACTTTACCCATTTCTTGTCTATGTTGTTTCTTTCTTCTAGTGAATGGTCAAATAAAGTGCCAAATTCATGAGTTGATATAGAAAGGATACATTTGCCCTAGTGTATTACCCTATGGATGGCATATGGAAACTATGTATATTATTGACTATAGAGCTTTGAAGAAGATCAACTATAAAGAATTACCTTTGTATTCCTAGGACAGAGACTGGTTGGACTAGCTCCAAGATTCCATATATTTCACCAAAGAAGCCTAAATCTAGGCTAACTTTGGGTACCTATTTTTAAGTGTTGCAGCTATGAGAGGTTGACAATGGAATTGGGGAGGTTATTTAAACCTCTACAACTTTCTATTTTTAAGTGTTGCAGATGTGACAGGTTTCCAATGGAATCAAGAAGGTTATTTAAACCTCTACAGTCTTCTATGTTCAAGTGTTGTAGCTATGACAAGTTGCCAATGGAATCAGGAAGGTTATTTAAATCTCTATAGTCTTTTATGTCCAAGTGTTGTAGCTGTGACAGGTTGCCTATAGAATTAGGGGGGTTATTTAAAATCTTACACATTTCTATGTTCAAGTGCTACAATTGTGACAAGTTGCCAATGGAATGAGGGAGGTTATTTAAATCTATACACCCTACCATGTTCAATTGTTGCAGTTGTGAGAGGTTTCCAATGAAATTAGGAAGGTTATTTAAATGTTAACACCCTTCTATGTTCAAGGTTGCAGTTGTGATAGGTTCCCAATGGAATCAAGGAGGCTATTTAAACCATGACACTAATACTAAGCACATTTAGGTTTTAACATGCATCCTTAAAAATTACAGAAGATCCTATTACTGAACACATTTAGATTTTAATATTAAGGTATCCTTTACCTGCAATTTTTTCCGCTTTCACCGCCGCTATTGGTTTCAGTTCTTCCAAACTCTTCCTCATTGGTTTTGACCTTTCACTTCTCTGATTTGGCAAGCTGCAACTTGAAAATAAGGTTTTGACCAAGGGTTTAAAGTATGTTTATTAAAATGAAAATTAATGGCAGTAAACTAAAAATTTGGCACCCATTATGCAAAAAATTTGGAAATGGAATATTAATAATATAATATAATATAAATATACAATGAATATTATATTTATATTATATTTATATTATATTATATTATAATATTTATATTATAGTATTATATAATATTATAATATTATAATATAATATAATATAAATTATATTATATTATAATTATTATTAATATAATATAATATAATAATATTATATACATGACTTAATAGAATCTATATATAGATTCTATTAAATAGTGGACTTAATATTATATAGATGATAGATAATTTGTGAATCAACTTTGTCCATGAAGAAGGGAGCTATAAGTAATAAGTAATGAAACTTTGAATTTGATCATGGTTCAAGATGAACGTTGGTGGCATGCTTAACACATGCAAGTTGGATAGGAAGTGGTGTTTCCAGTGGCGAACGGGTGACTAATGCGTAAGAACCTACCCTTGGGAGGGGAACAAGCTTAGGTAAGGGTCCCATGAGGGGGGCTTAAACTCTATGGATTATGATCAAATTTGAAAGAAAAAAGAATAGAGGAGTAATAATCATTTATTTAGTCATTTTTATTTGTCTGATATTAGTCATTTATTTAGTCATTTAGTTGTGATTTTATCCAATGACCAAATTAGGCACTTATAAATGACCAAATTAGTCATTTATTTTTAAAATACTAATAGTGTTAGTCACGTGACTAAAATTTTTAGTCATGTGACTAAAAGTTTTAGTCACATAATCATGTATTTTCCAAATTCTACTAGTGAGGGATCATCCATGTGACAAGAGACCATTGTTACCCTTCTTGTCGAAACAATCCTTGTGATACTTGAACTTTCCCCAAGTAACCACATTTATATCCCAGTTGGAAGTCACTTGGCTTTAGCGTGTTACTGGTTGGGTCGTTCCCTTGGTTGATTAATTTTTCCCATAAGGAAGGCCCTCTAAGGATAAAACAAAAATCAAATGGTTCTGGCTTTTTGGTCACCCAGTTAAGGGGAGAGCATATGCCTACCATTCATCAAACACAAAAGACATGGTGTTCTTTATCCTTTTTAATTAAGCTAGATGCCTATCTCAAGCAAAAGAAAGCATTTAAATAACTCCATACCCTACATAAATAATTAGTAATTTGATAAATTTGTCTTTGACCAACGTATAAAAGTACCTACAAGCAGAAAACACCAGTCAGTTCTCATATTTCACAAATTTAAATAGATGCACTAAAACAATCATCACATGCGTTGAAATGACAATGCACTACAAGAACTACCCAATGTGCTAAAATAGATACCCAATGCGCTAAAAGAACCGAAAAATGCGCTATAAAAACTAACCAACATGCTAAAAGAACACCCCAATGCACTAAAACAAATATTGAATGCACTGAAGAAAAGACTGAATGTGCTAAAACACTCCTTGTATGTGCTAAAATATTTGTTGGATGCACTAAAATAAATGTTGTATGCACTGAAATAGACCTCTGATGCATTGAAATATTCCTTAGATGCATTGAAACAGAAGTTGTATGTGCCGAGAGATTTGTCGCATGTGTCAAAAGAACTAATGATTGTGCTTAAACATCACGTCTAGCCTGTTTACAATAATTTTTCTAGAAAATTGTTAGAAATGGGGTAATGCCCCATGGTGGGTGCCATTTTATGTGTGTGTGAAATATGGGAATTGTTAGTAAATCAACACAAACACCAATGAGATGAATTATATCAAAAATTTGAATCAAATAAACTATTCTATTATGTAGCTAAAACAAATCTTTAAGGATGTTTCATTGTCCTCTATTCTCAAGGATTTATTAAACCATATTGGCTCTCAGGCTTTGTATGTGCACTTATGGTTGTTAAAATGACAACTTGAGAAATGAGATAAATATTCAACATGCAAGCCAATTAAGTTCCTACATGAAACTATATGATGAAAATGATAATGGATAATGATGTTAGGTTATACAATGTAAATGTATGATATGAAGCTAGGATGATTCTACATATGCTCAAATGCTAACTATGATGCAAAGCATGATATAAAATACAACTATGAAGCAAAATGTGATTCTAAGATGTAACTATGAAACAAAACATGATATGAAATGTAACTATAAGACTCCAAAATGCTCCAATGCTCAAACAATATTCCTGTATGATAACTCTACTCAAATGTGGATGCCATATACTATGGCAAAGGGTTGTATTTATAGGATTTTCCAAGCATCTTGTGATGTGGCAGCGATCGATGGTCCAGATTCAAACAAGAATGATGAACAATGGAGATGGAAAGAATCAAGAAGAATGTTCCCTTGACCAAAGACAACATTCCAAATGGATGGAGGAGTCTCTTGACCAAAGACCACATACCAAATGGATGGAGGAATAAAGTGTGTTAAAAATAAGCCATGTTTTTGAAAGTTTGTTGAAGATAATTCTAATTAAAAATTAGAACTATTTATTTTCATGTGACCTTGGTGAGGTGACATGAAAAGTTGTAGAAGTGTGCTTGAATTCCAAATTTGGGATTAGTGAGAATCATTTAAAATAAAACAAACTTTAGAAATTCATTTATTTAATTAAATTAGAGGAAATGACATTTTAGATTTGGAGAATTAGAAGATATGAACTATATAAATAAATTGAGAATTTATTTATAAGTAGTTGAAATATTAATTAAATAACTAGTATTTAATTAATTAAATGTCTTGATCGGTTTTAGGTGTATACAGGACCCACCTTGGGTTCCCAACTTGGCCTCTTTGAGTTAACACCTTTTACATGAGAAGATATTTACAAGGCTCAGTTAAGTGGGCCCATTCTTGGGCACCAACTTTGAGGTGATGCTTGCAATATATTTTCTTGACCAATGATCAACTAAGAGTTTAGTTTGAGGTGCATAAATTGAGGAGAATTTAGTTTTGACTTCATGATTACATTGTGGAACTTTACTTGCACAATCTAGGCACAGATTTTTGTGAGGAGCTTTGTACTCTTGTTTGGATCAACTCTTTGGAGTTTACAATGCTCATTAGTTGTCTATTTATTGCAGCAATTGCATTAGAGTTTGTAATCTTGATTGCAGGTTAGTAGGTTGAACTTGTGCATGTGTGAAGGTTTGAAGCATGTCATGGGATGTGTGTATTCTTTCTTGGTCACATGGAATGCATGGATAGATTTTGCTATAGAAGAGAGTTTTGTGCAAGTTGTGAAGAAGGATTGTTGAAGGCAAGGAAGCATAATCAATCAAGGATTGATACAATATTATTGTAATCTTGTTCTAAGGTTAAATAATACAAGCACTATTGATTCTAGTGGATTTTTTCCCAAAAGGGTTTCGTCACACATATGCTATGCCACTTCTATCTTCTTGTCTCATTCTTCTACAATCTTCTGTCTCTTTCTACAATTGGTAAAATTGATCTAAACAAATTAATCATACACAAAGAATTTTGACAAAAAACACTTAATTAAATCTACAGTATAATAGTTTTACAAGCTTTAAGCTACAATATTACCTTCATTTTCAACATTTGGTATCAAAGAGACAAAATATTGTAGAAGAATGAGACAAGAAGATATAAGTGACACATCACATACATGGAGAAACCCTTTTCGGAAAAACTCCACTAGAATCAGTAGTTCTTGTATTATTTAACCTTAGAACAAGATTACAATAATATTGTATCAATCCTTGATTGTTATGCTTCCTTTCCATCAACAAGTCTTAGTTGTGAATGAGAAAATAATGATAAGGTTGTGCATACCATGATCATACTACGAAAAAATTCAAGTGAATGAATACACAATATATTATTGTAGCCAAACAAGCAAGAGAGGAAAAACAAATCTTGAATGAATTTTTGAGTACTTATAATCTTCTAAATGTCAAGGTTTGATCTATTATATGAGAAGGAAGGTTGGAAACTCTATTTGGCTGAAATAGGTAAGGGAATAGGGTTAACCTTAAACTTGATAATGTGTCAAAAAAGGAGTAATAGGTTGAAGAAATCAATGAAACTTTGTCAATACAAAGCTTAAGTATGAAGTAGTATCAAAATTGATAGATGTCCAAGAGCAATATTGTGCTCAAGACAAACAAGTAGTCAAGAGTATTACTTTTGGCTAAAGTAAATAGATAAGTAAAAGATGGGCGAACTCAACTTCTGAGTTATCTGAAGGTGTAAAAACCAAAGGGAAGGATGGGACCCACAGTGTAGTATGCAATGCATCATCATTCCTTTTCTATTTGGATTATACTAAGGATAAATTCATGGGCCAATGGGAACATGCTTTCTAGTCACTATAGTGTAGGTGTCATGTGTTATTCAAATATTGTTGTACATGAGGTGTACATATGAAATATTATGAATACAATGTATAAGCTCTTTGAGAGAGTAAGTATGTAGGAGGCATACAAGTTTTCCCTATGTGATAACAAGGACACTTGATGCAAGGTCCAAGAGGGACAAGGTTGCAAGGATAAATGTTTTATAAATCTTACATATTTGAGAATGGTAAGTAAAACTTTATTTGACTTTATTTGTATGTTAAAGTGCTATAGATCACTAGGGACGATGATTCACAAGAGGGGAAGTATGTTACACCCCAATTGTGTAATTACTATTTACTATTACTATGTAGGGTAAAATGTGAATATAATTTGAATTCTAATGATGAATAAATGTGCTTCTACTTTGTTATCACTGCTTTATGAATGAATGCCATCTCATTTAATATTATATGAAGGAATGCATTTATGTGATTGGATGAATATTGTGTTGATATTCGAACTATGGAGATGTATTATGTGTAATGCCTATTTTTTTGAATAGATAACTACCTTGGGCATGTTTTGAGAATGTGGATGTAGGTATATGTTCATTCCTCCAAGAGGAGGGGAAGTATCACTCAGGAGAAGGTCTTGGTCAGTTAACTAGTAACATAACCTATCTAAGCTTACACACACCACAGTAGAATAATTGAGTCAGGTTATCATGTGGGAAGTACGTAAGTCATCCTTAGCATAATTTGTTTGCATTAGTAAGGGTCTCGATTACTATTTAATGCATGCCTAGATGATGGTTATCTATTTGAGCTTGTGATTCCTTCCTTATCCTACTGTGCTTGTTTGTGTGGTTGATTTTGTATTAAGATATATGCATATATGCATATGTCGGCATACACATACAATGGATATAATGGGATGTCCATACAAGTATCACAACATATGTATCTAGATATGCATATATGTCTATAAACAAGTGATATGATGCCATAGTCACTTAGGACATGATCATTCAGATATTGAATTTATCATTTGGCTGTCATGTTGATAGATAATATATATATGTTTGTATATATGTAAATACACACGTGGGCATAAATGCTTAATAAAGGGGTGTGTATACATACATACATACATACATACATACATACACATATATATATAGATATATATATATACATAGATATGTATATATATATATATACATATAGATAACATATATTATTACTATGTGATTGCTATCTTGTTGTATTCTTTTGTATATCAAATGAATCATTTAACTATCATGTTGTCATAGAATATATATATATATATATATATACACAAATGTATATACATATACATATGTAAGAATTAATGATTATTTGAGAAGTGTATATATATATATATGTATGTATACATGCATATGGTTTAATGAGAATGATAACTTGAATGCATGCATTCTAGATATCAAACGATATATGTACATGTATCTATGTGCCCAAATGTATATATAATATAGTAATATATTAAATAGGGACTAATTTATACATATGTTATTCAAAGAATAGAAAGATGATCCATATGAATATATGCTCTTATTGATCAAATGAGAACAATATACACTATGAACGATAGGGGATATATGAATTGGTAAAATTATATATGGGCAAGGATATATAAATATAAAAGAACACACACTAGTATATATATGTATATATTATAATGAGAGAACTTATAATATATACATATTATGTATATATGTCAATACCTATACTTTTCATTAAGCATGGGTATATGCTTTTGAGATTTGCATATATATTCATAGTACGTATGAGATATAACATCTAGGCTAAGTGCATAGTGAATGCATATGTAATATACATATTGTGCATGATTTAAGGAGGTTGACTATTCCTCATGTTGTCCATGCACTAAGAGCAAGAGATATGCAAGTTAGATAACATCCATAAGGTCAATACTATGGGGATACAACTAACAACAATAAAATTAAGCTGAAAATGCTTTATCCAAAGATAGAAGTGATGATTAGTATGATGCACATAAGTATAGGAGGTTGATGAAGGCTGAACTTAGAGATAGTAATGACCGTACTCTTTAGCCGCATTATACTTTTATTGTCTGCGAATAAAGAGTTTGTAATATGCAAACATGAGCTACCATTATGTTGATTTATTAAAATAGAATGAGTTGACGCCTTTTGGAGAGTTATGGGCTTAGTAAACTCTAATTACCATGTCTCTGAGCATCGACCAACAAATATAAATACATGAACACATATTGATGACTATGTCAAACTGATTCATTAAGTGAATCGATGCATATCATGATTTAGTTGATATTTAACTTGGTGGCACACATTTGTTATTGGCTGACTCTTAGAAGGAGGAAGCCACCATCTTTGAGAATTCATAATAATTCTTGGTGCCACCTTTGAATCCTTTAACCTGTAAATTTCTGTTTTGATATGCAAATTGAATTCTATCATATTAAGATTTGAATTGGTTTGTATTTTTTATCATTTAACTAAGTCGATCTATTGTTGTTTAAGTTGATTATATGCTTTCATATTTGTCACTTTTTAACTATTATTGATGTGTTGTTGTGCATGCAATTTGTTGTCAAAGTTCATGCCTAATCTATAGGTTATATTATCTCCAAGTTGTTGTATAAATAGAGGAGCAAGTTCATTTGTTTGCATGCATTCCTTATACAAGTTTACTCATTCTTCTATGCATTATTTCTTTAGCAAGTTTTACATTTTATATACATTTCAATTTGCAATATTTTTCTAAGTATCATGAGGGAGAGCCTTGAGTTTTAGAGAGATTTTATTATTATCATTGAGAGAAGTAGTTGCCAACTTGTGATATAGTGGTTATTGAGTCTTTGTTGAAGGACCGATACTAGGATAGTTGCCGATTTGGAAGTGTTGTCACTGTAGCCAAACGATTGGAAAGCTCATCATATGCATGATGATATTATTCCCTTGTTTGTATTAGAGTTGAATGATTTGCTTCTTGACTATTTAAATTAGTCTATTATGGTTACTTGCAATTAGGGAAAAATAATGCTTTCTTTGAAAGAAAACTAGATGTTTACTCTTTTTGTGAATTTCTTGTAAATACTCCATAATAGGAGGATTATGTTTAAAATAATAATTACATGCTAGATTTGAATAAACATGGGATGCATAAGGCTTATTCATAGCTTTAACCCTTTTAGTCAAAGAGGTGATAATCTCAAATGGAATCATCTATTGATATGACAATTCTTCGATTGAGACCATGCATTATGTTTGTATTTACTCCATGATGGGAGGGATGTTTTTCATAGGTATTAATATTATAGTAGATATGATTTAAACATGGGTAGCTTAAGGAATACTCATAACTAGATATTTGAATATGCTAGATGGCTAGTAGGTTACTCCTAGGATTATTGTCCAATGAAGAGAGGGAAATAGTAATTTTCTATATGAGTTGTGTTTCCTTAGGTTGTTAAAGAGATAGGTTATCCCAGGGAGTGTAATGCCCTTCCAGGAAACCCCAAAGGAAAACTAATACATCAATATTAATGGCACAATTTTTTTTTTAGTAAACTAACATTATCCGTACATTAACATAAAATACAAGTAATACAATTGTACATATACAATAACCAACATGCAACATAATTTTATCATTCAACACTTGAAATGGAATTATGTATGTACATATTATGACCAAGTCCCTTGGGGTTACATGACTGCATTACGTGAAAGATAAATAACATGAACATGGGCAATACATTAATAACATGAAGATACATTACTCAAGGATTACAATATTACAATGTTGCTTCCCAACATGAACTAGGAAGAGTACAATAACATGGACCAATACATCTAGAACGTATGAATACAAAGTTCCATATCAAGATCCATTACTAGTACATCTCTGGTGTCACTATAGCTGGTACATCTCTGCACAACTCGATCAATGGTTGGGAACCCAATGGGGTGCATAATACATTCCACCCAACCACGTGGACCCAAAGGTCCACCCCCATGCTAGGAGATGACAAGAAAAACCCCCAACGAAAACCATCAATCAAAACAAGGATTACAAAAATTCACAATAAGAACAACAATAACATAAGGTAACCTCCAACACTAGAATGAACCATCACAAGATGTAACCAATCATAGGAAATAACCAACATAAGACAACATAACAAAGCATCAACATGCACATGAAAACATCCACTTCTAGAGGCTTAAGAACAACAAGAGGGAAAACAA
The DNA here is from genome assembly GCA_007258455.2 of Sequoia sempervirens. Classification (NCBI taxonomy): domain Eukaryota; kingdom Viridiplantae; phylum Streptophyta; class Pinopsida; order Cupressales; family Cupressaceae; genus Sequoia; species Sequoia sempervirens. Next base: position 25,451,296 of record VDFB02358134.1, on the reverse strand, counting down.
AAGCATACATGGTTATTAAAATTGGAGTGTCATCACATAATTGGTCATAGGTTATTGAGTTAGATCTTCCTAGGCCCTAGCCCCCATCCTGGGTTATCTTGGTAGCCTCTACCAATCTCTGACCCCTCATGCCAACTTATGTGGAATCAACATACCTCTCGTGGAAACAAGGCAATTGATTTTTCCATTCTAGGCCTTCTCACTCATCCCAAGCCTAAATAAGCACTTGGGTCCATGAGTGAGGCAACATTATCTGAATTAATGTGTGGATACTACCCAAACCCCCTAATTAATTAATTAAGTTATCACTTGTTAACACAATTTCCACATGGGTTATCTAGGCACCCCTTTGTGCGCTGACCCCCATTGGAAGCCACTCCCCCAACTAACAACAATATCTCAATATCACAAACGGTAAGCCAACTTGTACAAGAAACCAAATCCAACAAAATAATAGCATCAAGCGAGGCATGCACCATCTCACGCTAGAACTTTAGAGTAACAAAAGCCACATTCAAGTGCAAGGCTCAAACCACATAAACAAAAATTAAATGCACCATCATCAAAGTGATAGAATCATAAAACCACCTGCCTACAAGTGAAACAACATAAAACTCAAATAAATACTACAAGCTTGATATGGGTTATCCAAGGTAGATCCTCCTAGGTCGCTGACCCCCATACCAACGCTTACAAGTAAAAATCATATCCCCTCTATCCTTTGGAAAACTAGCAAACAAATAATACAAAGGTATTCCATCGAAATGGAAACATCATAAAGAGATCTTCAGACTCAACCCAAAACTAATATAATTAATTCTGATACAAAATCAACCACAAAATCCAAAAGTAAAACCAACTAGCAAGGTATCCAAGTGAAACCTCAATATTATCCTTGCATGATATCCAACCATGAAATCTCAACAAACCTACAATTTAGCAAATAAACAACTTAACAAGATCAACCGCCACAAACGATGATAGCAATCAACTGATTCAATACACAATCCAATGATCACAAGCTTCTCAAAATAAAAACCAACCATAATATTATATTCTTATGATTTCAACATCAAATTCAATGGTATCATTTAACCAACATATAATACCCTCGAATACATTTCATAAGGAAAAACATTATTTAATACATGCATACAAATGAACGATACATCCATGCAATTAACATATATTAACAAGTATCCCATCAAATGATTATAAACGTAATCAACATTTAAAAATATGATCTAATTCAATCTTTTAAATAATTCCTACTACCATAACTTAATTGAGTGAATAGTATTAACTTGTTAGGTAGACTTTGGTAAGATGCATTGAAAATGGTATCTACTTTATACTTTTTCTATTTTATGTTATGTAGTAAATCCCATCCTCTATCAAGAAACTATACTCATTACCTACCTAACGAGGATCATAAAGTGTCATGCGAATCTTCTTCTTCCTAATGATGTTTTCCTTATGATAAGGTTAGTTGGAGTAAAAAAATCAATGCCAAATTCTTCTCTAAATTATCTCATTGGAACAATCCTAGTCAATAGAGATAGAGTTTAACCAAGAGTCACAATACTTAATGCTAAGCCAAATGAGAGTCTTCATTTCAACTCTTCTACTCTACTAATTAAAATAAGGACCAACCTACTCAAATCCTTCTAAGGTTAGGCAATAGAATAGCTTCTATAGTTTGATTAGAGAGGTTATTCGTGTAATCTCTCTCAAATCGTCAACTCACTATGCTATGATAATTTTGCCTATAGTTTAAAGAGAAGATTAGTAGTCTTAGTATATCATCATATGCTTTCTTTTACAAGAAAGTCCTGTTTTGCACAACTCAATATGATATAGACAATTCGTAATCAAATTTAGCCCAACAATGAGCATTCTCTTTTGATCCCCTTAAAGTAACCGAGATTGGAACAATTCCATTTATTGAACCCGATTCTTTCAGGCTGCAATTATTAAGCAAAGGGTAGTGCAATTAGCCAAACTAACTTTAATGGTTACAAAACCGTTACTTCCCACATCATTGTCAAGGGATAATTTTAAGTAACAATTTTCAAGAACAAGCATAGACCCTCTTGGTTCCCACTGGCCAGCTTGGTACTATTCAGAATGAAAACAGATTATACTACGAAGAAGATTTGTGCATATAATGTAAATAGCAACACTAAGAAACTAGAATTTCCAAAACGACGTGGCGAGATCAAAACTACTGAGAAGCACATTGACAATAAGCATAAACCCTACCCTTGTACATGCTCAGATTGACATCGATACTAAAAACGATGCTTATCAGCTTGATTTAGAATCATTATCATATGGGATGATGGAAATGTGCTTGTTCGACATGTTAAGGTAGAGAAGGACATTTTCCTTCCAAGCAATATCAACAATAGATGCTATGAAATGTTCTTTACTCACATTATATTTAGACAACATGATGGATAGTGTGCTTGGATCGATAGGATTCCTTCTGCTTGACAAGGTGACATAAAGAGGGATATGAAGGCCTTCATATTGCATTGGAATCTAAGCCAAAAGAGTACATATATGTAAAGCATCAAATAAATTGGAATGCCGATTGTTATCTATTTCACACCACATACAATGAGCCATATAAAGTAAGGAGATAAGGTGAAACAAGAGAAAGCACGCGATAGCAATCAAGATTAAGGCACCGTCGGTCATGTTCCATGGCGTGTAACACTTAGATTTAACTCACAAAAGCATGTTCATATATGCTTAAGCCAAAAACTATGAATGAAGATAAGGGGATTTATATAAGTTAAGGCCATTATTAATGTACAAAATATTATGTATAGAAAACTAGCCGCTATGGTATTTTGTAGACCAAGATCAATCTGAGACTGAGATGAACATTTTATTCCCTGACATGGTTTTCATAGTGAAGGGAGGTTGGTTTAGGTTAATGATAAAAGGAAGGTGAGATTGATTGAAATGAGATGAATTAACATTGTAATGAAACATAAATATGGCGGTGAATTGATTGATAAAATGCTACAAAGGAACTCGGTTGCAGGGGATGCAATGGTTGTAGGAAATGCACAAAATGGATTTGTCAAATGGGCCTGACACATCTTCAAGAAAATGCAATTAACAGGTGTAAAGCCACATTTCTTAACGTTTTCCAGAATATACTCTTCCAACTCCAAAATGGGAGCTTGAAATAGATTATGGATGCCCATTACAACTTACATGATGGAGATGTTTTGATCAGATTGTAGTTGCAACATCCCTGGTAGACAAGTATACAAAATGCAGAGGCAAATACAAAGCACACGATCTACTTGACAAAATGCCTCACAAAAATGTGGTCATGGTGACTGCAATGAATGCAGGGTGAGTATGTTATGGATTGGAAACTCGGTGAATTAGCTTAGCAATTAAATTCATTCTACATAGTGTTTATGTAAGGAGTATGTGTAAAGTAGCAAGAGAACGTACTTGTGATGTAGTATGGAAATTAATAACAGAGTGCAGTCATAACAAGTGGTAGGAGCGGGTTTACAAAAGTTCATCCAAGGCACACAAAATTGAAGCTCGAGTAGTGAGGTGGCGACCTAGATGAAAGAAGGGAATGTTATGGTCACTAATCCTTGCGAGTTTCATTGTGGTTAAGAAGAAAATTCTCTTGACCACTAGATTAGTCAAGAGCTCACCTAGTAAAATGGATTCATCCACAACACATTAAATCTAAACAAGCTTGAATATATTAATGTGAGAAAGAGCAATGCATGGGTACTTCTATGCATATGGCCACCAACAGAGAATTGCTATAGGATTGCATAAAGAACACATTTAAGAGGTCACAACATGCATATACAAAAAGCTTAAAGCATGAGCAGAAACTTAATGTTTATCCCCTTCTTGATTATAACACACTTCCAAGAGTAAAGTTATGCATTCTTACCTGAAACCAAAAAAAAAGCTTAGATAGCCAAAGAGGAGGAGCAAGTTTAAACGCTTATATCCATCTACAACTAATCTTTGCCAATTGTGGAAGCATAGAAAAATGCATATGAACTGCTTTACAAGCACCCTAAAGATACAACATCTCATGGAATGCAATGAACATGGAGTATGTACAAAACGAATTGATGAAATGTTTAAGAAGCTTTTAATCAAATGCAACTAGAATAGGGATTTCGTACCGGTTAAAGAATGGTATCTACTTGTCTATGATATTCTCTTTTCTACTGCATAGAGCCTCTGTTGTGTGATGAACCAAAGCACCAAAACATTCATAATCCTCCTTGCGCTATAAATCCTCGTGTTAGTTCTTAGCGAGGGTTCAAGTTGAAGGTAAGGGTATTGAACTCCCCTCTTTCTTTCTTTTTTTTTTTTGCTTCTATTCTATTATATTTTTTAATCCCTCTATTTTCCATCCCCTACCAATCTTCCAAGATGCCTCCATGCCATTATTGATTCCATTCATTAACCTAAAATTAATTCCCTATCCCCCTCCTTGCAATGCCACTACAAATTGTTACAAGAATCTTCAATTATGTCAACATTTATCACTAAAGGTGGGTACAAGCAATAATCTAAAATTAGATCTTGATGAAGCTGACATGATTTAATTTATTTGTTATATCATTATTTATTACTTCCACTATCGTCAACTCAAAAAACTTCAATGCATGTTCAACTTGCATCTCTCAATAACCAATTAAGTTAATTGACCCTTCCCAAATTAAAATATTATATATATATATATATATATATATATATCTTATACAACTAAATACATTCTAATTTATTCAAACTTATTTATTACCTTTTAATATTCTATATTTTCTATCTTCAACTTAACATTGTAATTTTATTCAAAAACATTTACCAACCAAATTAATTAAATGGACTAAATTCCAACCAATACCTGATAACTGAGTAAAGTTGAAAAACAAGATCACAAATGATGCTGACAAACCATCCCGATCAATAGGTGGATTATGGAGGGGCATTACAGGGAATAGCTTGCCTATGGAGAGGTATTTCCTAAGCATGGATATAATGGCCTTAATTCAAAATGAGCTAGCTATAGTGTAAGTGAATAGTAGACCATCACTCAATTATACTGAGTGAGAAAACTTTGGCCAAAGTAGTGTGATTTCCTAGGACTCCACTGTCAAATCACCATGTCCATTTAAATGCATGAGGGTTACCTAGCATAGGTTATAAATCCTAGTCATGTAGGGCCAAAGTAGTGTGATTTCATAGAGCTCCACTGTCAGTTCACCATGTCCATTTAATTGCATGAGGGCTACCTAGCATAAGGTATAAATCCTATTCATGTAGAGTACAACACTAAGCTCAAAGTGGTATGTCATACGAGGTTACCCAACCAATACCTTCGTCAAAGGGTAGGGCCATCTATCATTGATAGATGTGCAAGGGACTATATATGAGCCCATGGTTGGTGAAAAAGTACTTGAGTGTTGCTTCTCCTCCTCAGCAAGTGACAAAAGACTAAGATTTTGAAAGGCGGATTCTTGGACCATCTATATCTTATGCACTAAGAATCTTGGTGGAGATGTGTTTGTAATTGTGTACATTCCTAGAATATTACAATTTGCAAAATTATTATATTGGAGTGGAATCCTTATTAAATATTGTATGATGTCTTTGTTCAATATAATATCTATGTTTTGGAAGAATTATAAAATTGCTTTGGAATGCAATGACAAATTGGAATGTTTGATATTTCAATTATGCATGTAATTTACATTATTGGAAGAATTTTTTTTATTTCTATGTCATGGTGCCCTGATTTATTCACTTAAGATGAAAAAATTGGAAATTTTTGTTTTGAAGAACATTGGGGCTGTTACAGAATCTATCTAGGGCTTCATATTTTTCTCTAAGAAAAGTAACCCATGCCATTCTAGAATAATCATCAATTAAAAGCATGAAATAACTATCATCTTGTATACTTCTCATTCTTGTAGGAACAAAAACGTTTGTATGCACCAATTCCAATAATTTAGTAGATGATTATTCTTTACCCTTGAAACTTCTTTTTTGCTTTCCAATCTGTCACTCCTTGTAGACAACATTGATAGGATTTGTAATCCTTGAAAAATCTATCACTTCTTGAATTGAACTGATTCTAACCAAGTTATCAATATTTATGTGACACATCCTCTTGTTCCATAAAAAAATTTCATTAATTTAGGTCATAAAGCAATGACCATCAACACCCTTGAGCTAATAAATATATTTTTTATTGTCGTCTTTCCAAGAGCAATCATAGTTTCAAACCATTTTCTAATCTCACATCCATCATCCTGAAGCATAAGATTATATCATTTTCTACACATCAATCCAAGACTCAAAAGATTATGCCTTAAACCCTTGGCATAGTAAACATCATCAGTATTATGCTTTCCATCAAAACTAATTGAACCTATTCCACAAATCTTAGAACCTAAATCATCTCCAAATTTAACAATTCCTCCATCATATTTTCAAGTTTGAAAAACTTACTTTTATCTTTGGTCATATGATTTGAGAAACCCATATCAATGATCCAATAGTTTTTATCTTGTATAAGGGTATGTGCAGAATCATGATGGGCCAAAAAGTGGCAATATGATGGGTATGTGGCTGACAACTTTTTTTTTACCCAAAATTGATGAAACAAAAAGGGTTTTAAAGGAGATTCTCATCTTTCCTTTGATATAAATTATGCTTTACTTTGAATTTAAAAAGTAATTATTAGTCATTTTCTATTCAAATTATAATTAAAGTCCTGATTGATAGGCTGGTTGAAAAACATCTATAGATTTCAAACAATATCACATTTTTTGAATCCAAAACATGTGTCACATTCTACGCTTCACATACTATAGGATTAAAAAAAGAAAATTTGAATTTTAAGAAGTTTTGACTAAGTTAAGGTGGTCAGACATACAAGTTTTAATATATTTTTAAAAAGTTGTAATAATTTTTTTATAATTAATTATTTACTTGGAAAAAATTACAATATGCATCACATCGAGGCATGAGTCCTCTACTTATATATAAAATCTTATAGAAAAATATTATCATTTTATTGTGGTTAGGGTGTTCAAACAGACACCTACTTATTTTTTCCTTGAAATTTAAGTACCACTACATTAAAATTTCAAAATTTCACTAAATACATTTTTTTTTTTTAACAAACCTAGTAGTTTAGAAACTACATTTAATTTGCTATAGATTCTATTCTTACATATTTTTTAAATAATATAGATAATTTATTCAAATTTTTACATCAAGTTGCCTAACTCTAATTTTTTTGAATTTTTTCCCACTTAAGGGTTTTTTTTTCCATGATGATCCTGCACATACCCATAACATGAAAAATAGATACAAAAGTACCTTCACCCTTAACCAAGTTGTCTCCATTATCTCTGGAGCACTTTCCTTTACACATATTTCAGAGTTAGCAAAAAAAGATTCATCTTTTAAAGCCAAGAACAAGGATTCATTATCATCATAGTCTCCATAATTAGATTCCTCATCAAAAATACCAACATCTTCTCTAACATAATTGATTTTCTTCATCATCTTACCTTTTTTTTCCTTATTCTTATTGTCCACACTTCTTTTTGGACATCTTAAAGCATAGTGACCTATTTTTCCACAACTAAACCATTTGAAAGGTAATTTAGTTTGTACTTACTGGTGCCCTTTTTCATCCTTCCTACAAAGTTAGTTTCCACATCATCAAGATAATCTCCATATAAATCTTTAGTCTTTTCTAATTTTCTAGCCTTTAAACTTGTCTCCACTTTTGCACCATTGTTCAAAGAAAAATTTCTCATCTCAAATACACTTAGTGTGCCAAACAATTGATCTCTAGTGTAAGTATTAAAATTTACAACTTCCTCAATAGAAGAATTTTTTTGACCATATGAATCACAAAGAGTTTTGAGAATTTTCTTTACCACTTTAGGTTCTTTGACTTTTGTACTAAGACCTCTCATTGCATTGACAAGTTCATCAACCCTTTGCATGTAACTTGTAATTCTTTCATCTTCAAATATTTAGAATTTCTCAAATTGTTTCTTCAAATTCTGCATCTTAGCTTGTTTAAACTTATCATCTCCTTCATAAATACTTTCTAGCTTATCCCAATTTTTTTTTGCAGTTTTCAAATCCATAACTTTCACTAATTCAAAATTTGTAAGACTACTCAAAAGAGAAAACCTTGCTTTACCATTTGTTTCATAGGGCTTGATTTCATCACTTGTACTTAGTCCATTTATAGGTATAGTGTAATTATTCTTCACTACTGGCAAAACATCATATCCAAGTTAAACCAGATAGCCTTCCATCTAAACATTCTAGAATGCATAGTTTGTAACACCAAACATAGGGATCTCCTTTTTCGTCATCCCAAATCTACTTCAAGTTATTAAGATTTTCTCCAAGGAACCTTTCTCTGATACCAAATGTTGAATGAACAAGACAACTGAGAGTGGGGGGTGAATCAGTTGTATCTTATCAAAACATTAAAACCCTCATTAAAATTTAGATCCACACATATTCATTAAACCCTTAATCTGTTATGATGAATTTTCATGAAAAGAAAATAAAAAACTTAGACAACTCGACACCATGCACAAGAGAACACCAGATTTACATGGAAAACCCAAGAAGGAAAAACAAATGGTGAGGATTAGCTCACAATATAAGTAATAGAAAAACTGGTACAAAGGCTCACTACTAGAATAAGACACATTGTCCAGAAAGGCTCACAACTAAGGGTCACTACTAGAATGAAAAGAAGATAAAGAAGAAATGTTACACTGAGAACATGATCTCAAAGTAACAAAGATTCCACCATAATAGCTCCAACACCCTTACAGTCTGTTTGAATGATTCTAGAAACCTTCTTCTCACTGCATTTGGTAATCCAACACTTGAAATTTTTCACTTCTCTACTCAATTTTGCACCACTCGCACCATACACTTCACACAAAAATTTGTATTACATCTATCTTAACCTATTTCAATAATCAAACTCATACTTATACCATCCTCAACCCTTTCCAAGGTTGGAAATTCTCCTCAAACATGCAATTTTAAAATTAGTTCGATGCCAAAACATTCCCACAATGTATAAGAATGAAGGAAAACCACACAAATCCTTAGCTAGGACCCAAATCTATCCTAACATGCCTCAACACACTTCCAAAAACTTCGAAGGTGCTTCACATGTAGTGTAAACACTAGGATGACCATTACCTATGTGATGCAATAAAGGTGGTGGAAAACCCCAAACAAACTCAAACTAGTCATATACAAACAATAACCAACCCTTGAATCACTAAACACTCAATTTGAATCAAGCTTTCACCAATAGGCTTGTAGCCTTCAAACACCAACTCTACACAATATATTTTAGAGAAGGTCATCTAAGAACCTTATTACCACCTTTCAAGACTCGCAACATAACTCAAAACAACATACCAATTGACTCCATAAGGATTCTTTGAGAAAATTTTGAAATCCTTAAGTCTGCCCCTATTTTAGGACACCAATCAGCCTTGATTTGTAAAGGAGGTCTCTCCTAAACACCACCCTGACACTCAAACTTGAAAAATAGTGATAATTTCTGTCTCAAAACATCTAAAACCAACATTATTTCTCAAATCAAAACCTTCTAGAATGTTGTTCCCCAAAACCATCACTTTCAAGCAAAACATCAAGGGTTTACTCAAAGTCTTTCCACTCGAGCTTATTAGACTCAACCAATGCATCAACCATGTCATAATTACCCTATACAAGGTAAAAAAAGTTCACATAGTAATTTCCTTCAACCATTTATCAAAACACTTCACTAATGACTCATTTTCACAAGAAAAATGCCTTATTCTGCTTTAGGGCTTCTCCCATTTCATACCAACTCAAATCCTCTTCCTATAAAACTCATGGAAAAACCTTAATTACATTTATTAGGATCCATTCCATGAGAAAAAGTAAGTACAAAAATTGGAATGGGTCAAACCACCATTTTAGAAGAAAATCAAACCTAAAATACATAGGTTAGAGGTCGGTTAAGAAAATTTAAGAATTCTCCCACAATACTAAGTGTTAGACTCTCAAATTTGAAACATTTAAAAGCTAACACATGACCATACATTACAATATGAGACTCATAACATTTAATGACTATACGGGTCCATACAATATGTGAGAAGTTTAGAAAAATAGTGAAAAATGTAGAAAATCATTGTATAATGATTGGAATCTTCATTACAGTAATCAACCTTCTCTCTTCGAGCCCTTGGAGAGGCTTATATACATGTTTTTAATTCAAATTCCAATAGTCTAACTCCTATAACTATTTTTTGAATCACTAGACCCTTCATATTCCCATATATTGCATTATTTTTTGACAATTTTACACTTGACAATATTTCATTTTTGGAACTTTTACTAATTTAAAACCTAAGACTCCAAAAATCACCCCAATACAATGAGAATGGTCTTTTCTAGACCTTATTCAGCACAAAAAAAACTCTAACACCCACAAACTAACCTAGACACACTCAAATTCACCTTACTAAATTGTCACCAAACTAAATTTTGCATTATGGTTGTAGGTGTTCCTGCACCATACAACCCCACTAGAAAAACTCATGCCTCATGAGTTAAGGTTGGTACCAATTCCACCATCCTTCATACATGTTCCTCTAATCCATAATACCCTTCCACTATTCCATGTATTGTGCTCTTGCAATCTATGCCGCACCTTTGACTGCATTTGCATTTGAATAACTCTTTATGTCTAGCATCAGACCTGATGTTTTCCCTCTTTCCATTCTTTGTTCAAAACTTGATGTTGTCCTTGTCTTCACACCTGCAAAGAAATAATTATTAGTATTCCATGGAACTAACTTCACCTTGGTTTCATTGTCATACTTACATCTTCCCTTGATTTCTTGAAGACCTTGTCCTTTCACCTCTATCATCAGTTCTTTCTTTACTATCCCTTTAACATCTTTTATCACTGCTCTAATAGTCTTACCATTCCTTGTACCTAAAAATCTTGTTTGTTTCACACCCTTATTCTCAACTATAGGACACTTAATGGCCCGCACCAAGACATTTTCTTTCCAATTCACTGTCAACACCTTCTTTACCCCTACATCAACCTTTATACCTATTGTCCCTGCATTCTCAGGCTTATGAATAATTATAACATTAGTTTCCTTGTCTTCCTTCACAACATTTATCAATTCTTCTCTATCACACATTATTACCTTTTCCTGACCTTTCTCATCTTCCACAAGTGGAGTCAAAACAAAAGAACATCCATCCTTGACTACAATGTATGCATTTTCTCTACCATCATACAAGGCACACTTATCATACTGCCAAGGTCTACCTAGGAGTAGGTGACAACAATCCATTGGAAGGACATCACAAACAACACTATCTATATAACCTCCAATATAGAAATCTACCACAACTTTTTCATTAACCAACAAAGATTGTCCATCACTTAACCATGAAACTTTATAAGGAAATTCATGAGGTATTTTTTTCAAATTTAACTTGCTCACCATCTCAGTAGACACTATATTCTTTTTTGAACCAAAATAAATTACAATCTTGCATACCTTATTTTTTGCACTTACAAGTAGTTTTGAAGAGGCTCTTCATTTGCAAAGGTTTCATCTCCTTGGCTACCTTCAACATTGTCTTCCTCATCATCATCGCCCTTGTTTCAAGAGTAGCCCTCAAACTTGTAGAATGATTGCTTTTACACTCCTCTTGAACCAATTGTGCTCTCCTCTCAATCCTTTTTTCACCACTTGATGAACTACCAACTCTTTTAGGAAATTTCCAAGATGGATGACCATATTCATTGCATGTATAACATCTCCCTACAAAATCATTAGAACTTCTACTAGAACTAAACCTTCCTCTACCCCTAAAACCACCTCTAGTATCAACACCTTGCTCCTTACCTTTATTTTCTCCGTGTTCTTCCAATGGCTATTTTGAAGTAGGGATTGTTCCTCTCCCTCTTGCTCTAGTAGCACCTCTTCCTCTCACTAATTTGTCTTGTCTCCTTTTAATATTTTCCTCCACCTTGATTGCTAATTGGAAACATTATTCCATAGATTTTAGGTTAGAAACTGCAAGTTCATCTTGTATATTAAATCTCAAACCACCTAGATACCTATCCACCTTTTCAGCCTCATCCTCATCTCTTCTAGACCTTATACTTAGTTTGTGGAATTCATCAATGTAATACTTGACATCTAGATCTTTTTGTTTCAATCCTTGCCACTTCTTAAACAATTTAATCTCATAGTCCTTTGGAAGAAACTTACCTTTCAATTTTTGTACCATCTTGTCCCATTAATTAATCCTTGATTTTCCTTGTTTTCTTCTCTTTTCTTGCTTGTAGTCCCACCATAGGAGAGCATGCCCTTTTAGCTTTATTTTTTCCAACTTCACCATTTGTTCTTCTAAAATATTTTCACTCTCAAAATGGTTATAGCAGCTATCCAATCAAGAAATTTCTCTTCATTTAAATTACCACCATACACAGGAAGATCAACTTTTACCTTCATTGAATCACCCTTCACTGCTTTGAGCATCTTCACCAGCCTCTAATCTTTAGGATCTAGTTCTTCTTCAAAATCTTCATAGTCTTCATCATCTTCCTTCATTTCACTTTATTCATTCTCATCTCTCCTTTTCTTTGTCTCCAAGGAAACAAGCCTTGCTAAAACTACAATATGTGATTCTAGAAATTTAGCATGCTTCTCTTTTAGATCCTACAACTCTCTTGCAACACCAACACCTTTAAGAGGCATCTACACCGTTAAAATTCCTTCAAGCCTACAAAAATCAACAAATCACCAACAAAAGACCTTTTCCCTGAGCTCTGATATCACTTTGATGCAATAAATGTGGTGGAAAACCCCAAACAAACTCAAATTGGTCAGATACAAACAAAAACCAACCCTTGAATCACTATACACTCAATTTGAATCAAGCTTTCACTAATAGTCTTGTAGCTTTCAAACACCAAATCTACCCAATATATTTTAGATAAGGTCATCTAAGAACCTTCTTACCACCTATTGAGACTCACAACACAACTCAAAACAACATACCAATTGACTCCATAAGGATTCTTTGAGACAATTCTGAAATCCTTAAGTTTTCCCCTGTTTTAGGACACCAATTAGCATTGATTTGCAAAGGAGGTCCCTCCTAAACACCACCATATCAATAAAACTCAACAAAAAATGATAATTTGTGTCTTAAAACATTTGAAACCAACATTATTTCTCAAATTCAAACTTTCTAGAATGTTGTTCCCCAAAACCCTCACTTTCAGGCAAAACATCAAGAGTTTACTCAAAGTATTTCCACCTGGGATTATTAGAATGAAAAAATGCATCAATCATGTCACAATTACCCTGCACAAGGTTACAAAACCTTCAAATAGATATATACTTCAACAATTTATCAAAACACTTCACTAGTGACTCATTTTCACAAGAAAAATGCCTTATTCTACCCTAGGGCTTCTCCCATTTCATACCAACTCGACTCCTCTTCCTATAAAACTCATGGAAACACCTTAATTACATTGATTAGGACCCATTCCATGAGAAATTGTAAGTAAAAAAAGTGGTATGGTTCAAACCATCATTTTAGAAGAAAATCAAACCTAAAATACAGAGATTAGAGGCTGGTTCATAAAATTTAAGAATTCTCCCACAATACTAAGTGTTAGACTCTCAAATTTGAAACATTTAAAAGCTAACACATTCTAATACATTACATTATGAGACTCAAAACATTTAATGACTATATAGGTCCGTACAATAGGTGAGAAGTTAAAAAAAAATAGTGAAAAATGTAGAAAAGCGTTGTATATTGATTGGAATCTTCAATACAGTAATCAAAATTCTCTCTTCGAGCCCTTGGAGAGGCTTATATACATGTTTTTAATTCAAATTCCAATTTTCTAACTCCTATAACTATCTTTTGAATCACTAGACCCTTCATATTCCCATATATTGCATTGCTTTTTGACAATTTCACACTTGCCAATATTTTGATTTTTTGCAAATTTTACTAATTTAAAACCTAAGACTCTAAAAATCACACCAATACAATGAGAATGGTCTTGTTTAGACCTTATTTAGCATAAAAAAAACTCTAACACCCCTAAACTAACCTAGACACTCAAATTCACCTTGCTACATTGTCACCAAACCAAATTTTGCATTATGGTTGTAGGTGTTCCTGCACCACTTGCAAACACCATTAAAAATTTAAGTAAACACTTCCTTTGATCAATCCATAACTACCAGACAAGAAACTTCACCTAAACACAATCCAAAAACATCTTGAAAACTAACAAAATCCTTCATAAAAAAAATCACCTGAAGAATGTACAAGCCCAATACATCCTAAAAACACTGTCACACACTGTAACTTAGAAGATCATCTTCCAAAATGCAAAACCATGAATTCTATTGACACATGAAAGATACAAACACCATCAACTCTCACTCAAAATCGTAAGTATTGAAACACAACTATGGAGAAACATAGAGCAAATACATTTCTCCCAAACACTTTTGTAATGCATAGCTCACACACTAGTGAACACAACTTCTTTTGTGCAATGATACATCACCATAAAATATGAATATAGCATCTTTGAACACCTATAACCAACATTTATGAACCACACAAGTAGATCTTCAACCTAGAAGAAATGCAGAGAAAAACCTGAACACAATACTACAACAATCTCTCTCAACCACTACACAGTTGACACCAATTAGAAAAAAGGCTTGTTGACATCAATGAAAATTTCATACTTGAAAGATTCATTTTGTTCATACATTGTCATAAAATTGCATTTTCATTTCATCTCAATTTTTGGAGATTTGTTACAAAAGAATGTGTTTGCAGTTAGGAATAGTGAGCTTAAATATCAAATTAAACATTCAAAATTAAATTTTTCACACCCCTATCCAAGGACTCATTCACCCTAGGGTGAACCTATCCTTATATAGGAAATTTTCCAAAATTATGCATATTTATCAGTGTCAATTTTCTTTACTTTGTTTAACCTGTAAATCTCTATTTCAATTTCAAAAATTGCATTTTTCTGTAATTGTTTGTGTTTAGTTCAATTAGTGAAAAAAGGTGCATTGTTTAAAATCAAAATTGGCATTCAAAATTTGTCATTTTTAGGTTCTTTCATTCAAAATGAATCCATTATCATCTTTCAGATCTGAAATTTGCATCATTGGATATATGTTTTGGTAAACTATGGATGACCTTACAATCTTTGGTTGATGTTTCAAGTTGTATTTTTGGTGATGATCCTAATGCAATTGAAGCTATTCATGATCCTTCATCTCCTAATCTATGTCCTTATGAAGTAGATATATTAGGTGAAGATGAAGATAGCTTGCAAGAATTCATACAAAATTGCTTTTGTAACCTTGATAACAATGCATCCTTTTATCCCTTCATGCAACAACCAACACCTTCTATCATCCCACCACTTGACATATTCAACCTTTTAAATCCTAAAATTTAATCACAAAGCAAACCTCAATCACCAACCATTCATAATGACAACATTGATACTCTTCCATCCTATGCAAACAAAGTTATCGATAGACCCATCAACCTAGAGCAATGTTATGGTCAAGGCTTTAGAATCTTTAGCAAACTAGGATATGACATAATCAATGAGCATGAAATCCATCAATTGCAAGAAAAAAAACCATAAGAAGATACCAAGGGATTAGGATACCACGATCCTCCCCCTTCACATCAATCAATTGCCCAATCAATTAAGAAACCCACACACTATAAACTCAAGAAGTTACCATTTTTACATACTATAATCGAGACTGAACAAAAAATGGATAAACTTCTTTGTCTAGGATTAATTACATTACCACCTATTTGAGAAAACAAAAAAGGAAAACACACAAACATGTCTTATTGTGCATATCATAGAAATCTTGTGCATCTTACCGATGAGTTTCGTGCTTTAAAGATGGCAATCCATGAAAAATGATATTATCGATATAATTGGATGGCATGCACATACTTCGCTCCCTACCATGTGATGGTTGTAGATTAGCATACTTGCTATTACATGTATTACACCTCATGCAAATCATTTTTCCCATTGTAAGGAGCATAATCTCATCAACTTATCTTGACTCATCCTTGTCCTATATTTGGGGGAAAGGAGTTAGAAAGCCTTGTCCTAGTATGACACTTGTTGTTGCCCCTTTGTCTAGTTATTTTCCTTTTGTATCTGATGAACAAGATTGGGATGTAGATGACCTGATTTAGGTTGGCTCACATGTGTCCTACTAGCTCAAGTTCTTTTCTTTCTATGTTCTTTGTGACTGCATGTTTGTATTATGATCCCTCATTTTGAGTTGCTTGGTGTGTCTTTATGTTTGTGATCTTTCTTTGGATGATCTTTGTTACTCTGCTAGTGCAATGATATAAAGGAAACAAAAATTTTATGGCATTCTTCTATTTGTATCTCCATTCAAGTCTATCTATCATAAACATTATCTTTTCTTGTGTCTCGTGTTTTCCTTTTGGGGACAATGCAAGGCATTGAGTCATTTAGGTCTCTTCCATGTTGACCCAAAAGCTTTTATCTCACTCTCTATGTGTCATTCCTCCTTTGTTTTTGTTGTTCCATGAAGTATTTGGGGAATGTTGACAATTCCAAGATCTATTATATCACTGTAGCAAAGACATACATTGACCCCAAATTCGTGGATCCCTTGTGTTATGTTTAGATTACATGTGGGGGAAATCTCCTTTTTCATGACGTAAATTTATTTGGAAACATATGATTGGCATAGGGATTTCCAAATAAGCTCTCATTATCCTTTAATCAATTGGAATTTATCATTTTCTACTTTAAAGTAATTTCTCACAGCATGGTGTTTAGCAATTCATTTAAAGTGGGGGTATACATTGGCATTATTTCATTGGAGTTATTACATCAACATTACTTCACTGACATTTCTTGCTTCACTTTGTTCACAAAGGTTGAACGTAGTGTAGCATTGGCATATCATCTTGATCATTTTGTGGCACCTTATCAAAGTTATTAGGGATTATACCTTTTGGTATGGTTGACATATGGAAGGTCTGTATAGACTTGGTGTTACTTTCCATCTACCACCCTTTTTATGATTTCACATGTTGTAGACCTAGTGTGTGTTTCTCATATTTCCTTGGGACTTGCCTAGTGTATACCAGACTACACTAGCCCTTGTGAGAATATTTGATTGATGTAGCATGATACAACTTGCTAGTCCATCCCTTTTTGCATTAGCTTTAACATTGCATGCTTGTATATCTTGACTTATTGCACATATCTTACACATCTTGTGTCTCCCTTTATCCTTATATTGGTTTTCCACGTGATTTAGATCCTAGGGGCTTGATCACCCTCTTTGATCTTTTTCATCCTATGATTCTAACATTTGTACACTTGGACCCCTATTGACACATATTTGTCTACTTTAGTGTGAGTTTGAGTGTAACTTCATACTCTCACTAAAGTGGGGGCTAAATGTAGTGTAGGAAATTTTATACCTTTACAATTTCACACTATGTTTGGGTCCCTTAATTAATTGGACTTAATTAAGCTTCTAATTTTCCAAATTATGGATTCCAAAGCCTTATTTTTGTTGTTTTTCGAAAGGAGAACCAACATTTAATTAATGCAATTAATATTTTAATCACCTTGAAATGAATATGTCTTGGACTTGTAAGTCATCCTTAGGTCCTAGGTCCCAAATTTTAATATATTTTTGACAATATTTTAATGATTCAAATTTCATATATGCAATTCTCAGTTTTTGAAGTCTAATTTTCAGGAAATTAGATAAACGCCTATAAATACATAGTCTTTTTATCAATTCAAATCTAAGACACAATCAAGAATTCATATGAGAAAATATTATTTTCAAAAGCATTCAAGAGTAGGTTTTTTAGTCATTTATTGCAACATGTAAGATATTATCATCATGTTCAATCTTATGTGTGTTCATGTCATCTTGTGAAGGTTAATATGCATTATTGATCCTAAAGCATCTAAGCATTCAAGTATCCAACAAGTCAAGTAAAGCAAGATCTAATTCCTTGGAGTGATGCATTTGATTTCAGTCCTCTAAGGGAAGCCATTAAAGGTTTGGTGAGTTGTAGCAAGCAAGTGTTCATTCATCATTCCTTCCATTTATCAATTTTCATTATCTTTCTATCAAGGTTTGATTACCAAACAAGCAAACCCCCATTCAAAAAATATAATTTTTCCTCTCTTTGTATGTGCAAATTATAGGTTGAAGAAGGATGGAAAGGATCTCAAGGATAAGTTTTGCAATATGACATATATTGTCACCATTGTTGTCAAGCCATAGAAACTCAATTGTAGATTTTATTTTTGACTTTTCGAAAGTGGGACCTATGTCAAATAGAACCAAAAATCTAGCATCAAAGGACCGTTAAAGCTTATTCTAAACATCCTACCCAAGACCCATTCACCCTGAGGTGAACCTATTCTTCAACTATGCTTAGAACCAACTTTTAATGCCAGGTACATATATCCAGACCCTTCTCAGATCTACCTACAAACTATGATTTCAATTTCTATATCTTCAAGAAATTACATTTTACCATCTAAGTCTTATTGTTCATGAGATTTAGTTGCATCAAATAATTTCTATTTAATTAAAAATTCTCCTCGTTATCATAAGGAACTAAGATCCAGGTCTAGTTGGCTCACCTGAGGATTGAAAGTCAATCTTTGCACCTAGTAAATCTCATTTCCTAATGAAATTGGTGAAAGAAGGACACAATTAGTTCCTAAGTTCTTTGTATGAAGGACCTAGGACACCCCATTTCGGTCCCCTCCTTTTCACCACATTTCACTATTATATATAATAATAAATATAATTATATTATAATTTAATATGTATTATATATATAATATTAATTATATTTTAATTTTGTATTTCCCATTAGCATGTGAAGTGAAAGAGAGTGGGAAAAGATGGACACAAATGGTCGGGTTTAGGAACAAGTTCAGGATGTGGCATTGGTAGGGGTTTCTACTGGTGTGAGCTATAAGGGAGAGTAATACCCACAGCCAAATCCTTTGGTCTATAGTGGGAACCTTAGATGGGGGAGATAGTCATCTCATGGTGTGAGGAACACTCAGATTACAAAGGTTGGGGCAAGAAAAGGACCTAACTGTGATGACCTTGAGATGAATGGAAGAGTATCTAAAGTGATTAGAAGCCAAAAGTGTGTTGTTCATTTTTCAATAGATAGGGACTTTACTTAGGATGTCAAAGCATCTCAGCTTGGGAATAAATAGCTTGAACCAAAGATGTCCCAAAAGCTACAAAATAAAAGCTTGTCTGAAAGGGGAGGTAGGAATGTAGATGTTCCTCTTATGTCTAGTTCAATCACAATAGAGCTAGATGAGGAGCTCGAGTAGGAGGTGCTTCATAATGATTTTTTTTTTTTGGGTTGGGTCTAATTAGTAGATTCAAGGGTTTTTGGCCCAGTTTGACAAGCCTCCATGAGTGAATCTCCAACCATTGGCAACCTATCTTAGAAGGGTATGTGCAAATATATCCCATGGCTAAGGGATTTTTTATTGTGGTTTTTGAAAAAGAGTAGGATAGAAATAAGATCCTGTGTGAATACCACTGGGATTGGGAAGATAAATACCCTCTGATGTTAAAGCCATTTCATCCAACATTTAATTCAGTCATTGAAAGGTTTGAAAAGGTTCCTATTTGGGTAAAACTCCCCAACCTTCCACTACATTTTTGGTTTGATTCCTACTTAGAGACTATTGGGAACTCTCTAGGAAGCTTTCTGATGGTTGATGAAGGGTCTTCAAACCTTATGCAGTTGATCTTTACCTGGATTTTAGTGGAAATGGACTTGGAAAAGGCGCCTCCAGAGGAATAAGATTAAAAACTTTGAAAGGATGTTGGGTGCAACACTTGGATTATGAAGGGATACCCTTTAGATGTAGAGTGTGCTTTAAAACTAGACATTTGGCTATAGAATGTGCCAAACATAGAACTATGAAAGCAACCTCATGGTGGAAGGATGCTAGCTCCAAGCACTATACAGTAGAGAAAATGGAAGAAAAGAAAAAGAGCTCACTGAAAAAAAGCAGGGAGGAAGGGGTCCAGGAAGAGTTAGCGATGGAGGAGGTAGAGAGTGGGAAGGACCAACTTCAAAATGGAATTTTTGTTGCTCAGGAGGGAGATCTAGCTAAGAACAAATCCCATGTCATTTTCAATGAAGGAGAAAAGGAGTTGAATGCCAGAATATGGGCAGCCACATCGGATTGTTGGGAGAAAATGGGTCTGGCATGGTCACAAGAGAAATTCATGGGGAAACGAAAAGGTGAAGTTCAAAGGCTCCTTTCAAATGTAAGTTTGGATTAAATTCTTAAGAGTTCTTTTGACAAGCTAGAGGATTGGAAAAAGGAGGCAGCAAGGGTAGAAGAAGGTTGGCAAAAGGTGAAGGGAAAAAAAGCAAGGAGAGAAAGGAAGGATTCCTTTGCAATGGTTCTTAGGTCTCAGACGAAGTGTAGGCCAATCTGAGTACCATGTTTGACCTGGAAATAGGTTCCTTGTAGGTTTGAAGTTTTTAGGCTCATGCACTTGTGTTGCATGGGGAGCCTATGTTCATGATCCTTTGTTTGTAACTCTTAGTTATAGTTGTGCTATATTTAGCTAGCTATTGCGGGGTTTTTATAGGAGTTTAGTGGGTCTGGGTATTGTTTTTTAAGTGGCTATTGTTAGGAGCTTTGCTATGTAATCTTTTTCTTTTTCTTTTCGATAAAATCAATCTTATTACTAATAAAAAAAATATTAATTATATTTTATATTATATTTATATATTAATAATTATTAATTATAATAATTTTATGTATGTATTTAATAGCTTTGTTAAAGAATATAATATATAATTATAATAAGTATATGAATATATTATTTATAATTTATTTTTATTATAAAAATGTATTATATATTAATTATGCTAAATATATACTTAACTATGTAGGGTAAAGGATGTTGTAGTGTTAAAACATAAGAGTGCTCATTATTAGGATCTTGG
This sequence comes from Sequoia sempervirens, assembly GCA_007258455.2. Lineage (NCBI taxonomy): Eukaryota > Viridiplantae > Streptophyta > Pinopsida > Cupressales > Cupressaceae > Sequoia > Sequoia sempervirens. The sequence continues at coordinate 25,430,077 of VDFB02358134.1, read as the reverse complement.
CCATAATTTTCATTTTAATAAACACTCTAAAACCCTTGTTGAAACCTTATTTCTAGGTTGCCAAATCGAAGAAGTGAAAGGTCAATACCAACGAGGAAGAGTTTGGAGGAGCAGAAACCAATAGCGGCGAGGAAAGCAACAAAAGAATAATGAAAAACAACCAAAAAATGGTGAAAAATGATATGAACACAAGATAGTCATCGATACACTTTTATAGGTTGTCTTATTCATAGAAGGGACACCTTCGACGTAATTATGTAATATTATTAATATTATTGCTATATTATTATAATATTAATTTTTAATATTATTATTAATAAAATATTATAATATTATATTAATAATATATTAATTATTGATTTTTTAATATAATTTTATTATATAATAATATATTTTGTTAATATAATTAGTTGATAGGCTACATATAGAGTGATATTTGATAGTCATCAAAAAATAAGTTTCAATCGACATTTAATGGTAAACCAGTTGCCTTTTAATGGTAAAAGCCTCTAAAACATCAAGTAAAAGCCACCAAAATCTCACTTATCACATAAAAGCTAGATAATCATTGATTTGACAATTGGATGGGAGCACTCTATTTCCATTTGCAATGATAATTGTTTGTTTTTATTTGTATTGCTTTATGTTTTGAATATGTATGCAAATATTTCACAATACTTAATTTCTTTAAAGAAAAATCTAGATTTGTCTAATTTTATTTCATTCCATTATTTAGAACTTATTACTAATTGTTGTTTACTCTAGCCACGTGCAACTAGAATTTGTAGTTTCAATACACACAAACACATACTCTCTAACATCCATACACAAACACATACTCTCTAACATATTAACATACATATAGTTTTCTATTATGTAATCCTTGAACCTCCTTTAAGTACAAGTGCTAATAAAATAATAATTAAATATATTATTATAAACAAACAAATAAATATACTATCAATAATTATACTATAATATTATAATATATATTAATAAGAATAATATTATGTATATTAATATATTAATAAAGTTAAGTATGATATATTAATTAATTAAATAAATAAAATTAAAACAACAAACAACTTAATAATTACATAGTATAACTATAAGTTATATAGATCAAAAATTACTATAACTATTAATATATTATAATATAATAACTATATAATATAAATTCTAATATATAATAATATTAATATAATAACTACATATTAATAAAATCTTATAACTATTATAGTATTGATAGTTATAGGATTATATTATATCATATATAATATATATTATATAATATTCTCTATAATACATAAATAAATAAATAAAAATTTTGCTCATTAAATCACTGCTAAGGGGTAGTATCTTGTATTACTTTCCAAAAAAGATTACATAGATTTCATTGTTTGCTTAGTATCCTCCTCTAACTTTCACCAAGACACCAAACACACATGCCACTAAACAAAATGACCTCACAAAACTAACTTGCATCGAAACCCTATGCTTTTTACAAAATGGCCAAGAAGCACCATGGCTAGAAGCCAAACTCGGGACCGACACTTATCCTTAGGTTTCTATTTATAAAATATTACAGACTAATAGAAAATAATTTTAAAAAAAGTATAGAGCCCCTCCTCGCTCAATCTTTGTCATCCTTTGTTTCCTCCCTCTTCTTGTATGCTAGGTAGTCCGCTGTCATTGGGAAGTCTATGCCACACGTCAGGTGCGTAGGGCTATTCACCTTTGGTTTTGGATCTCTGCCATTGTTTGCCACCCATTCCTCACTTGTGCCAAGCTCCCAATCATTGTTGTCACCCACTACCACCTTGCCTGCCAACCCTTCTTCTTCCAAATATTTCTGCACCCATCCTTGGGGTGGGGTTTTCATCATCTTTGCCCCCCTAAGTAGAAACAAAACACCCCATTCCTTTTCGTCCCATAGGTTTGCTAGCCCCAAGGGGTCAAGATACCTTACGACTAGGAATTTCTTTACCTCTCCTCCATTCCCACACATGACATATAATAGTTTTGGGGAATTTGAATCATCAAATTGTCATCCACATTATCTAGAGCTTCGTCAATATCTCTAAGCATGGCATGAATGAAAACCATCTAGCATAATTTCTTGCTCATTTCCTTGGACACACCCATGTGTAGCAACACTACCAAGAACATGGTTGAGATGTCCACATTTTCCCTAAATCTTTGATATGCTCGCAAAAATTCCATCCCCAAAATTTTCTTGGTTGCTCACGAGACCACAGGATGGGAGGAGACCAAAATCCCTTTCAATATTTTGACCGTAATCTCACTATGGAAGGATTGTTGTTTCTTTGTCATGGATTTTTGTTCCTTTGTTGTGTTCAAAAATAGTGGGGTATTAATTTTTCTTCACTCACAGACTGCTATTTAAAACTCGTCATTGCTTATGCAACTACCACCTTCGGCTTTTAAAGAGAAATGACCTTGCTTTGTCATAATGTTGATCTTGGTGGTTGTGATGTTTGAATTGTTTCATCATGTCTACAGGCTGGCTAAAGGATATGATTTTGATTTCCTTCTTATGATCATGCAATTCCCGCCATTTCCCCCACCTTGGAGTTTATTTCCATGCCTTGTGCCTTTCCTACTATTTATGACTGTTATCTCTTTCATTCTTCCCATACTAGATCCTATCATTATTATGGTACATGCCCTTTCTGCCCCTAATTTATCTAGATTGTCGGTTATTTCATTCTTCCTATTTGTGTTTAAATGTTTCATCATCCCAAAATATTCTAATCTATCCCAAGTTGCTTTGATTACATGGTCCTTTTGCCATGGTTTTTTCCAACTCATCTACCTTGTTGTTCCCTTCACGGTATACATGGCTTACCTGGAAGGCTTCAATTTTTTTTTATTATTTATTTGATGGGATGAAGCAAGTGGTTTAGTTTCCAATTTGGTGCATTGTTCCTATGAATTACATTGATTGTGATGAGAGAATCTCCCTCCAGATGGATGTGTTTTACTTGACTAGTTCTAGACCTAGTTGTAATCCAATTAGTGTTGCTCTGAATTCCACTTCATTGTTAGTGCATGTCCCCAGTGAAATGGATTTCTCTACCAGAATCTTTCCCTACTCATCAAGAGCTATAAATCCAACTCCCCCCAGCCTTGGGTTCCCATAGGAAGCTCCATTGAAGTTAATTTTGACCTAGCCTTCCTCTAGTGCCATCCATCTTACCTCTTTCCTTTTTTCTTTTTGCAAATCGGACCCACTGATTCCATTGAGTAATGGAGGTTTCAAGCCACTAAATAGTTTCATCATTTTTTCATCCCAATTGGTGAAAATTATCTACTTGATCACCTTGTTACAAGCATCTTCATTGACGAGTTTTGTGATTTCCCTCTCCAACTTAGCACATAGTCTTTCTGCTTCCATTTCTTTGCCTTAAAAGATTTTTTTTCCCTCTCCTTCCAAATCTCCCAAATGAATATGGATGGAGTGACCTACCATATAACGCCAAATATCAACTCTTTTTTGTTAAGATGGCCACATTTTGAACTAGGCCTCAATATCAAATGGCAGAGAACATTGCAAGTTTAATTTACTCCTAACAAAGTTCTAGTAGGCGTTAGTATATGGACATGTTAGAAGTAAATGGTTCATTGTTTGGTGGTTGGTTTTGCACATCACACATCTCCCAAGGCCTTGAACTCTGAATCTTGCCAACCTATCTTCTATGAAAATCCATTTTTGAATTGCCATCCATGAGAATACCCCTACTTTAGGGAGGCAATTTTTTCCCCAAATTAGTTTACATGGCCAATCTTTCCTTGCAATGGCCAATTCTTTGATTTTGTACCCAAACTTTACTTTATAGGTGTCTATGGTCGATCCACACCACCAAACATCATCCCCTTCATTGGAGGGGTTGAAGTGTCTATTTTTTGAGAATTTCTCTCAATGTGTCTTTCTGCACCTATGGAGCATTGATGTCTTGAAGGGAGTTCCACTTCCAACTAGCTATTCCATTATGATGAATTACCATCCCATAATTACATACCTTATATACCTAGACTTGAGTTGTTTCTACCTTGATTTCTGCCAATCTCGGTGTATTTTCTTAATGGTGGCTTGCCACACCATGAGTCACTCCAGAAGGATGCACTTCTCACAATTTGAATCTCCTAAGTGACATGCTTGGTCACTATGTCCCTACACTCCAAAATATATTTCCAAATCATAGAGCCTTTTGGTGGTGCAATCATTGTCAGGATGTGGGTGGGTTCATTTGATTCCAAGTACTTCCTATTCAGGATTCTTACCCATTTCTGCTCTCCTCTTGCATATAGGTCCCAAACTAGTTTTTCTCCCATTGCTTGGTTAATTATTGTTAGCTGCTTTAGTCTTGCTCCACCTACCTCCTTTGGAGAGTAGATTCTTTCCTAGGCTACCAAAGGGAATTTGTTCTGCTCTCCCCTACCACTCCAAAATAATTTCTTAAAAATATGGTTAAGGGTCTCCTCTACTACCTTTGGTAACTTCAAACATGAAATTGAGTAGACTGGAATAGTAGATAGCACTGGTTTTACCATTAGGAGCCTTCCTGTTGATGACAACCACTTCCCTTTCCAAGTCTCAAGTTTTCTTTTGCAATTGTTTATCAGATTTTCCTAGTAGCATTTTTTATTGATCCCTACAAATAGAGGTATTCCCAAGAAAACCCAGGAAGAGTAGCCACCTTCAAATTCAATATTTTTGCTAGGTCTCTTTGCAGACTTAGTTGGGTGTTGAGGAAGAAAACTTCAAACTTCCCCAATTAATATTTTTCCCTGATGCCTTGTTGTAGTCATCAAGGAAGATCTTAATCACTCTAGCTTCTCTTCTACATGTTGCCCCGAACAAGATGGTGCCATCTACAAACTGCTGGTGAGTAGTGGGTTCCATACCATTTGCTACATGTACTCTAGCCCATTTTCCTTCATTCCTCAATGTTTTAATGCCTTTTCCTAATACTTTTGCCATAATTATGAATATGAAAGGTGAGAGAAGGTCACCTTTCCTAATTCCTTTTGATGATGGAAATAATCCATGTGTCGCTTCATTCACGAACATTGAGAATTTGGCTGTCGAGATGTAGCTCTTTAACCAATTGATCCAGTTTCCATGAAACCCAAACTTTCCCAATACTTCCAATACAAATTTTATGTCCACCATGTCATATGCCTTTAGGATATCTAACTCGAGCACCATACATGCTTCCTTGGTCTTTCTAGTTGTGTGGATGGTTTCATGGGCTATTATTATGCCTTCTATTATTAATCTTCTTGGGGTAAATCCACTTTGTTCTTCTGATATGACCTTGTTTAGGACACTCTTGAGCCTGGTGACTATGATCTTGGTGACCACCTTATACACTGTGTTGCATAATGCAATTGGATTGAAGTCACTCATGTTTTGTGGATCTTTCTTCTTAGGGATCAGGGCCAGGAAGGTGTGATTTAATTATTCCAACATTACCATTATTAAACGTAAATTTATTATTAATAATATTATATTATTATATATATATATTATTATTTATTATATAACTATATTATTAATATGAGTTATATATAAATGAATTTATTGAAAAAATAAAAAGAAAGATACATTTGGATGTCATTTATATATTATATAATAAGATAGATAAATTCATCTTATTCTAATTAAAAAATAAAAAAATTAAGACTCAGAAACTAAAATTTTTTAAAAGTGGGGAATTGTATTTCTGTGAAGTTGAATTACTTTAAAAATGGTTATTGTTGCACCAAAAAGGTTTTCTCAATTTAAAGCCATGGATGGGATGGAAATTTGGATCATAATGTAAGTCGATAATATATTTGAAGAAAACTTAGGCACTCCATTCAACTAGCATGGTCCCATGAATGGGGGCTACTTCTTCAAGTTTAGGGCATATGGCTGTCAAACTAATGGGTGGGTGGGCCTCGATTCTATGTCTTGGCATTTTTCAATAAGAAATCCCTGAAAGGAAGTTGATTTCCTTAAGTAGATGTTAAGAATTTTTATGAGTTTTTATAATTACATTGAGAAGCATAACCTACATGGCAGTAAGGGGTGGAATGAGATGCATGTAAATAAAAAATGTTTTTTTTTTAATTAAATGACCAACACATTAAATAAGGAGTAATTAAAAAGTGTTGAGAAATAAAACAATAAAACAATAAAAGATATATAAATGTAAAAGACATTTTAATCGATATATCACTTCGTAAATTATAAAGTAGCAACGAAGAAGAAAGTGTAGTGAATAAGAAAGTGCAGCAAATAAATCAAAATGAAAAGCAAATAACAGAGTGGAGCGAATAAATCAAAGTGAAAAAAAATTCAAGTCATTTCACAATTATTATTTTTTCCCAGAATAATTGTAGATCTTAGTAATTAATTATTTTTAAAAGTGTATAATTAATTATTTTCAAAAGTGAAGCAAATAAATCAAAGTTATAGTAATTATTTTTAAAAATGTAGTGAATAAATCAAAGTTATAATAATTGTTTTTATATTTTTTTAAATTAAATTTAATATTTGTAATTATATATTATATATTTCTCAAAAATGAAATATTTGTTATGTCTTTAGTAAATGATTAAATTTATCTTTATATATTTAGTATCTTTCAAATAGTAAAATCTTGGTTTTTTTTTTTGGATTTCACTTTTCATATATTTACTTTCTTTCAAATAATAAAAACTTAGTTTGTTTTAGTGGTTTCACTTTTCATATATTCACTTTCTTACAAATAGTAAAAACTTAGATTGTTTAGGGATTTCACTTTCTATGCAAATTAAAAATAACTAAGCACATCTAATAAATAAATCATAAAATTTAGGATTTATAAAATTGTTCCATTATTTTTATTTTTCTATTAACTTTTAGATTGTAAAATTAAATTAAGTGTTTTTAATTTATAATTATTTAATTATTTTAGAGTTATATATTTTTTATGATAGTAATAAATTGAGAAAAAATAATAATAATATTTTTGTCAATAGTTATTAAAATTGAAAATTATTGATGATTAATATATAATTTATATTATATAATGTATTATTGATGTATATTGGATTAAGAGAGTAGTCATTATTTTGTATGATAAGTATATTAAATTTCAAAAACATCTTAGAATTGATCACAAATGTTGGTGATAGTTTAATTTGAAATGTGATAAATATATTTTATATATTTTACAGGATGCTTCATGCAAAGTTAAATTTTCAAAATGATGAGCAATGAAGAGAATATAGAAGACAATATGCTCAAAATTATATGAGATAACAACATGAACAAATGGTTGATGCACAAAGACATGAAGAAAGAAGTCTTCAAAATGAAGTGCAACAAATAGAACAATGAAGAGAATATAGATGAAAATATATGAGGCAACAACGTGAACAAATGAGTGTTGCACAAAGAGAGGAAGAAAGAAATTATCATAACCAAAGTGATAGAGAAAGGTGTGCTAAACACAAGACAAATATGATAGTGGAGGAGATTGAAGAAAAAATGAGACAACATTCTGATGCTATAATAACACATTGTGCACAAGCATCTCATGAGGAACAATATATATTGAGAAGAAGACATCATCAATCTCATGGGAATTTTGAGGTTAGTTTTGAAGGGATGAATTCTCTTACAATAGACCATGTGTTAGAAACATCGAATAATAGCTTGCAAGTTGCAATGAATGTTGATAGTCAAAATCATGTTAATAATAATAGAAATGTTGATAGAAATGTTTAGATTTATTTGAGGACTTTATAAATGATATTCCAACAAGGACTAGATAAAATTTCTATGCCAGGAATGTGCTACATTTGTGAAGAAAGTTATATAGCAATGAAGGTTGCATGGGTACCTGAAGGCCCTATTTGTGATAGATGTCAATAAGAGAAACATGAACAGTGATTTTATGCAACAAACATGGATACCACAACCATTAGAACTTGTAAACTTAACAAAAATCAAGGAAATGTTGATAGCACACATCAACCCAATTCTTCAAGTCACACATGCAACTAGAGGTTAGTATAAATATAACGGGCATACCATAAGTTTCCCACAAGAAGTAATGGAAATAGCTAAAATTTTACCACATTGAATAAAATATTTTCCAATTATTATTGTTTGATGGAAGGATCAATATGGAACACATTATAATTTTACAGTCAATAGAGAAAGGGTGTACAAAGCACTGAAATATAAGATAGAACATGATAAGTTCTATAGAGATGTTCAAATTGATGAAAATGTTCTTAGTGAACTTACATGAAATTTAGATGATTTTTTTTTTTGACAAATTGAACTATGTTCATATGGAGTTTGATTTAGACGCAAATGAATATGTATTTATGGGTCCAATGATAGAGATGGATGAAGGAAACATTATTGAACACACTACATCAATGGCATCAAAACCACCAAATGTTCAAAGAGAGATGGAACTAATCCAGGCATGGGTAAATAACCCTAATTTAGATCCTAAATCACTAATTGACAAGCCAAGAATTGGAACAACTCCAGAAAATGAGTGTGTCACTAAAGGATTACTTGATATGGCTTTTCCAACACTATTTATAGATGGGTGTTGTGATCAGATAGAATCATGAATAAGGAGAGTCCATTTACATGATTTTGTTAAACATTTATTTCAATATAGAGATCATTGCTTTAGACGACACCCTCAATTGAGATACTATATGATGAATATTATTATGAGACATCGTGCAAAAAATTCATCTGTTATGTTTGTCAAAAAGAGCTTTCAAGATATGTCAATCACAATAATTGAGTTACGAGAGCATATGAAAAATATCCTAGCCCATTCACATCTAGTTGACCATTTGATGTGTTTTGGTTCTACACTGTGATGTACAAGATCTTACTAGGAAAAATGTTGAGTTGAATTAACTAACCTCTTGCATCAAATTGGAACACCAACCATTTTCTTTACTTTGAGTGTAGAAAATATGTATTGGATAGATTTACATGCACTAATGCTAGGAACACAACCAACTAATCCACAAGAAGCACAAAAGTGGCGATGGAAAAATATTATTGACTATCCACATACTATGGCTTATTACATGCACCTACGATATACAATGTTTTGAAAGGAAATAATACAAAAGGGAATGGAAGCAAAAGATTAATGGTCAAAATATGAATGACAACATATAATCACCACCATTTTCATACGATCATTATGAAAAAATGAAAATAGGGAAGCAACTCACCAAAAGGAGAGTTGAGGAAGAAAGACTGAAATCTTTGGAAGGACAATAATTTTAAGTAATGTATACATTATTGGATATCATTCTTCTATTATATTTTACTGATGTAGTATGAAGATTATTTTTTTAATTTAATGTGAAATGTCTCATTCAATATTTGCAAAGGATAAAAATACTTTTCTCAAACACGATAAAAACATGCTAAAGTAATATTTTACATATGTTGCACTATAGATGCTACTAGCTTAGATATCTTAAATACACCTATCTAAAATATGCCAAGAGATATCAGTCTCAAGGTGCCTATCTATTCTTAAAAACAATTAAACTATAGGCACTCAAGACTTATACCTCTTGACGTATTTTAGATAGATGTATTTAATATATCTTAGCTAGTGCATAGTTCACAGATTTTATAGTAATGAATAATGTTATAGTAATATTTTAATATAGATTTGTTTAAAATTTAACAATATTATTGATTTTTAACTATAATTATAGTTAAAATTTGTAAATACTTTGTAATGATATTATAGGGTAAAAAAATGTAAGTAGAGGAATTTTTGAGCTCCAGTTTAAAGATTGCTATGAAAATTTTAAGAATTAAAAGGTTAGATTTTTTAGAATAATATTCTAATTTATCTTGTAATAATATAACCAAATTTTTTTAAAAATTAACAGATTTTATAGTAATATTTTAATTTAGATTTGTTTAAAAGTTAACAGTGTTAACATTTTTTTAGCTATAATTATTGTTAAAATTTGTAAATACTTTTTAATGATGTTATAGGGTAAAAAAATGTGAGTGGAGGAAATTTTGAGCTCCAATTTAAAGATTTCTATCTAAATTTTAAGAATTTAAAAGTTAGATTTTTTAGAATAAGATTATAATTTATCTTGTAATAATATTTTACTTGTTTCATGAGGCCTCCAACTCCAAAAAAATACATCTTTGAGGTTCTTTCATGGGCAGTATTATCTTATAATAATGTTCTCATTATCTCATTAGACCTCAAACTCCACAAAAAATAATTTTCAAGCCTCTTCTATAGGTTAAATTCTATAAGAAATCACATGCTCTTCTCTTGTGCGTTGAGCACTCTAGAGAATCAAAAAGTTGCTTATTCAGTTGTAACAAAATCTTTGTATTTTATTTTTTTAATTAATATAAGAAGTTGTAATCATTTGACCATCAATCTCCATCACTATTTTTATCTAAGTCTAGACATAAATTGGTATTAGAGTCAGCCTAAAGTTTTTCCATTAGTAGGGTCTTGATAAACCTCTATAATTATTTGGTAGCATTGAAGTGTTGTCACACTGCTAGGGTGTCTCTTTTAAGATAAGGGTTGAGTTTTATATCTTTGCAATAATTTAATTTTGGTGTCTTGGTATTAGTCATATTTTTGATATCTCTCCTTTTAAAACCCTTTTATAAGGTATTCCAATTATGTTATCAAGTTTATAGTCTAAATAATGGTTGAATTTCAACAATCTTCCAATACTCATGATGAAGTTGAATGTGTAAATCAAACCTCTGTTGAAGGATATTTTGATTTACCTCAAGTACAAATGTTAGGAGGAAACCTTCATGTTGAAGAAATATTTGATATTTATACAATAGAAGTTGTCACATGTGTTGTTTTCACATACAAACCTCTTGTATTAAAGCATGAGTACAATTATAAAAAGAGTGCTTTGAAACCTAATATTTTTAAAAAACGAGTATTTAAATCTACTTTCCCAAAAAATGTTATTATTATGATGAAATTTATAGAATTTACTTTGGAATACGTTTCAACAAAAATATTCCAAACAAAGTTACTTTTAGTATTGCCTAAAGATGAAATTAAGTACATTAGGCATCATAAAGGAATAAACTTTGTTCACTTTGGTGCCATAATTTTTTTATATTGGGTCTTGTGTTCTTCAAAATATACAACCTATTGTTTATCTAGACTTGTATGATAAATCCCAAGTAAAGTATGAACACGCTTTCCAATTCTCCAGTCTATTTAGACTAACTAAGAATTCAATATGTTTTAATTTTTATCCAAATCTTATTATAGAAACTAGAGATTAGGGTTGTGAAAAAATAAAAATTATTGGATACTTTTCTCATTAGTATATGGTCTTAATATATTTGGAAAATTAAAGCATGGTTATGTCCAAATTGAAGTCTTCTATTCCATTAGCAATGTAAACCATGCCAAATTTGTGGAAGGATTACCTTATGTTAAATCCTTAAATGAAGAAGTGTAGTTGTAGAAATGCCAAATAAATGCAATTGATATCTCTAATTGTTGGAGGTTGCATTGGATGTAAAATATAGCCTCTACACTTATGCAAGCCACTAAAATAGTACATATGGTTATTAGAGATCATATCAATATACTACCTAAAAGTTTATCATTTAGGCCTTGCATAGACACAAATCCTTTTGAAGAGTAGTTCCATTCTACTCGGTCATCTTTTATTCAAAGATCTAACTCTACTTCTACTATAAGAAAACCACAATTTTTTTGTAAAAGTGGAATATGAAAGGATAAACCAAGGCTGGACGAATCTAGAAAACAAAAGAGTAAAGAAAAAGTTACATACCTATAATTTTGTGGAATGGCTTATAGTTTTCCAAGAGAAAATACACATGAATAGTATAAATATGGTGAAGTTTCTTTTTAGAAAGGAGGAAGATGGCCCCCTCTCTATGGATGTTATAAGGCTCATTATGGATTGGTTAACATGTTTCAATATGCTTTCCAACTATGTCTAAAGTATAAATAAAGGAACCCGCTTTAGATTCCAAACATAAAAATTATATTTCTAGATTCTATGAACACTTATAAGAAAACATAGATGATATGTATAAAGATATTTTTATATTAATAATTATGTAAATATTATAGATAGTAAAGCCACAAAAGTAGGAAATATAGTTTTTGATAATAACACACATGAAAGATATTGAGAAAGAAAGTACAAATATCTTTATAAAATCAGACAAAGCTCTAAATAATTTACACAACATTGCAGATAATTTTCATATTATATCTACAATAGATTTGATAAACATGATAAAAAATTAAAAGAACATTCTGAAAGTTTTGATTAGCTAGAGGCAGAAGAAAAGAGAAAATTAGATGTCATCACCCCTCCTACTTAGTTTACGAAGTTTCACATTCTTATGAGAATAAATTATCATCTATAGATACTAGGTTAAATTTCATGTTCATAGGAATATTTCTTGATCACCCATGGTATCTTAGCACAAATGAAATTAGAGACCCAACAAAATATGTGAGAGCATGGGTAAATAGTTTTTTACTAGCTAGAAATATGGAAAGAATTATATAATGAGACACTCTAAAACTAGATGTATAATACTTTTTGGGTATCACAACAAATTGGTGACATGCAAAGAATAACGTTGTCAAAGATATATTGGTGTATACTATTGCTACATGTGCAAAACCTAAACAATTTCCTTATTAATGAATTTTATTCCAAATAGAAAAATAAAAGGGAAGGGAAAGTTTAAAAAATTATTAAAATGAAGTGTTGTGATATTTAATATTTTAACCATACTAAAATGAATTAAAAAAGCTGACATATAATAAAAAAAATTCTCAAATAAATTATGCCAAAATAAAATACCTTGAAGGCTCATTATGCATTATCTAGTTAAGATGATGTATTATGTGCATGTTTTTAGTTTGAATCTCTCAACCAATCCACTCAATGATATAATCCATATTTCCCTTATTGAAGTTCTCAAATTCATTAATGATTTTTGAACCACACAAAATTTACTTTCTAGCCATTCAAATGCCTAGCTCCATAGTTCCTAGAAACATAATAATAAGGTTGTGATACATTCAAAAAAGAAGGAAGAAATCATCATAAAAGTATAAAAATAATACTATTTCTTGTCAACATCATTCATTTGTATGTTTACATAGCTATGCACCAAAGTATCACCATCTTTGTCACCGCTCCCTCTCTTAGGCCACATAGAAATGAAATATTTTGTCATATTTGCAACAAGCCATGCTATAAATCTCCTCAATGCTCCTACAATAATCATTTTACCATCATCATCCATCAATTTTTATATATATGTCTAGGCATATAATGGTATTTGGTAGAAGAAGATGAAGATTTGTACCTACATGATGAAATCTATGAGCCAATCATAGAACAGTACAATGAAGATCTTGCTTGGCTAGAAGACATTGTAGAAGCCTTAGAAGAAGAAGAAAAAAGTATTCTATAAAGAATATTAAGAAGAAGAAGATTATCTAATGACCATGATGTAACCATTTCAAAGGAGTCTACAAAGGAAAAAGATACTTCCTAAACTTTTCATGATATTTTCATTTTAATTTTTAATTCAATAATATGGAGATACAATTTTTGGAGATGATGAGATTGGACATGAGTCCTTATTTGAAGAATATAATATTGAATCATAGAAAAAGGGATCCTAGATCACAAGTGCAAAGAACCTCGTATTCAAGGGGCCTTTTTCCAAGTTATATTAAGATGTAGATCAACATGGTGAATAGATTGACTATCAACCATGAAGGTGATCCAATTGGACATATATCTACATATAATGGACGATGGAAATGGATTGGAATTGATTTGGAATTATTATCCTAATGATCCTATATGCCCTAATATGTAAATTAAAAAATATCAATAATGCATAGATTGAAACAATAGTTTGTAGGTGGATCTATGAAGTACAGAGTGATATGTACCAATCCAAAAAATCTAGTTTTAGCCACTATAGAAGGAAATAGTCACCAAATGGTGAATGAGTCTTTGATAGGGTGTCTTGCTCAACTTTTGGGATCCTTTGGTAATAGATATGAGAATTTCATTTTTTTCTTGCAAAGTTGTCAAAACATTGTTGGATAATTCTGTAAGTGAGTTTCTATGGCTTGAAAATAAGTATAACAATAAATGCAACAATGAAAAAATTATCTTCAATCCTTCTTCAATCATTTTTAGCCTAAGATCTACACATTCACAAAGAGAGGAAATGTTGAGCCATTTTAGAGGCTTGCCTTAGCCAAACTCCTTGTAAGTGTTTCCACTTCCACATGATAATGTCAATGATATAAATGATAATTGAAAGGAAGAAATGATGGAATAAAAAAGTACTACAACTCACTTCACTTTAGTGGCTTCCAGAAGGATTGATGTCATACACATCACCTCAAGGACTTAGATATTTTTTGCTTGAATGCTTGAATGATTTGGAGACCTACAATAAGGGTTAGCCTTCATAAAATAATGATAACTTGAACACATAAACTCACAAACATTTTGACATGGTGCTTGGATCTTGACTTGTTGCAATGAAGCTCTGAAATATGCTCTTGACTCACTCTTGAAAATAATATTGGCTCATGAATTTCACTTAGATTTCAAATAATGAAAATACTAGGTACGTATAGGTATTTATTCAATTTCCTAAAAATCAAATTCCAAAATTTGACACTTGCAATTTAAATTTGAATGTTAAAAAACCGCCAACAACATTTCTAGAAATGGTTTATGGATAAAAAGGGGGACCCATTTTCCCATGGGTGAATGGGTCTTGGCCCAAATTTCTAGGATGACAAATGTTGTGGGAAATTTAAAGATTGATTACATTTGTTCAATGCTTGCAATTTATTAAAAAGTGGCACAAATGGGCTCAGGAATACATAATTTTAGGAAATTATAGGGTCAATTAGGCTCAATAATTAGAGGGGCCAAAACATAGTGTGAAATTTTCAAGGGTGAAACTTTTCTACACTACATCTAGCCCCCACTTTAGTGAGAGTATGAACTTATGCACATACTCACACTAAAGTAGAAGAATATGTCAAGAGGGATCCAATTTTCCAAATGTTGAAGAGATGGTATGACAAAGGGTCTTAGGCGAGTTCACAAGCCCCCAAGATCCAAGATACTATAGCAGTACAACAAGAGCACAAAGTAACACACACATGTATGATATGTAGAAAGATAACATACACAAACATACATGTCAAAAATCATGAATAAATGATGAAAACATGCAACATGATGGAACATATAGATGATGATAAAATGAACACAAACACAATGTAAATATAATGTAGAAAAGAAGAAAACATGGAAACACGTAACCAAAAAAAAACAAAACATGGGGTTAGTACTAAAAATATTTGAGTTGGTAAGGCAAAGAGACCACAGTCTTAAATTGACTCAAATACCAAACATCATCCATCAAATAAAGAAAATTCTCCATGAGGATTGAATTCATGCAAAATTTTCATGGAGCACATGGCTCCACTAGTGAGAAAAGTGTATTATGCTAGGTGGCCATGTTAAAAAGGTGCTCATGACTCACACCATAGCAAATTTTTACATTGCTAAGTGAATCACATACTAGAAGGTACACAAGCTAGTGAGGATCACTTTTCACTAGGTGAGCCCCCAAGACAATATAAAATGAGAAACACACTAGTGAGGAAAAATTTTCAATAGGTGTGTAAATATCAACAACCATACCAGGATTCATACTCCCTAATGACCTTGATAAGGTATCATACTATGTCAACACCACACTAGGTTCAACTCCTATGAACAAAGTGAAGAAAAAATGTCAAACTCACCTTAGGGGGTAAAAATGAAACCCGCCTTAGGGGGTGAAAATAAAACTCAACTCAAGGGGTGCAAATAAATAATGATAATACAAGTACATGACCTCAAGGGGTGTTATGATAACACCACCTAAAAAGGTAATTTTAATAATGTCAAATGGGCACTTCTTGATGCATGAAAGGTCACTCCTTAGGGAACATCACACATGAAATCACCACTAAGAGAGGACTATTCATGGAATAGGAGATCCCACCTTAGGGAATACTAGAAAAGTTACTACCATTAAGGAGAAATAATATGCCAAGAAATATCAAACTCTTGCAAGACATCAAGTCCAATATTACCACAAGGGAGACACATCACATGGATTAAGAAGGCCACACTTTGGTTGACAAGGTCACACTGCTTAGGAGACATATGCTATCATCACTAAGAAGGGATCATTTATTATGTAAATAACAAGCAAGGGACCATATTCCCCCCTTAAAATGTTAGTGTACTTGATACACATATGTTTTAAGGAGATATAAAGGGATCATGAGAAAGAATACACCTAGGACAAGGCTAGCTAACCCCTTTCCCCCAACTGTAAGGAAAAAAGGTGAGGAAAAATGGACTATGATATGCTGCTCCTTGAAAAATGAAATATGATTGCATAAATCCAAGTTTATACCTCCATGCATGGTAGTGAATATGTTATGATACTACAATTACCACATGAAAAGGAACAACCACTAAGGCTATTGATTAAGTGAAAGGATTTTTTTATCTTTTTGTTATTTTTGAAGGAAAATAGCGAATACCTCTTGTTTCTTGTACATTGGGTTCTATGAGGACACACATACCTTCTTCTCTTACACCACACCCTTTTCATGTTATAGCCATGTTGTTTAAAAAGTTGATATCCTCTTCCATAAATAGCTTCTATTTCTTTCGAGGAAAGTGATTTTGCTTGATCATCATATGTGGATGTATAAGTTTTGTTTTCCTCTTCTTTGCTAAAAGTTTTAGAATCAAATGCTTTTTATGACTCAGTAATAGATTGTGTTGATATCATGGCAAATTCTTTCTCCTTTCCTAATTTTTGTTGTATGATTTTTTGTTCCCCATCAAATGTAGGTGTGAAATCTAACGATCCCCAATCATCATCTAACAAATTTTTCACCAATGAAATACACTCAAATTTATCTTTGGTTCATAAAGGTTCCACTTTTGTATTTGGTGTTAATGTTCTAAGAGGATTCATTCTTGTTTCAATTTGTAAACAATTTTCAAAATTAGGATCAAATTTTATCATGTAAACCTTGTTTTTGTAAATGTATTTCATTAAACAATGAAGCATGCAAGGCACTCCATTCATTTCATTAATCCATGGTCTACCCAAGAGAATATTATATGAAAGGTCATGAGGCATGATATGGATAGGGGTTTGTAACGTAACCTTATGAACTTTGATGGGTAATGTTATCACACGAAGTGGTTGTTTTCCCATTTTATCAAAACCACAAATAGACAAATCAACTGGTTGAATTTTTTTCTTATCTACTCTAATCCTATCCAAAAGGTTCACACTACAAACATTAATCCATAAACTATTGTCAAAAATGTTACTCCTAATCCCAACCTTGATGATAATAGCCAATATCATCAAAGCATTACTTTTTTTTGGTTTCGAAAAGAGGTAATTGACTTTGATAAAAGACAATGTCCATAATAGATGAATTCATATTCTTAATCAAGGCTTCCATATCATTTGGTTGCACACTAGGAGGGATGAAAACATTTTTCAAGGCATTTTGAAGCATTCTATGGTAAATAAGGTTTGTTTGAATGAGATCCCACAAGGATATCTTAGCAGGAGTGTTACAAATTTGTTCAACAAGGTCATACTCCTTTCTAGTGTGTTGAGGTAAGTAAAGGGCACTAGGTAAAGCAGGTTGTGGGAATGGTATCAATGAGGGAATGGCTTTTGTTTGTCTTGGTTGTTTATTATTTCTAGTGTTATAAGTGTGAGCTATAGTATGATAACTTAGTTTTTGCGACACATGATTACTAGTATGTTGTTTTGCAAAGCTTAGTATATGGCCATGATATGGAGGAGGTCCTATAATGAGAATTGGCTCAGGAGGTTCAAAATGGATCTTAGGAGGCCCAATGATCAGAGGAATCTTAGGAGGCCCAAAAGGATTTTTAGGAGGTCCAATTATCAAGGAAGATCGAATGGTCAATTGTGTGTTCATAATCTCAATGGATTTGACTTCTTATTGATTTTATTCTATCAAGGGGAATCTAATTTTACCTTATCATCTTCATCTATGAAATCTATAAATATGTTAATGGTTTCATCCTCTTATCTAACAATATCTTTCTAAGTAGGAGGGGTGGCAAGAGAGAAACAAACAAGATTCTCATGATGCTTAATGATTGGATCTTCTAACACCAAGAAAACTTTAGGGAAGGTATCAAGAGAAGAATAAACATGATTTTCATGATTATTAATGATTTTATTCTCTTTCACCAAGCTAACCTCACATATAGGAGAGATAGTGGGAGAGGGATCAATGAAAAACAAGAAAAGAGGGGAAATAAACTCATTTTCATATGCTTGTAACAAAAGTTCCATTGTCAACAATATTTGACAATAACACATGAATTATGATAACACAAGCTTTTTGAAATGAAAAAATGATGTCAATAATTATCCTATAGATCTAAAGTGCAATATTTTTTTCCAAATTTACAACAAATCAAGCAAAATGAGATCTTTCTTGCGCATGCAATAACATTGTTTAAGAATTTTAGAACAAACTTCTACAAGCAAGAAAATAGTGAAACTAAAGAGACAAAAATATATGCAGATGATCATTGAGACACCTATAGTAGGATAGGGATGCACAAGGGTGTTTGACTCCCTAACAAAGGTTCAAAAATCTGAAAAATTGAATGTCTATGTTGTTTAATATTGCTAATATTGCCAGAATGTCTTCAATTTTAGATAATACAATTCAAGTGCAAGTGTGAAAAAATTTAAGTAAACATCTTAATGCAATTTCCAAATATAATCATACAACAATTGACTAATTCTAAGATGTAAAATTCTGAAAAAAATGATTTGACGCAAGTTTGAAACAAAACAATGCAATTTTTTTCACTTTTTTGGCTTAAATGAAAGATGCAATTTAAATGCAATTACCAATTTAAAAATTTAACAACCTAATGAATGAAAATTAAATGTAAATCTGATCTAGAGATGACCCTAATGTAGCCTATAATTCAATATGTAATGCAAAATTTATGATGCAAAAATGAAATCCTAAATGAGAAATGTAAAGTAATACAAAGCAAAAACTAGATCTAGGGCTTGAAAGACTTCCAATTTCAAAAAAATTATAGCGTTAAGACGCTAGGTTCACCAAAATTAAACATAAAAAAAAGGATCATAGGTCCCAAGTGCAAAAATCCTAGGATTCAAGGGGCCATTTTCAAAGTTACATTAAGATGTAGATCAATAAGGTGAATATATTTACTATCAACCGTGAAGGGGGGAAATCATACCTGAATATAGATGTAATGGAGGATGGGAATGGTTTGGAATTGATTTGGAAAGATTAGCCTAATGATCCTATATGCCCTAATATGTAAATTGCAAAATCTTGATAATGTACAGACTGAAATAATAGTTTGTAGGTGAATTTGGGAAGTGTAGAGTGATATTTACCAACCTAGAAAAGCTTGTTTTAGTCACTTTAGGACATATTCACCCAATGGTGAATGATTCTTTGATAGGGTGTCATGTTCAACTTTTGGGGTCCTCTAGTAGTAGATTTGAGACTTTCGTTTCCTCTTACAAAGTTATCAAAATGTTGTCTGATAATTATGTGAGTTTCCATGGCATGAAAAGATGTATGATAGAAAATGCAACAATAGAAAAAATTTCTTCAATCCTTCTTCAATCCTCTTCAACCTGAGATCTATACATTCACAAAGAGAGGAAATGTTGGGCCATTTTAGGGCTTGTCTCAATCAAACCTTGTGTAAGTGTTTCCACTTCCAAAATGGCAATATTACTGATAGAAATGATAATTGAAAGGAAGAAATGATTGAATCACAAAGTGTTGTAACTCACCACCCTTCAATGGCTTCTTTGAAGGAATAAAGTCATGTACACATCACCTCAAGGACTTAGATCTTGATTTTATTGAATGATAACTTGAAAACATAAACTCACAAACACTTTGACATGATGCTTGGATCCTGAATTATTGCAATAAAGCTCTAAAATTCTACTCTTGAATCACTCTTGACAATAATATTGGCTCATAAATTTCACTTAGATTTCAAATGATGAAAATACTAGGTATTTATAGGCATTATTAAATTTCTTGAAAATTATATTCCAAAAGCCAACACTCACAATTTGAATTTTGAATATTAAAATGCTTCCAACAACATGTCCAAAAATGGGTTCAGTCTAAGAAGGGGGACCCATTCACCCATGGGCGAATAGGTCCTAGCCCAAATTTCCAAGACAAAAATGTTGGATGCAATTTAATGATTGGTTGAATTTGTTCAATGCTTGCAATTTATTTAAAAGTGGTGTAAATGGTCTTAGGAATACATAATTTTAGTCAATTAGAGGGCTAATTAGGCTCAATAATTTAGTGGGTGATCTGTAATTAAAGGGTTACAAGTAACTTTCACTTTACTCCTAATTACAGATTTATCTTGATCACAAACAAAATTGTGTGGTTATGTATTCAACCTTCAAATTATAGAAATTGAGTTCACTTAATACTTTGAAAAACTTAATGATTTTCACTAATTACGTAAATTTCATAATTATAACTCAAAAGTAATAAAATACTAAAAGTAATGAAAGAGAATTATAAGACAAAAAAGGAGAGAGATCATGAGCTGATAATTGAGTTCACTCAATATGAGCTACATCTCTGGGTTCGGTTCTCAATGTTGGACCGCTTTATTAATGACGTCAAGCTTTAACATGATTTTTTACATCATCCAAGCTTCAAAATCTACATTACAAAGTCTCCCTCAATCTCCTACCAAGACCTTCAAAATTCCTTCCCAATATGCCTAATTTCTCCGCCATGAAAATTGCCTTTCCCTAAAGAAAATTGCTTGTCCCCCAAAATCCAAAAAAACCCCCTTGTTATACATAAATTTTTTCCCATTATGGTTAAAAACTATAAGATTTACAAATTCACCCATATCCCCTTTTACATATTTGCTCGTTTAATTTTGGGCTTTACAAGATAATTCTTTTAAATAATCCCTTACAAATATTTAGCAATTTTTTGTTCAAATAATGGCTCATATGTCTCTGAGCTATTACAAATAATTTCATTTCTATTTGAAGGATTTAAAAGTCCCTTAAATATATCTTAATAAGCCATTTAAAATATTATCTAAGCCCTTTAATTATATTATGTAAATGGGCTTTAATATTCTAGGATTAGGCCCTTATTTATAGGGGTTAGTATTTTAATTTTGGATTTTCTACTTTTATTTGGGGGTTACATTATTTAAACTTAGGGATTTGGGCTTATTCATTATTGTTTTAAAGGGTTTAAATTTTTAATTTTTAGGAGATTTGGTTTTAATCCGTTGCCCTTAATCCCACAAAATCTGCTTGGGATCCCACAAAATCCACTTGGAATCCCTTAAAATGGATTTTGTGAAATAAAATAAACCTCCACCACTTTATTTATCAAAAATAAAGCATGGTGTATTGGTGGTACATGAATTTAGTGAGGTGGATCCGCATTCTGTCACATCACCTACACTTGCCACCTCATCATCCAGTCATCTACCATGTTAGCATCTAGTCAACTTTCAACTTTGACTATCCATATCTTCATTGTACAAGCTCTGTTTTTGATGAAATGGGTAGCGTTGGAACCATGCAAATGAGCTCTTCGATGTGATGCCACGTTTTAGCATTTTTGGAATGATTAAAATTTCCCCCTTTTTGATTGTCCTTTGTACCTAGTTTGACCCCAACTTTGACTAACCATAACTTTGGTGTACGAGCTCCTTTTTTTCCTATTCAAGTTGTGTTGGGTCCAATTTTTGAGCACTTCGATATGGAGATGGCTTCACTAGATTCTGAGACTGTGAATTTTTGAGTTCTTCTAGATCCTCCTGGATCATTCCTCCCAATTGAGAAGCCTTTGGACCACCAAAAGTCTATTTTTACATAGAGATTAAGTGAGGGCATTTTTGCCTCACTTGCCCAGTATCATCTACCCACCCTGCTAGAATCTTGATCTAACTCATCACAAACAAGATGAAGAATGGGATAGCATAGCTAATACAATCAACTAAATACCCATAAATACTCATCCTCCCATCCACTATCCACATAGAACTAACTAGTAGAATGGAAAGCAACAATACTGAATATACTGATTTGAAGGAAAACTATCAACTTTTTGAATCTCCTAAACAAGAACATCATTTCAAAAATGAGTCATTCAAACTCCCTTTTACCCCTTGAGGTTGAAGGCTTAAATGTGCTTGCAACTGATCCTCACACTGTGTTGTCTATGACACCTTATCATGATTAGAAATCATTTCATTTTCATGCTTAATATCACTAGCTATTACAAACATGAGGGTTATTGTCTTGCTTGCATTTACAACCATTTTCAAATGCCCTATGTTTACAATAGATTTTTCACTCTTCATGCGATGATCTTTCACAATGAATTCAATTCCTTCCTTAAAAAAATGATACTTGTTATGTTCCCTTTAGAGAATGGCATTTCTTTCATACAAGTAAGGACTTCCCAAAACCATCCCATAGATGTCAACCAAAATTACATCTAACTCTACCTCATCTACAAACTTGGATGTGATTGCAAATTGGAGTTTACATTGCCTTGACACATATAACCAAGCATTATCATGCACCCAACCCAATGGATATGCTTTATGATGAGGTATTTTTTTTAATCCCAATTACATAACAACTTGTTCAGAGAATAAGTTCACTTGTGATCCACTATCTATGAGTGTATCAATTTTACTCTATTTTGCAAGTCCTTATATGAAACAATTCATTCCTTTTACTTTCAATAGGGATCTCATTACACTTTAAAGAAGAAACATGGGAACTAGTACTAGCAATAGGAACAATACCTTTTATACCCACAATTGTTATCTTGGTTTCATCATTGAAATCTGACCTGAGATCTTGCACGATAGCTGTGGTGTTTTTCTTACCCTTTTGATATTTGAACCACTTTGGTTTTTTATTAGGATGCAATTTCCAAGACTTTTCATCTCCATGCCCTTTCTTTTTGTAGTGTAAGCAATAAGTCTTTTCCTCCTCTTTCTTCACAAAAGGTATCCACTCCACTTCCTTCTTCCCTTGCTTTCTTTATGCTTACCGGATTCCATTAAGAAACTATTTTTTGTGCCTGTTTCAAGATGAATGGCTTGCACACTAACTTCATCAAGGTTAGTTGGATTGAACATAAGTATTGTATGCCTCAATTTTTCACTTAATTCGCCTATATACTTTAACAAAGTTTCTTGCGTGTATAATGGAATGCCCAAAATTAAAGCTCTTTTCCTAAATTCAAGTGTATATTCCTATACACCTTGTCCTTTCTCTTGTCTTAATGATTTCCAATTCATTACTTCTTTTTGCATGTGTCCTAATGTATAAAATTATTTCTTAAGTGCAGCAATAAACTCAAACCAAGAAGAAATAATTTTACCATATTAGCTTAGATCTTCTTGAGTTTTTCTCTCCCACCAAATTAGAGTTTTGCCTCCAAGGCGAAGAGTGGCTAATTGGATCTTTGAAGCATCATCAATGAACTTTTGTACCTTGCAATAAACTTCAACTTGTTTTATCCAATTATCAAGTTTCTTTGCATCCAGTTCTCCATTATAGGTTGGCAAATCAAATTTAACATCAAGTTTTAATAAAGGTGAATTTGATTCAAACTATACGGGTTTTTTCTTCTTGGGGGAAGAAGTAGAAAAAGAAGATGAAGAGGAAGAAGAAGATGATGATGATGAAGAAGACGAGGATGGAGGCTTATGAGGGTCACTATGACCTCCTACTCCTTTTCCTTGGTCATATTTCAAAGAGGATTCACCTTCCTCCTTCTTCTTTCTATTTTTCCTCTCCTTTTTCTTTTGACGGTCTTTGTAAAATTCTTCCACCATCATCTTCATATCCAGGAACGCTTTGTGAAACACTTCTTCATTCTCAAATATTTCAATACTAGAAGTTTTTCCTTCTTTTGATTGCTTCATGGCTTGTCTCGTGTAACTTGCCTCGATCCAATTTTTGGATTGAACTCTTCAAGTGCACCTTCTCCTTACTTTAATTTCAACCTGGTTAACACCCACCACTTGCAATTTTTCCTGTTAAATGGATCTAATACCAAACTTGATCTATAATTAAAGGATTACAAGTAATTTGTACTTTACTCCTAATTACAAATTTATCCTAATTGCAAACAAAATTGTGTGGTTATGTATTTAACCTTTGAAATTATAGAAATTGAGTTCACTTAATACTTTACACAACTTAATGACTTTCAATAATTATGCAAATGTCATAATTAGAACTCAAAAGGAATCAAATACTAAAAGGAATGAAAGATAATTATAAGACAAAAAAGGAGAGAGATCACAAGCTTGATAACAGAGTTCACTCAATATAAGCTACATCTCTAGGTCCATTTCTCAATGTTGGACTACTTTATTAATGACGCCAAGCTTTAACATGATTTTTTACATCATCCAAGCTTCAAAATATACATTACAAAGTCTCCCACAATCTCCTGACAAAACCTTCAAAATTCCTTCCCAATATGCCTAATTTCTCCAACATGAAAATTGCCTTTCCCAAAAGAAAATCGCTTGTCCCCCAAAATCCATAAAACACCCCCTTTTATACATAAAATTCTTCCCATTATGATTAAAAACCATAAGATTTACAAAATCATCCATATCCCCTTTTACATATTTTCTCGTTTAATTTTTGGCTTTACAAGATAATTATTTTTAAATAATCCCTTACAAATATTTAGCAATTTTTTGTTCAAATAATGGCCTCTTATGTCTCCAAGCCATTACAAATAATTTCATTTCCATTTGAAGGATTTAAAAGTCCCTTAAATATCTCTTAATAAATCATTTAAAATATTATCTAAGCCCTTTAATTATATTATGTAAATGGGCTTTAATATTCTAAAGGATTAGGCCCTTATTTATAGGGGTTAGTATTTTAATTTTGGATTTTCTACTTTTATTTAGGGGTTAAATTCTTTAAACTGAGGAGATTCAAGCTTATTCATTATTGTTTTAAAAGGTTTAATTTTTAAAATTTTAGGAGATTTGGTTTTAATCCGTTGCTTTTAGATCCCACAAAATTCGCTTGGGATCCCACAAAATCCACTTGGAATCCCATAAAATGAATTTTGTGAAATAAAATAAACCTCCACCACTTTATTTCTCAAAAATAAAGCATGGTGTAGTGGTGGTACATGAATTTAGTGAGGGTGATCCACATTTTTTCCACATCATTATCCAATCAACTACCATGTCATCATCTAGTCAATCTTCAACTTTTATTGGCCTTATCTTCGTTGTACAAGCTTCATTTTTAACGAAATGAGCGGTGTTGGAACCATGGCAATGATCTCTTCGACGTGATGCCACCTTTGACCATTTTTGGAAAGATCATTTTTTTTCCTTTTTGATTGGCCTATGTACCTAGTTTGATCCCAAATTTGATTTACCATAACTTTGGTGTGCGAGCTTCTTTTTTGCTGGTTCAAGTTGGGGTAGGTCCAATTTTTTTAGCACTTTGACATGGCAATGGTTCCGCTAAATTTTGTGATGTAGGAGCATCCATGGAAATTGGAAATCCTATGTTAATCAAGAGGATTTAAATTTTTTGTGCATTTTTAAATTTTGGTGAGAATCACTTATTTGGTTTGAAATTCATAATAAAATGTGGCAAATGAATTTGAATAATTACATTTTCCAAATTAATCTCCTTTGCAGATTGAAGTTGACTAGTGGGGTGAAAAAGCAATTTTAAAATATTTTATTGTAAAACATTTGAAAATCATTATGAGGTGTTGGGATTGATTTATGGAGCTTTAGAAAAACTCAAAATCATTATTCCTAAATAATAGGGACTATGAAAGTGGGTGCCCAGGCCTGCTTTTTGTGTTTTTCTTTTTTGGGAGTCAAAAAGAGAAGAATTCAAAACCTTTTTTTCCCTATCTTTAGAGGGCTGCTAGGAATAGATTTTAAATAGTTTTTAATTTTTTTTTAAAGGTATTTAACGTGAAATAATAGAAAAGGGTCATGCTATATTGGAGATTCCTAAATAAAGCATGAAAATTTAATTTCAAGAAGGTGGAGAAGAATCTGGAAAACCACTGTCCATGGAAGAATTGTTGAGAATTTTGAAGGAAATTTTTGGAGAGATGGGTTAGAGGGCATAGCTTTTATCTGGAGGAAAGTATGGACATGTTTATTTTAGGTTTTTTCTAATAAACAATATCCTACAAGGATGCAGAACAACTAGTTTGAAGTTTCAAGTGTTGCAGGTGGTTTAGGAGAGTTGGGAGATGTTTCTGATTGCAAAAGCTCATATGTTTGAGCATAGCTTGTTTGAGAATACTTTCTAGTTGCATACGTGATTCCTATAGGAGTTTTTTTTTTTCATATTAGTCCTTTTATGACTGTAATTTAATTGTAATCAAATTTATTTAAATGAGAAAATAAGTGGTTTCCTGTGCAGTCAATTTTCTAAGTTTAATTTACAATTATTTTTTCTATATTTACAATTGTTGTGATGAATTTTGAGAGGGTTTCAGAGTAGTGAATCCTTACTACATTAGTGGTATTATAGTTGGTTGTTCCTAAGTGTGTAGGAAAAAGCACCGATGTGAGGAAGTTTGCTCTAGGACCTTCGGGTGGAGAGTAAAGCAGTTGCAAAGAGTGTGGAAAAGTGTTCAAAAAAATGTCCTGGAAGCCAGGGGAATGTTTTGTGATGAAGAATGAATTTTTAGAGCCACAAACAAAGAATCAAGAGCCCATCTAGAGGAGCAATTTATTCCGAACAAGGTGTAAATTGAGTGGGAAATGTTGCAAAGTCATTGTGGACACCAGTAGCACCAATAATATTGTATCCAAAGAGATGGTAGACAAGCTAAACTTGAAAAGAATCAAGCATCCTAGTCCATACTACATTTCTTGGTTGCAAGGATATTTCCAAATATGGGTAAGTGAGCAATGTGTGGTTGATTTTCAAATTCGTAGAAATAAGGATGTGATTGTATGTGATATAGTACCTATGGATATATGCCATGTTTTTTTGGGTAGACCATGGTTGTTTGATCAAAGATCTCTACATGATGGTAGGTAGAATACATATAGCATCATAAACGATGGAGAAGAATATGTTTTGAATCCTTTGTAGGATATGCAAGAGGAAGTAGCAAAAGAAGTTGTAGTAGATAATAAGGATAGAAAGGAAAATAAAATAGGAAGGGTTGAATCTTATTATTCTTTTGGTATTGATATGTTTGCAAGTGAAAATTTGTGTGTAGGGAAGAAGGATGAAAAGGAAAATATGGAAATCCTTTTTCAAAAGGATAAAGAGGGAAAAGAAGAGAAAAGTGCAGCAATAATTAAGGATGATGAGTGTCCTTTGGAGGACTTGAAAGTAATGAAAAATGAAAGTGTAGATAAGAGTGAAGGTGAACAAGATATGGCAATAGGTAGTGGTGAAGAAAAGGTTGAAGAGAGAGAGGTAATGCATAATATGTTTCATTTTTGTGATGAAGATGAGAGTGGATCTTGTGCATATGAAAAGATTTTAGCGGTAAAAAAGGAATGACAAGTTTTGACAGAAGCTAGAGTGAAGATTGCAACAAAAGGTAATGAGGTGAAATCATATTTTAATGAATTTTTTGATGATATTGAGAATGTAAAAGTAGAGTCAAAGGTTGCAACAATGAATCCTTTGGAAGTAGATGAGAGTAGTAAACAAATTGAGGTGAAAATGAAGTTTTCTTATGATTGTTTCATTGAAAGTATTGAATACGAAGATTCCATGATAAAAAAATTTGACCATTTGTTACAAAATGTGGAGAATGAATCTATGGATTGTGGTAATAACATTGAATTGGGTGTTGAAGATAAAAATTGCAACATCAGTATGTCTTTCTAAAGGCAGAATAGGAGTGACAAAACCACATTGCAAACCAAGTAAAGGAGGAGGAAAAAAGTAAAATAGCAATAGAAGTAATGCAATACATTTGTTTTGTTGAAGGTGGAGGTATATGTTTGATTGTTAATTATGATGGAATATATTGGTGGGAGGTTAGATTAAAAGTTTTGAAATACATGAAGGGTATAGGAGTAAAGATGAAAGGATATAATATTGTGAGGTTGCAAAATTTGGTGAATGGGTAGATCCCATTGGACAAGACAATGAGGTGGATCTAGGAAAAACATAGGTTCTATAAATATTTCTAAGTGCAACTCATGAAATATTTCTTTTCTATCGTGGGTGTCTGATGCAGGAGCACCCATGGAAATTAGCAATCTTATGTTAATCAAGAAGATTTAAATTTGTTGTGCATTTTTGAATTTTGGTGAGAATCAATTTTTTGGTTTAAAATTCATAATAAAATGTGGCAAATGAATTTGAATAATGAAATTTTCCAAATAATCTCCTTTGCACATTGAAGTTCATGACTAGTGGGGTGAAAAAGCAGAAAAAGTAGTTTTAAAATATTTTATTGCAAAAAATTTGAAAATCATTATGAGGTGTTGGGATTGATTTATGGAGCTTTAAAAAAATTCAAAATCATTATTCCTAAATAATAGGGACTGTGAAAGTGGGCTTTCGGGAGTCAAAAAGAAAAGAATTTAAAACTGTTGTTTCCTATCTTTAGAGGGTTGTTGGGAATGGATTTTAAATAAGTTTTAATTGTTTTTTAAAGGGATTTAATGTGCAGCAACATAAAGGGTTGTGCTATATTGGAGATTCCCAAATAAATCATGAAAAGTTAATTTCATGAAGGTGGAGAAGAATCTGGAAAACCACTTTCCATGGAAGAATTGTTGAAGAGAATTTTGAAGGCAATTTTTGGAGAGATGGGTTAGAGGGCATAGCTTTTCTCTGAAGGAAAATTTGGAAATGTTTATTGTAGGTTTGGCTTGATAAACAATAGCTTGTGAGGATGCTAGAACAATTGGTTTGAAGTTGTAAGTGTTGTAGGTGGTTTAGGAGAGTTGGGAGATGGTTCTGTTTGCAAAAGCGCATATGTTTGAGCATATTTTGTTTGAGAATAATTTCTAGTTGCATATGTGATTCCTGTAGGAGAATTTTTTTTGCATATCAATCCTTTGATGACTGTAATTTAATTGTAATCAGATTTATTTAAATGAGAAAATTAGTGTTTTCCTGTGCAATCAATTTTTTGAGTTTAATTTACAATTTATTTTTTCTATATTTACAATTTTTGTGATGAATTTTGAGGTTTGAGAGTAGTGAATCCTTACTACATTATCCTAAGACTGTGAATTTTTGAGGTCTTCTAGATCCTCTTAGATCAATGGGGTCAAAACATAGTGTGAAATTGCCAAGGGTGACAATTTTCTACACTACAAATACAAAAAAAGTTCAAAGGTTTTAATCTATTTCTTATAGAAACCAAAGAATACAATTATAGAAAGAAGATACTATCTAACAAACTAGTAATTATTAAAGAGGTAAAATAAACTTAACTTAGTCTCTTATCAATCAACATTAAGATATGTTATAGTTTCAATATATAAAGCCTCCTCCTTGGTCCCTAAAAATTAAATATAAATTTAGGGAATGAAACAATAAATAAAATATGAAAAATCTCCTTTCACATGTTTTCATTATCATTATTACAAACATTTTGTGAAATAAAACCCTTCTTATAGAGGGAGGACAATCATAACCTCAATATTCAAGAAATATTTTACATGCTTCTAAGAAAGTGGTGAATAGTAAAGTATGCATGTTTTGATCCATATTTTTTAATACCAATTTGAAGCTTAGGATAATAGATATTTTTTGAAAGAGCTTAACTATGATTTTAAAATATCTAGGATTCCAAAATCAATTAAGAATCTAGCAATACCTAATTATTTAGTGGAAATTTATCTTAACCATGAGGAAGATATTGAGCCTTTGAATGAAGGGGATTGTAGAAGAACAAAATAAAATGGAAGATTCCATCCTAGAGTGTAATGAAATAACTTGCATAAGAGAAGAATATGATAGGGAATATGAAACAAGAGCTTAAAAATTCTTGAGAATAATAAGACACTTCAAGGGGGAAAGCTCTAAAATTATTTGAAATAAGATCACAATTTACAATATGATCATCATAAACTAATCACTCTCTTATATGTACCATAATTATTTCTTAGATGTCACCTAGGCTAACTTAATTACCTATATATGTTAGCTATATGTATTCTAATAAAATTAATAGGTTTAGAGTATAGCATGCCCCTTCTTTGGAAAACCATTATCATCAATGTTGATCAATTATGTATTCTTGTGGTTGAAATCTTCATTTTTCCAAATAACATCTTCAATTAGAGAATTATTCTATTTGGTAAAATACTTATGATTTTCTTCATCCAAACCTCTTAATGTATTTTTGAAGGATTCCCTTTAGTTAAAAAATCACTCTACTCTCCTCATCAAGCTTTGGTAACTCAGTCTAGGTTATAAATCTATATTTGATAATCTTCTTCAAGCATGAACCATAAAAAAATGAATATATTTTTTGTTGACATGGGTAACTATAATTTATATTCTACATTGCCAATCATCTAAAAATATTATAAGGACCATAATACTCTATGCAATATTTTTATCCTTCTTTTATTGTTTTGATGCCATTTTTTCATATGGTTGCAATCACACAAAGAACCAATCTCTTAATCCAAAATTCCTTTCACTATAATTTTGACCCACTTGTTAGGATTTGCAAGCAAGCTCATAATAATAAAAACATCAATTATAATGTAGATAAGACAAACAAAATTTATTACATAATGACATAAAGATTTAACACAGTTCACCCAATGTGGACTATGTCCATAGAAATAATTGTCCTCTAATTTTATTATCCAAGAATAACAGAGTTACATAACTCTTCTTTTTATATTTACCCACACAACATAACCTGATATTGCATGCTCATTCATATTCTTATGCATCATACCTACTACCACGTGCTAATACACAAAACTCATGCCCAAGTCCCATGAATTTTCATATTCACAACCAATCAAGAAAAAAACCCATTTTTTACAATGTCAAAACTATTTTACAGCTAAAATTAATAACTCCTTTATTAAAATATGAGTAATTAATTTATATTCTAGGAGCATAAAATTGAAAATGATTTGAAATGCTCTACACCTCCCTCCCTCACTTTTCCTGCGAATGACTACATCAGCTTGTGACGTTCCTCCTATGATGATGGGGTTGTGGTGTTTTGGCGGCCTATCATACAACCCAAGATCATCACATGGTTGAAAAATACTCCTTTAAGGAGGATCCACATGGTGCTAGGGCATGCAAAGCTCCATTAGAGAAACACTCACAAAGCCATTACCCTAACCCGCATCATCAAGTATGGCAAGATCCGAGCAGGGATTCGGAGGGGTCAATTTAAGGGCAGATGATGGCGTCACCTATCTCTCGTTCATTGAAGAAATATTACTGTGGCTCCAGTTTTCTTGATTCGCTCGGCCTTGCCATTCTAATTAGTCACTCAACCATAACCCCAAAAGTCATTTTGGACAGATTAGCTAGCGACATGGAGGATTTATTGCAATAACATGCATTAATTTTTAGATTTACCAAATAGTGGCCAAAACTAAGTGAATTGCATGCATGTATTTCATCATGTTGGAAAGAATTTTTGGAAGAAGAAACCTACATTTTCCCCTATTCCAAGGAGTTTTAACTCTTGAATTTGACTCTTTAGTAGACAAGGATTGGGTTATGAAAAATGGTCTTTGGATTTTCCAAGGTGATTTCCTATGCATAAAGTCCTAGTATCTTTCTTTCGACCCACATTCTAAGACCTTCACTTCTACCTATTTTTGTGTGTGTTTACCCTATTCTCCCTTCTAGTTTTTTCAAATAGACTATTTCTAGGCTATTGGTAATGACTTAGGGAGATATTATTGTTGCTTAGAAGAAACAATTAACTACCAAAGCTCCACGTATGCACTAATTTGAGTAGAAATGGAACTATCCAATGGGATCCCTATTGATATTTTGTTGAAGTTGGGTGGCCATTGCTAGGTGTAGCCAGTAGACTATGAAAAATTGGCTTTTCAATAAAAGAAATGCTTCTCTATAGATCATTATACTACTCAATGTCTAAGGATAAGATCCCAAGAGCGCGGTTATATAGATCCAAGGGGTAAGACCACTTGGTGGATTGGGTATGAGCCTCAATATTATGTGATTTCTTCTAGTTCATAGATAGGTTTATATTCAACTCAATATCCCCCAGTAAATTTTCCAAATTCTTTTGCCTCTCCCACTTTGGACACATTAATTCTTATAGGGGGAAAACTCCTCTTAACAAACTTGAGTTGGGATATCTTGTTGCCCCCTTAGACACAACACCGACAACCCCTGAAAGCTTCCAAAAGCTCTAGACATCTTTGCAACCTGGAAAAATCACAAATTCACAGGATGATCAAGGATAGACATGAGTAAAGAGGAAAAAAATAGCTCTATAAAAAATATGCCCCCCTCATATGTGGGACAGTGCATTCTTGCAAATTTTGATTATGACTGAAAGTATTTTTGTGTCAATAAGTTGGTAGGAACAACATATATGTACTATTGCATTCCTATTTTCTAGGATATACATTTTATTGTGTTTATTTTTAAATTTATGGGGTATGACTTCCTTATGCCTAAAATTATTGATCAAAAAATAATGAGTAATTTATTTAGGGGAAAGCACAGCTCCCAAAGTCGTCAAAATTTTAATACAACATGATCAATCACCATATACCAACACCACTTGCTACTTAATTGCATTAAGTGTCATTGTTGATGGGCTCAATTTATGGCTAGATTTCCTTCATTAGTTTATGCTTTTATCATTTCAATCTGCTAAACTTCACATACATTCCTAAGACATTACACATCTTTTATACCTTTTATAAACTTTAAACAAGACTTTAGTATGTGGAAATGCATATATGATATATTGACATTTGTATGTGTGAATGTATGAATGTTCATGAAATTCATTATGATTCTATGCTTAATTATGATTGTTAATGATGTGTATTCCTTAGGATGAAACTAACCTCTTGTATCCAAAAGAACTCCAACCTACAAGAACTAGATTTTCAACCTGCAACATAAGTACTATAGGTAGTTGTAGGGGAGAGGTCAAAATGATTAAAATGTGATAGTCCAAAGAAGAACATAGGAGACCAATGAATGGTCAATTGTGAGTCATTATAGGCATATCGAATAAGGTGATTGGAAGAAGAAGTTTTCTTTGAGCAGGGAAACCCATGATGTGGCATCCTTCTTAAAACACGTCTTTGTCATGGTGGTTAAACTATTAGGGTAGAGTTTCAATTTAAATTCTCTTCTTCTGATTTTCAATTATGTTTTTTGTTGCAAGACTAAGTCCTCTCCCTATCCTCGAGAGAGAGTAGACAAATACATTATGGTTCTATTTTCATTCTTAGGATGAATAAGACTCCCCGTGGACCCTATAGTGTGGGATCTGTTGAGAAGAGAAAATCCAGTTATTGTAAGAAATATAAGGTAGTGGAACAACTTCCTACACTAATCTTGAGAGGAGAATAATGTAAAATTTTTACAAATCTTTAACAGTTACAAAAACTTTAAAAAAATCATAAATATCATGCATACCACAACACAATAATTTATGTGGAGAAAACTCTTTCAAGAGAAAAACCCCACACTCGAAAAGTCACCCAATATATTATTCAGAAATCACAAAGATTACAAATATACTTGCAAAGCAAGCTTCTCATAGGAGTATCACCAACCAAATATCTAAAGGTAACATAGCTACTATCAGACTCTCAGAATACATCACAATACACAGTCATAATAAATTCCCTCATAAAATAAGTTTTCCTTCAAGGGAAATTCAAGCTAATAAAATATCGACCATCGGATCTAAGACCTAATGATGAATGGTCTAGATTTACAATAATAAAATATAATAAAATTTTCTTTTTGGGGGCACACTAACCCCGAATCCCCAACCAGAGGGACGATCCCCTTGGACCCCTCATGGGAGGCAGGGGGATCCCCCCATACCCCCTGTCATCATCGTCATATGAACAATACACCTTTTGTATCAATAATACACTATTATAATTTGACAAATAAATGACTAGGTGACAAAGTTTTAGTCGCAACAACTAAAAATGACTAAATTCTACAAAAATCTTACAACTCAGCTAAAAATTAGTAAATAAATGACTAATTTGGTAGTTGACTAAAAAATTATTTAGTCACAGAAATTAAAATGACTAAATAGTTAGTCATCAAATACAAATTAGACAAAAATTTTAAATAGCATTTCGGCCAATTATTGACGTGATTATTCACATTCATTGCAGAGCTCACTTCATTCATTCATTGCAGAGCTCACTTCATTCATTCATTGCAAACCTTCCCTCATTCGTTAGCCTAGAACTAAGGCGTTTTGATTAGTTATAGTGCAGCTACTTGAATGGGCGATAAATATTTGGAGAAGACCTAGAGGCTTCTAAAAAGGTGGGCAAGAAATTCAAAGTTTGCTGCAATGAATTTGAAGTCACTGAGGCCCTCTATAGCGAAGTTGGATTTGGGGATGCGCTCTACAGTACATTTAGAGGTAATTCAAAACCCTCATTACATTAAACACAAATTCAAAATTCTCATTACAATCTACTACTCCTAATAATGTTCTTGTACAATCTTGCCACCATTCTGCTTCATAATGTGTTCAAGCTAAATATGATAAAACTTGGGTGTCAGTGCCAAAATAGAATTTCCTTAAACAATTTTGATACATTTTCACTGCAAGCGCAAACTGTCCTTGTGCAAAGTAAACATGTGCTAGATTTACCCACACATCAGGCATCTAAACAAAGATGTTTCCTACAACAACTTCTTGTACCCATGTAAATATTTCCTTTGCGATATCAATTTGACCCCTTTCAACTAGCCCAATGGCTGCCCTATTTGTAGCATAAACATTTCCTGGTCTCTATGCCAACACTTTATAATGGTTGCCCCATTTGTAACACAAACATTTTCAGTACAAGCGCAAATTGTCCTTTTGCAAAGTAAACATGTGCTAAATTTACCCACACATCAGGCATCTAAAAAAAATGTTTCCTAAAGCGGCTTCTTGTGCCTATGTAAAAATTTCCTTTGTAATATCAAATTGACCCCTTTCATCTAGCACAATGGCCACCCCAACATTTCCTGGTCTCTATTCCAACACTTAAGTGGCCCCTTTTATGACATTAAGATCCTATTGAGTTATTATTATACTCCTATTTTCCAAGAGAAAAATCCCCAAAGCCCATGGGAAATGAATTATGAGCATTTTAGTTTCAACTTGGTTTCATTTCGAAAAGGGGACATTACATTGTACAAGATTTTTTTAACATCATAATAATTTAATGCACCTATTTGGGACTATAAAATATAAATAGATGAATTAATCTATTTTCAATTATAGGTTCTTTTAATCTAGAATCTGATAGAAAGTTAAAGCATAATACATTGAAGGACAGGGGAAATGTTCTAAAATAAAGACTAAAATAGGTTTCCCATAAAAAACAAGAGAGGAAAAATGAAAAGATAAGATATAGATGATTCATTTGAGGTTTTCGATAAGATCTCATTTAACTATGTCAAATGGATTTGGAAGGGACAAATCATATTTGATTGACTAAAATTTTGAGGTAGCTTATCCATCTTCATTGTATGCATCATCTTCTCTTGGAATCTATTTCTACAATGCACCAAGCCTAGAATTGATTGGGGATGCACTTAAGGTGGATAAAAACTTGTTAAATGCTTTATGTATGCTTGGAAACATGGAACTAAAAATAGATGACTGGCTTAAAGCAAAAGAAACAATTAAAGTAGCATGCCAACTTGTGTTGGCTGATGAATCAAAATGAAAAGTTGATGAAGAATGAAGGATTTAGATGGAAAGGAGAAAGAAAGAGGAAGAACTTCAATGGGTGATGTGACAAGAGGAGCAATTTGAATGTGTAAAGGAATTATGGAAGAGTAAGCATAAGGATAGGGATGATGATGATGATGAGGCTGGTCAGTCTAAGAAGAAACAAAAGAAGGAAAAGAAGAAAAAGGGCTAAGGACCACAAGGCTTATGACTCTTATATTGAGGAACCTAATATTTCCATGGAAGATGATGAAAATTATGAGTGATAAGGCACAAGATGTAGAAAATTCCCAAGATCTTCTTGCAACTATAGGTCCAAAAGACTCTGACGATGGTGAGACAAATACTCCATTTTCAACAAAATCACGAAGGAGACATACATACTTTGCTTTTGAAGATGATGAACTATTGAAGAAATAGAGTTTGAGAGAAGATGATCCATATGATGATGATGTCTAGGCTTCGTGAGCTTTAACCAAACCTAGCTCCTATTTTCCAAGAGAAAAATCCCCAACGCCCATGGGAAATGAATGATGAGCATTTGAATTTCAATAGATTCCAAGAGAAGATGATGCATACAATGATGATGGATAGGCTACCTCAAAATTTTAGTCAATCAAATATGCTTTGTCCCTTCCAAATCCATTTGACGTAGTTAAATGAGATCTTATCAAAAACCGCAAATGAATCATTTGTATGTTATCTTTTCATTTTTCCTCTTTCTTTTTTTTTATAGGAAACCAATTTTATTCTTTATTTTAGAACATTTTCCATGTCCTTCAATGTATTACGTAATGTCCCCATTTTATCCCTATGCTATTCTTGAGGTTTTAGCCTATTTCCAGAAATCTATAGGCTAATCAGATGTGTTAAATTTAGGATTTCTAATGTCAGTAAGTCCTGCTTCCAGCTCAGTTCAGTTTTCTGTGGGTTTTGTTGTGGATTTACTATTTATAGCAGTTGGCTATTTTTAGTAAGTCTAATTGTGGCAGTGGCATCATCATCCGTTCAACTCCAATCATCTTGCTTTTCATCAGTTTCAGTTTTGGCTTTGGTTTTGGTTATCTCAATGGACTGAGTTTTATACTTAGTCAATTTTCATCTTTTGAAGTTGTACCCCATGCCTGGGCTTGATGACTTCAAGTTGTTTTAAAGAAGGGGACATTAAGGGGTCAAGTGAACATTTAATTATTTATTAAATGCTTTATTGTTGCAAAGTGAAGTTGGACGCCTAAAGGGGAAGTTGAATGATTTTTTATTATTTCAAAAAAAGTAAAGTGCAAAAAGGTGGCGTCCCTTTTGGAGGTTGAAGTGATTCAACTTATTGGAATTTGAAGAGTCTCTTGTTGCTTCATTTTCCAACTGAAGTCTATATATTGATGTTTTGTGATGAGCTGATTATGCATATTTTTGAAGAGCAGAGTTACGCTACTAGAATGAATCCAGAACCTGGCTAAGGGGAAGCTTAACAAATTCAATCCATCCTTCGGGCCTGAAACTATGGATTCCTAAGTGGAGATATGAGACTCTACTTCATTAAGAGGTGCAGATTGAGCTTCAATTATGATGTTTTCAATAGGTTGCTGATGTATAACTTGTTTCCTGAGTTGCTGGTTCGTCATGGCTGAAGCGAATTTTTGATCATAGCTTCACCAATGAATTTTATTTTATTCTGGGTATTCATCCATGTTGTTTCACTGTGAAGGGCGACCCTTTCTGGAAGTTTTCAGAATTTTTAGTGAAGTTTCTAATTTTTGGGAGAAGGTCGACCCTTCCTAGAGGCTGTACCTTTCTTCTTGGTTGTCTTGGGAATCGTGCCAACTGTTTCTCTCTATTTTTGGTTCATTTTCTCAATGGAGGTTAGACGCCTAGCTCTTAGCTATTGATTGGCTATGGTTTGAGAGCTTTCCGAGTTGTTTTGAGGAAGATACATACATTATGGTGAATTTTCATCTTGCTGATCTAATTTTCTATATTTCATGTTTCTGATCAGATTAGTTAGAAATTGTTATAATGTTGTTTTGAGTTTCTTTCTATATCATTTTGGCATTGTAAATGTTAGAGGAAGTGTTACTCTAACCATTGAGTGTTTTTGGAAGCATATCATTCTCATTTGCAGCTTAGTTCATTAATTGTAAAGCTTGTTAGTAGTACTAACAGCTAATAGTTTAGTTGCTGCAATTTATATTTGTTTATACTCCCACAATTGAGTGGTTGAGTTTTTTAAATAATCATCTTTATTCATGTTGTTTCCCCCCATGATAATAAGTGGTTGTGAGGACTGTATTCCCCCCACGAAAATAAGTGGAAGTGAGAATTTAAATGGTTGGCTTGCTACCTTTAATAATTGTAATTATTTCACCCACTGAATAAGTGGAGAATCCCCACTACTTGTGGATGCCTGCATTAGCAGAAGAATTGTACTTTCAGCTTTTTTTATGCCTAACAATCCTTTGACCCTATGCTATCACCTCTCCCACATTTGGATCTTGGTGAACATTCTTGGTTAGAGTTATCTTCTTTGTTGATTTGCATTTTGGAGCTAACGCTAATCAGTGTTTGGTTGCTGATCTGAATGTTAATTTTGGAAAAAAATTAAGGGGGAATATTTCAGTGGTATTAGAGCCTATTTTCCTACCATCCTGTGTGTTCAAAGCTTCAACTATTAGATGAGAGTTAGAGAAAAACTGATACTACATCAGAAGGCATAACAGAGTTTAGTTTCAGCTTCAGAAGTTTTGAAGTTGGCACCTTTTTAGAGGTTTTAAGAAACCTTGTCTTGCCTGTTTAAGCTATGGCTTCAAATGAAGAGAGAGATTTGGAAAGATCTTTATACATTGAGGGTGCAAGGATCATTAAATAATATCAAACAAGGGATGAAGAAGTGAGAATACTTCTTCTATTGGAACAATGTTTGAGCCAGGTGAAGCAGTCACCTTCAGGGATAATTAAAACCGCATTGGCGCCTGCAGTGACCTTTTTGAAACATCCTTATTGGTTAAGGAATTTGGATGAAGAGATCAATCTACTGGTTACTTCATTCCTTAGTGAAGTGATGAGAATTTGGGGACCCTTGGTGCCCTATGATGATAAAACTATGAAGAGAGTTCTTCATATGTTCATAGAAAGGTTTCAAGACCTTGATGAAATTGAAAACAATCAGTACTCCAGAAGAGCTGCTATACTGAAGATCTTTTCAGAACTCAAAATAAGTATGTTGTTGGTTGATATGGGTATGGAAAACCGAATACATTATTTGATTCATTACCTCTTCATTTCAACTTGGAGTGAACAAGAGGAGGATATAATTGCAGCAATGAGAAACATTTTTGTTTTGATTATCAAAGAGTTGGATGACATTCTAGATTCTATCCTATCTTTCCTGCTAAATATTCATGAACAAGAAGGAAAGAATTCCTCTATTGCTGGTATGCTGATAAGAGATTTGTTCAATTAGTGTGAGGGAAAATTGAAGCCACATTTGAAGAAGACAAAGCTGATAAATGAAGTGGTCATTAATGCAGAAGATAAAATGTTGTTTCTCAATAATTATATGGCGCTTTCTCAAGAAGACCTCCTTGGTATGCTTGTGATTAATAATGAAGATATCAATAATGTTCCTACTCATGAAGGGGTTATTGAAGACAAGAAGGATATAATCTTCAAACCAACCAACAGTGATGATTCATTACTTCATTATAGTAATGGAAATTTGGGTGGTTTTGAGTTTGATCATCAAACTAAGCTCTTAGGAGAGGTTATTTGTGAAGATATCAGTTTTGGTGTGTTGGGAGGTGCCTTGTTCAAAGAGGCAACACTTCAAGAGCAGCATGAAGAGAACTTTCTTGTTGATCATATTAATCAACCTCTCAGCATGTGGGATCTGAATCTGAAGGCATCTAAGGTTGTCAAGGAACCTTTATGGGATAAATATCCCTTTGATCCTAATAAAGTACCAGATTCTTATCTCAATGCAAGCTATGAGAAGGACATGGGAGGAGAATATGTCTTTGAAAAAGAATCTTGCATGGAAAAGCCCCATAGTGACTCATTAATCAAGTTGGGGGCAGCTAAAACATATGATCAAAGTATCAGTAAGGTGGAAGCAGATTTAGAAGATCGAAGGGCCCTTGCTGATGGAAGATTTGAAGAGGATCTCAAATTTGACTTTCCAATTCATGACATTGTTTGTCAACCAAGGTTCGAAGAATTGGTAAATTTGATCCTCTGCATTTTGAATTAGCGGATGGCGAAAGACAAGAGCTTTGGAGCAACTTTGAGGGCAGCAAAGTCAAAATACAAAGTTCTATTTTTGATATGAAGCTTATTAGCAATTTGCCATCCTTGCATATTTATGAGTGGGAAAATCAATTCTTGATATTCATTGAAGATGAGGGTCAAACCCTATTCAGAATTGATCACTCATATAATTTGATTGAAGAGAGTTTGGAAGGTGTTTGGATTGGAGCCACTCTTTTTAATCTGCAATTCATCAAAGACTCCTTGGAGATTATAAAATCAAAATATCTTTGTTGGATTATAGATCAGGATTATGAATTCACAAAGAAGACCAGCCATGTATTCCAAGGAAAAGAAGGAAAGGTTGATAAGCTTACTCTTGAGCTTGAATCAACCAAGGGTATGTTGAAAAATGATCAGTTGGCCTTGATGGAGGTAGGAGACTAGCTAGCTGATTTCAAACAACTCAGAGAGTGTGAGGATGATTTACACTTTGTGATTGATAATCCTCCAAGCTTGCTTGTAAGTGAATGCATAAGAGGTTTAGAGGATTCAGTTTCCATATGGGAAGTATTGATTCATGATGACTTCCCCATCTTTGACACCAAGGTGTTGTCAAAATATGTTTTGGAAAAACATGTTGTTTACATGCCTGACAGTTTATCCTTTGGATTGAGTAATGCTCACACTAACATGTCTAGGGAGATGGATTTGAAGACAATGTTTATTTCAGGCTCCCTTGTTTTCGAAGCTTTCTTGGATAGACTTCAATGGTTCACCAAAGAAGTCAATAATGTCTTGAGTGTGCATTTGGAGTTGATTGGCACTCGGGAATGTGTTGTGAATCTCTTCAAGGGTGTGGTGGATCATTCTAGGTCAGGTATCTTTGTTTGGCACCCTCGATGTGGAATGAAAAATATTTTGAGGTATGGTAGGAAGGTCCTTTGGAGGGATAAGGATCAAACTTTCAGAATTAATGATGTTGTTCCCTTCCTTATCAGCCACTTGATGATCCCATTTGTTCATCAACAAATGGATTGGAGAGAAATATTGAGCAAAGAATGGTTCTTTGCTATGATGGAACTATTTGAATGGGTGCTTCTAGCTTCGAATCTAAGTAGATTGGTCAGATTGAGTGAGAATTTTCAGTATGGCAGTAGCTATTCTTCTCTTAGAATATTGATTTCTCTTAAATCAGATGTTGAGTCATTCAATTTTGACTTGATGGGCAGCTGGTATGATCATATTTTCACTCCATAATCTCTTTCTACAAATGAATTTTGGCCTCAGATGGGAAGAATGGTAGTTCAGACTTATCAGAATTAGTTTTTGGATAGAGTTGGAGTTCTTTCTAGTAGTCACCTGCGCACATTCTTTTGTACTCATGTTTGGGGCAATGAACCATGGGCTATTTTGGTTCGTCTTTTAGAGACTTTTAGAGAAAGAGTTGTGAAATATTTCAAGTGTCTTCTTGTATATGTCTATAATCTTTGGAGAAGGCATTGTACATCCTTGAAGAATTTTGAGGATGAGGCTATTATGTATCTGCAAAGAGTTGCTTCCTTCTTTGCAAATATCCTTGTTGGAGTCACCTTTGCAGTTGTGACTTTGTTTGATGCTTTGAGGAGCTTTGCTAATGAG
Source organism: Sequoia sempervirens (assembly GCA_007258455.2). Classification (NCBI taxonomy): domain Eukaryota; kingdom Viridiplantae; phylum Streptophyta; class Pinopsida; order Cupressales; family Cupressaceae; genus Sequoia; species Sequoia sempervirens. Next base: position 25,388,009 of record VDFB02358134.1, on the reverse strand, counting down.
AATAACTTTGAGTTGCTTAGATCACTTTTCCTTGTGCTTCGAATGATGTTAATCATTGGAATTGATGATATTAACTTCTCAGAGACTCTGGGGTGTGAGATGCTGCAATGTTTTGAATTTTGTTCCTCTTGGTCTTCTAGTTCAAATCATTTGTTTCATAATCCTTCAAGGTTACAAAGGAGGATAGTGCTGTTTTGGTATGATGGCTCTATTTATGTGATCAGTGTGGCACAGCCTCAACATGGTGGGTCTATACAGAGATGGATTTGGGACCCTGGGATCCTACTTGGCATAGCAAGGATCAAATTGCTTTCTTGAAGTGTGGTGGCATTGCTTGAGGACAAGCAATTTTGGGAAGGGCAGATTGTAATGTCCCCATTTTAGCCCTATGCTCTTCTTGAGGTTTTATCCTATTTCCATAAATTTGTAGGCTAATCAGATGTGTTAAATTTAGGATTTCCAATGTCAGTATGTCCTGCTTCCATCTCAGTTCAGTTTTCTGTGGGTTTTGTTGTGGATTTACTATTTATAGCAGTTGGCTATTTTTAGTAAGTCTAATTGTGGAAGTGGCATCATCATCAGTTCAACTCCAATCATCTTGCCTTTCATCAGTTTTAGTTTTGGCTTTGGTTTTGGTTATCTCAATGGACTAAGTTTTATACTTAAGTCAATTTTCATGTTTTGAAGTTGTACCCCATGTCGGGCTTGATGACTTCAAGTTGTTTTAAAGAAGGGGACATTAAGGGGTCAAGTGAACATTTAATTATTTATTAAATGCTTTATTGTTGCAAAGTGAAGTTGGACGCCTAAAGGGGAAGTTGAATGATTTTTTATTATTTCAAAAAAAGTAAAGTGCAAAAAGGTGGTGTCCCTTTTGGAAGTTCAAGTGATTCAACTTCTTGGAATTTGAAGAGTCTCTTGTTTCTTCATTTTCCAACTGAAGTCTATATATTGATGTTTTGTAATGAGCTGATTATGCATATTTTTGAAGAGCAGAGTTACGCTACTGGAATGAATCCAGAACCTGGCTAAGGGGAAGCTTAGCAAATTCAATCCATCCTTCGGGCCTAAAACTATGGCTTTCTAGGTGGAGATATGAGACTGTACTTCATTCAGAGGTGCAGATTGAGCTTCAATTCTGATGTTTTCAATAGGTTGTTGATGTATAACCTATTTCCTGAGTTGCTGGTTCGTCATGGCTGAAGTGAATTTTTTATCATAGCTTCACCAACGAATTTTATTTCATTCTGGGTATTCATCCATGCTATTTCACTATGAAGGGCGACCCTTTCTGGAAGTTTTCAGAATTTTTAGTGAAGTTTCTAATTTTTGGGAGAAGGTCGACCCTTCCTAGAGGTCGTACCTTTCTTCTTGGTTGTCTTGGGAATCATGCCAACTGTTTCTCTTTTTTTTTGGGTTGTTTTCTCAATGGAGATTCGATGCCTAGCTCTTAGCTGTTGATTGGCTGTGGTTTGAGAGCTTTCCGAATTGTTTTGAGGAAGATACATACATTATGGTGAATTCTCATCTTGCTGATCTAATTTTCTATATTTCATGTTTATGATCAGATTAGTTAGAAATTGTTATAATGCTGTTTTGATTTTCTTTCTATATCATTTTGGCATTGTAAATGTTAGAGGAAGTGTTACTCTAACCATTGAGTGTTTTTGGAAGCATATCATTCTCATTTTTAGCTTAGTTCATTAATTGTAAAGCTTGTTAGTAGTACTAACAGCTGATAGTTTAGTTGCTGCAATTTATATTTGTTTATACTCCCACAATTGAGTGGTTGAGTTTTTTAAATAATCATATTTATTCATGTTGTTTCCCCCCACGATAATAAGTGGTTGTGAGGATTGTATTCCCCCCACAAAAATAAGTGGAAGTGAGGATTTAAATGGCTGGCTTGCTGCCTTTAATAATTGTAATAATTTCACCCACTGAATAAGTGGAGAGTCCCCACTGCTTGTGGATGCCTGCATCAGTAGAAGAATTGTACTTTCAGCTTTGTTTATGCCTAACGATCCTCTGACCATATGCTATCACCTCGCCCACATTGGGATCTTGGTGAACATTCTTGGTTAGAGTTATCTTCTTTGCTGATTTGCATTTTGGAGCTAACGCTAATCAGTGTTTGGTTGCTAATCTGAATGTTAATTTTGGAAAAAAATTAAGGGGGAATATTTCAAAGCGTAAGGATAGGGATGATGGCGATGATGAGGCTGGTCGGTCTGAGAAGAAACAAAAGAAGGAAAAGAAGAAAAAGGGCTAAGGACCACAAGGCTTATGACTCTTATATTGAGGAACCTAATATTTCCATGGAAGATGATGAAAATTATGAGTGATAAGGCACAAGATGTAGAAAATTCCCAAGATCTTCTTGCAACTATAGGTCCAGAAGACTCTGATGATGGTGAGACAAATACTCCATGTTCAACAAAATCATGAAGGAGACATACATACTTTTCTTTTGAAGATGATGAACTATTGAAGAAATAGAGTTTGAGAGAAGATGATCCATATGATGATGATTTCTAGGCTTCGTGAGCTTTAACCAAACCTAGCTCCTATTTTCCAAGAGAAAAATCCCTGACGCCCATGGGAAATGAATGATGAGCATTTGAATTTCAATAGATTCCAAGAGAAGATGATGCATACAATGATGATGGATAGGCTACCTCAAAATTTTAGTCAATCAAATATGCTTTGTCCCTTCCAAATCCATTTGACGTAGTTAAATGAGATCTTATCAAAAACTGCAAATGAATCATTTATATGTTATCTTTTCATTTTTCCTCTTTCTTTTTTTTTATAGGAAACCTATTTTATTCTTTATTTTAGAACATTTTCCGTGTCCTTCAATGTATTATGCTTCATCTTTCTAACAGATTCTAGATTAAAAGAACCTATAATTGAAAATAGATTAATTCATCTATTTTTATTTTAAAGTCCAAAATAGGTGGATTAAATTATTTTGTTGTTAAATAAATCTTGTACAATGTAATGTCCCCTTTTCGAAATGAAACCAAGTTGAAACTCAAATGCTCATGATTCATTTCCCATGGGCCTTGGGGATTTTTCTTTTGGAAAATAAGAGCTAGGTTTGGTTAAAGCTTAGGAAGCCTGGACATCATCATCATATGGATCATCTTCTCTTAGACTCTTTTTCTGTAATAGTTCATCATCTTCAGAATTAGAGTATGCATGTCTCATTTGTGATTTTTTTGAAACTAGAGAATTTGTCTCATCATCATCTGAGTCTTCTAGACCTACAGCTGCAAGAAGATCTTGGCAATTTTATGCATCAACTTGTGCCTTATTACTCAAATGCTCATGATTCATTTCCCATGGGCCTTGGGGATTTTTCTTTTGGAAAATAAGAGCTAGGTTTGGTTAAAGCTTAGGAAGCCTGGAAATCATCATCATATGGATCATCTTCTCTCAGACTCTTTTTCTGTAATAGTTCATCATCTTCAGAATCAGAGTATGCATGTCTCATTCATGATTTTTTTGAAACTAGAGAATTTGTCTCATCATCATCAAAGTCTTCTAGACCCGCAGCTGCAAGAAGATCTTGGGAATTTTATGCATCAACTTGTGCCTTATTACTCATATAATTTTCCTTTTCTTCTATGGAAACATGAGGTTCCTCCATATAATAATCATAAGCCTTGTGGTCCTTATCCTTCTTCTTTTTCTTCTTTTCCTTCTTTTGTTTCTTCTCAGACTGACCAACCGCATCATTGTCACCATCCCTATCCTTACACTTACTCTTCCACAATTCCTTCACATGTTCAAATTTCTCTTGTTGTTGCATCACCCATCGAATTTATTCCTCTTGCTTTCTCCTTTCCATCTGAATCCTCCATTCTTCATCAGGTGCTTTTCAATTTGTTTCATCAGGCAAGATAAGTTGGTGTGCTACTTTAATTGTTTATTTTTCTTTAAGCCAATCATCTATTTTTAGTTTCATGTTTCCAAGCATACATAAAAAATTTAATGATTATTTATCCATCTTAAGTGCATCCCCAATCAATTCTAGGCTTGGTGCATTATAGAAATAGATTCGAAGAGAAGATGATGCGTACAATGTATTATGGGGAACCTATTTTAGTCTTTTTTTAGAACATTTTATGTGTCCTTCAATGTATTATGCTTTATCTTTCTATCAAATTTTAGATTAAAAGAACCTATAATTGAAAATAGATTAATTCATCTATTTTTATTTTAAAGTCCCAAATAGGTGGACTAAATTATTCTACTATTAAACAAATCTTGTACAATGTAATATCCCCTTTTTGAAATGAAACCAAGTTGAAACTCAAATTCTCATAATTCATTTCCCATGGGCCTTGGGTGTTTTTCTTTTTGAAAATAGGAGCTAGGTTTGGTTAAAGCTCAGGAAGCCTAGACATCGTCATATGGATCATCTTCTCTCAGACTATGTTTCTGCAATGGTTCATCATCTTCAAAATAAGAGTATGCATGTCTCCTTCGTGATTTTGTTGAAATTTGAGAACTTGTCTCACCATCATTAGAGTCTTCTAAACCTGTAACTACAAGAAGATTTTGGGCATTTTCTGCATCATCTTGTGCCTCATCATTCATACAATTTTCCTCATCTTCCATGGTAACATCATGTTTCTCCCTATAAGAATCATAAGCCTTGTGGTCCTTATCCTTCTTCGTATTCTCAGACTGACCAGCCTTATCATCATCATCATCCATGTCCTTATGCTTACTCTTCCATAATTCCTTCACACGTTCAAATTTCTCCTCCTGTTGCATCACCAGTCGAAGTTCTTCCTATTTCTTTCTCCTTTCCATCTGAATCCTTCATTCTTCATTAGTTTTTCATTTTGCTTCATCATGCAAGACAAGTTGGCATGCTACTTTAATTAATTCTTTTTCTTTAAGCTAGTCATCTGCTTTTAGTTCCATGTTGCTAATCATACATAAAGCATTTGATGAGTTTTTATCCACCTTAAGTGCATCCCTAATCAATTCTAGGCTTAGTTGGATCTCATTCCGAGCCTGAGCCATGGCTGCAAGAATTCCATATCCTTAAAGTGCACAAAAAAACTATAGAATTGGCACTAGGGATTTTATTTATGAATTCAAACCAAATTCCATTTACTAATGCCTCCATAAAAGTTTATTTATCCAACTCTAGTTCATCACGCTCAAAATAAAGAATCCCAAGGTTGTCTAACAATTCAATCGGTACTTCTTCTTTGCTCTTCTTTAGAAGAGACTTTGTTGTCTTAAGAGAATCTAAGGCTGCACTAGGGTCTATCAATATTAATAACTCACCCTTCTTGATAAATGCATGGGCATCACGTGGATCTATGCGAGTTTGCTTTCTTAAAATTTCCAAATCCTTCTCTACCTTCCCTTGCTAAGCATATATATGGCCTACAACTTTTAAGCTCTCACAGTTCTCCGGGTGGACCTCCAGAACCTTTTCAAAATTTGAGAGAGAACTCTTAAGATCTCCTTGCTTCAATTGAACTTGTCCACAAAATCCTCTGGCATCTAGCTTTCCTTGAAAGATGCCAAATGGTAGTAGCTAGTGGTGTCATAATCACCTTTATTATGATAAGATCATGCACTCTTATAATATGAATAAGGTTTCATGAGAGGGTGGCTAGTTGAAACAAGAGTCATCTCAATCAATGTTTCCATAAGAAAATGCTACCCTGTGTTCAGAAAAAATGGTTTGCTAAATGATTCAATGCCATTGCATAGTATGGGTATAATTCAAAGGCTCTACGCATCTTTTCCATTCCTTCATTAACACTACCTTTTTCACTAACTATGAGAATCCTACAATTAAAAAATGCACAAAACAGACCACAAAGATTTTTCCCCATTTCAAATAGCAAAATTGCCAAAAAAAAATGCATTTAAAACCTATAAAAAAATGCAAATAAAATCATGTTGATTTTTGCAACAAAAATAACAATGAGACCATAGATTTTTGCTTACTATTATGCTTTGATATATTTTTTCCAAGAATCCATAGCTTGTTTGAAATCACCTATTTTAGGCTTTTAGCCATAGCAGCAAGGCAGTGAACTGTTTGATAAAATGCTTTGGTTCACATGTATGAAAAATGTGCTAGCATAGAAAAGGCAATGAACTTTGGAAAAAATGCTTCAATTAAATATGGTCTCATGGTGATGGAATGCCATGACGAATCCATTACAAGAAAATTGTTATGGATTGTCAAGGCATTCCATCACCATGAGACCACATTTCTTTGAGGCGTTTTTTAAACTAGTTCATTGTCTTGTCTATGATATTGCTTACTATTATGCTTTGATAGATTTTTTCCAAGCATCCATAACTTTTTCAAAAGCACTTGTTTTAGGCTTTTAGCCATAACAACAAGGTAATGCACTATTTGATAAAATGATTTGGTAGACAATATGTACATGAAAATTGTGGTAGAATAGATAACGTAGTGAACTATTTGAAAAAATGCCTCAAAGAAATGTGGTCTCATGGAATTCCATGACAAGAAAATTCAATTTGTATTTTCTCCTAGTTATTAGTTATGCAATGTGAAGTAATTGCATAACTACTTAGGTTGATTTTGTAAAACCTATATTGTAATTGAAATTTTGTCATCTATCAACATCTAGTTATTAGTTATGCAATGTGAAGTAATGCTTTGAGTTTGAAAGATGTGAAATGCAATGTTATTAGAAATACAAATGATTATGAACAAATAATTGATACCAATTCATAATATACCCCTATATTCCAACATAAAATACATAAAAAATCCAATCATACACAATATTATCAACAAATAATTGAGACCAAAATTTGAGCACCATGTTAAATCTTCTTTTCCATTGATTGCTTCAAATAGATATTACAATATAAAATAAGTCTCCTCATATATGTTTCTATAAATTCCTATGATGATGATATCAAAATTCGGTCGTGGTTTCTCTTTTATAAGAGAAGCAACAAGCTTCATATTGTTACAAAATATGGCATCTTTTCAAAATTCATGCCTCTTCATATAAGCTAAACTAAAAATTAGTTTTTATTAAAACATAAAACAAATAAAGTAGATAACTACTGAATTCTGAAGCACTCGTGGCACCATAGTCTAATAATCTCCAGAAGGCACCTGTGACCACTAAATATCTATTCAAGGTCCTTTCCCCATATTAGTGTTTTTTGAATGTGTGGTTCTTCCACTGTGATAGCCCCAAGGCCTACTATTTGGGAGGACCCAAATACTTTTGCTCCTACTCATACACTATATAATCATGTGGCCATTTGTATTCTTGAATTTTCAATATATTTGCAAGGTGAATCTTCCATCAGTTGTTTAGTAATGCCCTGCCATCCATGATAAACTTAGAATATCTAGTATCCAACACTATTACTCCATCCATGATTAAGTTGAACTTGTCAAGTCTCAACTCACCATCCTTTTGTATGTGAGTGATGCGCTGTGGAACAATATGGCCAAATTCACTCTTCCATTCATTGAGGTCCTTCAAGTGGTCATCATCTTTCAATATTTTTGGCACAAACTATTGATTTAGAGTATGAAATGAATCTATTCTTGTTCTGATCTTTTGGTCCTCTCCTTGTATATATTGGAATTCATCTTTAACTATTTTGGCCATTTTCTCTATAGGTTTTAATGTTGTAGGAGCCTTAGTACTCCTCTGCAAAATTCTACACAAGGTTACCAATATGTGGTGTATGGGCTGCTAGTTCTGAAAAAGGGGATCCAATATGGGTACATGTGTTTTCATCTAATCAATTACCTATATTAGTGAGTTGTAGCAATCATATACACTTTACAAATTATCCACAATTAGATTTATCCTATGCTCGAGGACCTTCTCTGAAACATTGTAGATTTTCTTATTCACTCCTTCCTTACCCTCATTGTTGGCTTTCTTTAACTCTTCAATATCCCATCTAAGAATGCTCACTTGTTCAGTAGAAGAAATTTCTATATCAATAGGTGGAGTAGGATGATGCTGGTATAACATTATTTCCTTGTTCTGTGAGGGGCTTACTCCTTTCAATTGTTCCTTCAGCTTCACATTTTCTGTGAATAATTTATTGACTTCATCATTTAAAAACTTATGTCCCTTTTCCTACTTTCCCAATCTAGCTTCCATATCCTTAACTATAGCTCAGGTGAACATAGTTGAATGCATTGTCATGGTTGAAACTTCTAGAGGAGATGTATCCTTTAATTTTTTCACCATAGACGTCCCTTTAATTTCTTGCACTACATCTAGTAACCTTGGTTTTTGTGTACTCTTTTGTTTGGCCCAAAATGCCAAGGTTTCAATCTTAGGGCTATACCCTGTGCCACTTACCCCTTTATCTAAGTCAAACTCAACAATCAACATTGGTCTTCCTGTGTTCTCACTTGATCAAGTAAAAATATTTTCACTAATTCCATACTAGGGACAATAAATATATTACTTTTCAAAATCATCTCTTTAGCCTCTTATGGGCTGACATCAATATTACCATCCTTAATTCATTAAAAGTTTGGGCTACTATTTGGTCATGTTGGGATTCCTTAACTCCCATCTTATTTATTTCAACAATCGCTTCAAACTCTCTCATTTTCATCTTTATCCAAAAGTCTTTAAATTGAGGGGTTTTTATAAATTCATCATCTTCCAAGAACCTGAGAGCTGCAATTACCCTCTCATCCTCATGAATTTATCTTTCTCCTTGTACCTGAATATTAGCTCTAGCTTCAAGCCTGTGGTCTTCAGTTTCAGGCATAGGTTGGTCCACTTCAACATCATCCTTCAAATTTCTTAACACATTAACCGATTCTTCTATATCTCCAACCTCCTCACTTATTTCATAGGAAAAAAGTGGTTCTATCTCTTGTGTCTTTTTCTTTTTAGAAGGTGGTTGTTCAGGAGGTGATCTTGGAGAAGCATGACATATGAAAATAGTATCCAGAGTTGGTTCTATAATTACAACACCATTTGGCCTTTTGGGAGACAATTTGGCAGGTTTCACCATCCCTAAGTCTACTACAGTCTTATATAATTCATGTAACCTATCAATTATCATTTCAATCCTCTTGAGAGGATCTACTTCCTCTATGAAATACCCCAAGAAATCATTATGCTTCATCTTTGTTTCTTCGTCAAGCCTTTTCATAATTTCCCATTTTCTCCTCCTCTCATATGCCTATTGAGGAGAAACATTTTTTTATTACCTTCTTCATAATCAATCTGGTGAGTAACCATAGCCTTGGTAAGGATGGTGTGTCTTATAAAATTCATGTGACCCTCAGGGCCAAAAGCTCTTTCCTTTCTAGACTCTAAAGAGTGCCTTGTTTTTAGATAATTCTGCAACTCCTCAAATGTATCAAATCCCACTAATAGTTCCCCACATGTTGTCAAATTGGGTAGAAATGTACCCTTCCTTTGTTTATGCATGACATCCTTTTCCATCCATATAATTTTCCACATGAATCGAAAAAGGCTAATCAAAGGGGGAAAAACTTTGGCAATATATGTGGGGCCTGTGGGTATCCATAAATCTTGATTATTGTGATATCTAGTAGAAAACCCAATCACCAAAATTATGAGTATGGCCTTGCTCAGGTTTCAAAGCCAAAAGTCTCAATAGTTATAGCACAAGTGTGTGTAGTCTTGGTGGTAGGTGGCTAAGAACTCTCATAATTTTGTACACAAATTCATCATGGAATATCATATAATTTGAATTCTTACATCTAATATCCCATATATAACTATGACTGATGGATTAGTATGGGCTGACTACACTTGATCCATGAAGAACCGAAGCATATTCATGCCACTAAATGTCAATCCAATAGAGATCATTCAATTTAAATTAAACTAAGAATTTATCAAAACTAACGTGATAAACTATGAAAGCTTCTAAAACTGCCTACTCTAACCCATTGAAACTTATCCTATTGGGGGAGTGGTGTCATGTTGATGTGGACTGATGACCCTTTCCCTATATTGTGGATAATGAGCTTGTTTCAGTCAGTTTTATTGAAGAAAACTGATGAAACCATTGTGAGATGTGTGATGAAACATGATTTAAATACTAAACTAATGTGATGCAAGATATTTAATCTAGATTCACGCTAAAATAATTGATATGGATTCATGCAAAGCTAATCTAAATGGATTCTAAGCTAAAAGATTGAAATCCTAATTAATAAACAAGCTACATGAATGCATCTATGTTACCATGAAAGCCACTAATGGAAGCTATGCTAATTAATGTAAGTAATTAAGCTGAAATGATACTAAATAAATGCTAAATATGAGTGTGAGTGTAGTGATTTCAAAAAAATGAGTTTGCTTTGAAAAAGATGGATCCATTTGTCTCCAAATAGTGCTTTATTTATAGGAGAGCAAATAAGAAATTGAGGGTTGAGATAAAAAATGGTTAATCAACAATCAAGGGTGGAAGAAGTTGGAGACATGGATCATGTATTCTCATCAATGGATGAGAATCAATGATGAGATTTAATCAAGGGTTCACCTTTGTCCAAACAAACACACTTTCAACTTGCACAAGAGGTCATAAGTTAACTTGCACAAGAGGTCACAAGTTAACTTGCACAGGAAGTCTAGTAAGTTTGTTACAAAAAAGGAATATTACCCTTTTCAAATGAGTGAAGAAAGAGAACATTCTTTGGAATATTTTCATGGGTGAGAAAAATAGGTATTTAGTTAGTTAGAACCAAATTAAGTTGTGCAAAGGAATATTCCATGGGAATTTTCCCTTTTTGGAGGAATATACAAAGGAGGAATATTCCCTTGCAAGTGGGGGGATATTAGATTTAATTAGGAATTTGATAATTAAATGAAGTATCTGTAAACATCCAAATTTGGACACTTAATTTATCCAAATTTATCATTTTTCATCTAAACATCCTCTTATCCGGGTTAATTAAGTAATATTACTATTATTTAATTAATATCTTTAATTCTGCCAAATCCCTAAGGTATTTAATTAAATACCTTACTCTCCTTAATCCTCTTTTCATCAAATGAATTAAATAAATATTACATTTATTTAATTCCTCACATGTCATTTTCATCTAATCCTAATCCATCTCCTAATCTCTTCATTAAGGGATGTGCACATGCCTAATCCTTGATTAGGATGTGTCACATCCTCCAACTTTTGCAAGTTGGCTTCTAATCCTCATTAACCTAATTATCCTCCTAATACTAGTGGTTAAAAACCTAGTGGTGCTGATCTCCATATCCCCAAGGAATTTTTTTTTGTTCACTCCTCTCTCTTCCCCATGAATTTTTAATTCATTTTTATTCCTTTAGAATCCCCTTTTCCCATGCATCTTCTAGAATCTTTGACTTGTCACATCAAGTCACATGTGATAAATTCCCACCTTTGGGAACCTTGTCTTATCCACTAGATTCTTCCAATCATTGTGAATTTTTAATTCACTTTTATTCTCCCAAAGCTTTCCCTCTCCCCATGTGATCATTGAAAGGTCACATCAAAGTACTTGGAAGGTACTTGTCCTTCCTCCACATCATGTACCTCTCTTCCACATCACCTACACATCATCTCACCCTTAGCCATCTCACAATCCACATGGCAAGATGTGAGGGCTTGTGAGTCCTCAACTCACCTTAGCCCTTCATCTTGGCCTTGTTGGATAAATCCCAACCATTGAATTCTCTAGAGAATTCAAGTTTCTCTATAAATACCCCCTCCTCAAGGGCATTTTCAACACTTAGCCATTTTGCAACTAAATGCTGCCATTTTGTGCACTCATTTAGCCATCAATCTCATCCATTTTCATTTGCATCTAAGTACATAGTCAAATCCTCCATTTAGCCACATCAAGAGCCATCAAGGAGCATACAAATTCATCTAAATCAAGGGCCAACCAAGGAGTCTTCAACAACAAGGAAGGTATAATCGATTTGCATTTGTATTTCATCTATTTTCCTTGTTTTATCACTCTTTAGGCTAATCATTGAAGTGTTCTTAGTGTTTTATCATTTGCATTTCAAGATATTTTGCACATTAAAATAGGGTAAAATTCTAAGGTACACATTTCTGGCACACCCGGTGGGACCCACAAATGGGTTCCTATATTTCACGTTTGTTGTTGTTGAGATTTTTGTAGGAATACGTCGTTGTGGGGTGACTACGCCCCTAATTTTTCCGTAGTGGGGCAATTATGCTACTGATTTACCGCAATGAGGCGACTGCGCCCCTGATTTACCGCAGTGAGGCGATTACGCCCCTGATTTACCGCAGTGAGGGGACTGCGCCCCTGATTTACCATAGTGAGGTGATTACACCCCTGATTTACCGCAATGAGGCGATTACGCCCCTGATTTACTACAGAGGAGAAAATTTTCCCTCCTAAACACCCAAAATCACCCCATTTGGATCCGTTTAGCCTCTAAACCATCATTTAATCATCCCCAACCATTATCTCATCATCCCAAGCCTCCGTTTTGTCACTCTAAGTCTCTCAAAACCCCCATTTGATCATTTCAAACCCCCATTTTGTACCATTCCAAACCTTCACTTAGCCATTCCAACATCCGTCTAATCAAGTAGTCTTTCATCCCTTTCAAATCTTCTGCCCACTTGTTTTGAGTAATCTTTCATCCATTCCAAGCATCCATCTCCTCATTCTAAGAGTTGTTTATCCTTTCCAATCAATTGTTTACTCGCTTTGAACTTTCAATCATTCATCCATTCTAAGCAATCATTAGTTTTGAGTGCTTGATCATTCATCCATTCCAATCATTTTCCCAAATCCGATCATCTATTTCCTCAATCTGATTATCCAACACCTTATTCCAATCATCCGTCTCTTTATTTTAACAGCCCGTTTACCCATTTAAAGAGTCCACCCCATAGTGGGGTGAATTTGCCCTGAAAAGGGCTGAATCTACCCCTCCGTGAGGGCACTGATGTCCTAGAAGGGGGCAGAGATGCCCCAGGAGGGCATAGACACCCCAGAAGGGGGCAGAGATGCCCCAGGAGGGCAAAGACACCCCAAAAGGGAGTAGAGACGCCCCAAGGGGGCAGAGACTCCCCAAGAGGGCACAAACATCCCAAAAGGGGGAAGAGACACCTCAAGAGGACAAAGATTCCCCAGTAGGGGGCAGAGATGCCCCAGGAGGGCAGAGACACCCTAGAAGGGGGCAGAGACGCCCCAGGAGGGCACAGACGCCCCTCTGTGAAAAATTTGGAAAACAAACATATCTAGTTCCCAAATCTGGCTAGTGACACCAATCCCATCATATCTTTCAATCCAATCCTAATTCTGAGCACTCGTTCACTCGTTCTTAGTATTTGTTCATCTATTTCGAATCTTCTTCCCCTCGTTCTGAGTCATTCATCTATTATGAGCACCCATTTGCCGTCATCAACAATTTTCTGAAAGTCATCATTTTATCACCAAAATCACATAAGTGCCACTTAGAACACCATTAGATTCCATATCTAGCATCAAATCATCCATCCCAATCATCTAGGCTTCATTTTGAGAATTTTGATTTTTATGCCGAAACTTCCGGAGGCCATAACTTTTGACTCGGGTGTCCGTTTGAGCTGAAATTTTATGGGTGGTTGCGTTATGAGATGGCATGTGGATCCCCAACTAACTAAAAGTCCTTTGGACCCCTTTTTCCACATTTTCGAGGCCTCAAACTTTCATTTTGACCCTCAAAATTGCAATTTAGTGTTTTTTTCGGCATTTTGAAAAATCATTTTTGTCCATAACTCGAAATGCATGTCTCAAATTTGTGATATTAGTTGGCAATTCATCCTATATTTGTTTTGGGTATTTTTTGGGAAAAAATTGAACTCTCAAAAGTACGTTCGTGAGGTTTCCTAAAATGGAAAAATTTGACAATTTTTGAAAATTGCCAAATCTGGAAAAATCTGATTGTCAGCACCTTACGTTCTTTAAACCCCAAAATTTGGTGTAGAATCAATCCCATCACATCCTCCAATAATTCTAAGCTTCAACCCAATCCTAATCTGAGCTTTAATCTAATCCCAATCTGAGCTTAACCAAAACCCTAATCTGAGGTTTAGTCATTTCAACCTTTCATTCGTCCATTATGAACAGTTGTTCTCCCTTTTCAATCATCTGTTTCCCCATTCTGAGTAAACACTCATATATTTCAAACCTTCATCTATCATCTCAAACTCTCGTTCTATCATTCCAATCATCCGTTTACTCGTTCTGAGTAAGCATTCATCTGTTTCACACCTCCTTTCATCATTTCGAACTCTCATCCTATCATTCCAATCATCTGTTTACTCATTCCGAGTAAACATTCATCCATTTCACACATCCTTTCATCATCCCGAACTCTCGTTCTATCATTTCAATCATCTGTTTACTTGTTTCGAGTAAACGTTCATCCATTTCACACATCCTTTCATCATTCTGAACTCTCGTTCTATCATTTTGATCATTCGTTTACTCGTTCTGAGTAAACGTTCATCTATTTCACACATCCTTTCATCATTCTAAACTCTCGTTCTATCATTTTGATCATCCGTTTACTCGTTCCGAGTAAACATTCATCCATTTTGCACTGCATTTAATCATTCGAAACTCCCGTTCAGTCATTCTGATCATTCGTTTACTCATTCCAAGTAAACGTTCATCCATTTCACACATCCTTTCATCATTCCAAACTCTCGTTCTATCGTTTCGATCATCTGTTTACTCATTACGAGTAAACATTCATCTATTTCACACCTCCTTTCGTCATTTTGAACTCTTGTTCTATTGTTTCGACCATCCGTTTACTCGTTCCGAGTAAACATTCATCCATTTCACACCACCTTCAATCATTTCGAACTCTCATTCTACAATCCTGACCTATCATCTACTCGTTCTGAGTAATCTATCATTCATTTTGAGCTTTCATCTTCTCGTTTTGAGAATCATTCATCTCTTCTTAGCAGTCATTCACTCGTTCCGAATAATCATTCATCCATCCCGATCAATCATTTACTCATTTTGAGTATTTGTTCATCCATTTCTCCAATCGAATCATCATTTCCCCCATCCAAATCCCTTGAACTTCATCTTGGGTTATTATCCAAATTGACCTAAGTGTCTGATCTGATTGTCCTCATCAACATTTGCTTAGGATTGTCATCCATCCTAAGTTAATCATCATCGTTGGCCCAATCAATTCACCTTCAATCTCAAGGTGGATTCGGTGCTACAATCATTCATTTATCCTTTTATCCAATCAATCATTATCCTAAGTCATCTAAGATAATCTCTGAACGGGATTTGCAGCCTCTTTCGTCATCTTATCCTATCCATCAGTCGATCTTATCAATCATTGATCGATCCAATCCAATCACATCGCCTCCAACCCAATCAATCTACTTCTATCTTGAAGCAGATTCAATGTCGATCGTTAGAATCAATCCCATCACATCATCCAATCATCCTAATCTGAGATTTAGTCCATTCCCATTCTGAGCTTGAGAAAAATCCCAAGTTGAGCTTTAGTCCATTCCCATCCAAAATATTTGATCCATCTTCTTTATCCTTTCATCATCATGAATCCTTATCCTCCATCAATAGTGGTCAAGGGAAACCCTAATTACATTGACAACGATAATGAAAGTCTTGCCGATCAAGAAGAATGTGACATAGATCCCCTTGACACTATCATTGCTAGTAAGCTTTCTCCACCCACTTTCCAAAATCCAATCACCCCCTCGAGTTATCCTGTTATGTCTTCATCCATGCCTAATCATGTTGCTTATGCTACCTTTTAACAAGGGATATCTGTCATATCCATCATACCCTTCATCTACATCATCCTCTTATCCTAGTCGACCATCTCAATACCCCTATCTTAATCCCCCATCCACATCCTCCTATCTAAATCCTTCATCTGCACAAACCCACTACCCTAATCTTCCATGCCAATCTGCTCACTCTAATCCTACATTCATACCTTTGTATCCTAATTCAACATCCATATTAACTTATCCTAATCTGACATCTGCAATTCAATATCTCCATCCGCCACCTCAATCTTCCCATCCTAATCCACCATCCCCATACCCGTACTACAATCCACCACCCACATCCTCATGTCCTAATTCACCATTTCTTAACCCTTCATCCTATCTTAATCCCCCATCTATCCCAAGTTTTACATCCAATCCCATTCCCCCATCTATTCCAAGTCTTGCATCCAATCCCATTCCCCCATCTAATCCTAGTCCACCAATCCATAATCCTTCATCCACTCCTACCACGCCATCTCAGCCTAGAGCATTCAAGTTCTTCACTCCAAAAGTTCTCCAAGGACTTATAACAAAAAATACATCTCCCACTCCACACCTTGAAGTCATGGAATCATGCCATCCCAACCCTTCTCCACCCAACACCTATCATTGATGGTACCACCCCTAGCACCACTCAAACCATCAAACCCATCACATCCCCTACCATCACATCCTTTGAATCCACTGAGCCCCCATCTCCTACCATCATATCCTCTGAATCCATTGAACCCCCATCTCCTACCATCACATCCTCTGAATCCGTTGAACATCCACCTCCTACTCCAAGAGTCATCGAACCCATCGATGACACCCAAATCCATTCTAATGACTGCATCGAATCCTCCATCCTTCCATCTCCCCAACTTGAAGAGTCTCTCCAACACTCTGTCATCCTTCCGTCCACACAAGATGCGTCATGCCAAGAGTCTAATCCAAAGCATGCTAACATATCCCTTTCTCCAGATCAAGATCCTACCATCCTATCTAGTTCACCTCAAGATCACAGTCCCCCATCCATTCCACCCCACGATCCCCTTGTCTCCACCGCCCCATCTTCATTGCATGAGCCCACTACCACAAATCCAGATCCTATCATATCCCCTGATCCCTCTCCCGATACCACCCATCCAAATGCTGCTATCCCATCATCTCCCTCTCATGATCCCCCATCATTGCCTAAAACTACTATCCCCATACCGCTTGCATATCCCCTTGGTTCTCTCACATTCTTCCATGGTGGCCTCCTCGCAAAAGAAAAAAATAGTGTATATACCACCCATCATGTTTTCAAAATAACATAAATCCTATCATGGATCGCATGCTCAAGAAAATGAACTATCAAGGCAAAGGTCTAGGCCTTCATGAGCACGGTATTTTGGAGCCCATCCAAGTCAAAGAACAAATCTGCATGCAAGGTATTGGACCTATTTCCCAAGACTCACAATCTAAAGATGTTGGTACAACCCTTGGACATCCTCAATGAGCCTTTTCCAAAAGAAATGTTGGCTCTTCTTATCGCCCCACTAGATCATATGCTACCATCCCTCCTCCTCTATCGTATCACCTCAAAACAACTGTCCATATTCCCCCTTCATCTACTCTATCCCTTTTGGGTCCTTACATCCCTCCATCCACCATATCCCATCCTTCATTTACTCCATCCATCTTGGGTCCATATATCCCAAGATCACCTCCTCCATCTCATCCTTTCATCCATCCAACACCTATCCATCTCATCCATCATAAACATCACTCTCACATATCCCCTAGTCAGGATCAACAAAGGCACATACCTAAACATCCTCCATCACTCCACATCATCCATCTCCTCACACCCATCCCATTGCTACTAAAAGCACTTTGGCTGTTAAAGAAAAAATGCATAAATCCAAGCATCCACATGAATCTACGGCTCCCCATGTCCCATCCAAAAGACATGGTGAAGAGAAGAAAAATCTACATATACATCAAATCCGTAGGCCACAAAGGCCCACCAAAGCAAAGATCAAAACTATGTGGATCTCAAAGAAAAAAGATGCAATGCCATCACATGAAAAATCTGTAAGAACATCCAAAGTTGCTAATCCAAAAGCTAGTCATACACCCCTTTCATCTCCTAAGTCTGTTTTGGGTCCTTATGTTCCAAAGTTCACCACCCCATTATCCAGACATTCTCCATCCATAAATCCTCTTATCTTTTCACATCCACCACCACGTGTGCCAATGTTGGATCTGAACACATCTCCCCATAACATATCCACCCCATCATTACATCCATACCCTTTGCAGCATCCCATGTATCTCCCCTCAAATCCCTCTAATTCGTACTCTTGCATAATCCATTTATCCTCATAAGGTTGTGCCAACATCCAGCGGTCGAGTTCGAACAAAGGCTATTAATTGCTCCTTATACAACTTGAAGCTTAAGTCCTTCATCCATATCCTTATCATGTATCTTCGAATTCCCTTATCACATCCCTATCGCCCCATCCATTTTTTCATCCCCCTACTATCAAAAATCCAAAAGTCAAAAATCCAAAAATTTAAAAAAAAAAATAGAAAAAACATCAAAAAAATCAAAAAAATAAAATAGTAAAGAGAAATAATCCATCCAATGGTGAAAACTTGGAAAATAAGCACCTTGGATAAATACCATGATGAAAACCTGGACAGGCTTCATGCGTAAATCCCCATCTGCACTTGGGGACAGCTTCTTGATATGCATTCCCTCCATCCGCTATGCTTCCTGCTATGCTTCCAACTATACACCCGTCTCCCTGCTATATGTACTCTTCATCCATCCCCTCCATCCCACTTATCTTCTGCATCCTACCATCATATCCCATTCATATCCCCTCCCTCCATCCTTCTTGTGATCTTGATCAAAACAAGGGCACCTATCTATGCATGCTTTGGACACCTCTTGGTATACATTCCCTTCATCCATGCTCTATCATATTCCTTAGTCCCTCATCCTATCCTCTAGTTATCTCCTTTATCTTCCCATCCACTCGTCTTCCATCCCTCATGCATTATCATACATAACATATCTAGAGTGGGGGCATCTACTTCCTTTGTAACATAGTCCTTGGAGACATCATCTATCATAACATCCCTTCATCTCCCTCTCCATCTATCACGATATCCCTTCCATCTCCCCATACTTATCTTCCTATCCATATATCCTAGCATACCTTTCATCTCCCCATCCTTATCTTCCTATCCATTCAAACAATGTCTTCCATCCCCCATCCCTATCTCTTTATCCATTCTTCCATCTTTATCCTCATCCCATCTCACCCCATCTCACAATCCCTTGTCATTGGTATCTAGCTATAGGCCTCCCTCCATGTAACCTAATTCCATTTATCTAATCATCATCACTCCTACTTCTCTTGCACATCTTTCCAATCCCCTATCACTTTTTGTCACTCATCTATCTATCATATCATCCTCCCAAGTCATTTTAATGATTTGTATAACTATCCATCCACTAGCTTTTATGTGATCACATCACCATCCTATCAATCAATAGGTCTATCCTATCTCATCATATCGGTCCCATCTTTTTATCCATATCTATCATCATCAGCACATCCATCATTTATCTTTGGTCTGCAGTGGAACCTACGTTGCCTGATATTGCTTTCATTAGGCAAGGTCGATCATTTGTCCTTCCACAGCGGGGGTTCCATCATCGATCTTCATTGTCCACTTTTTCCTCTATCATCTGGCGTCAGGTCTTTACTTTCGTCCGTCCACTCCTTTATCATTTATCGTCAGTCTTTTCTTTTGTCTCTCTGGTCCTTGTCATCCACCATCAGTCTTCATCGTCCTCTTTCTACTTTCATCCATGGTTAGTCGACAACCTTTTATCAAACTACAAGGGGGCTCTGGCTTTTATGTAGGCAAGGCTAATATTCGATCGGCCCCCGAGCCCCTAGGTCTTTAGGGTGTGTTAGTCTCATGTCTTGTCTTCCTTGTGTCATGTCATCAAGCTATGCCCTTATCTAGCCAGTTCTTCACAAATGAGACCCACTTGTATCAACAAATCCAATAAGTTTTGAATATCCTACAACATATCGATCTTTTAGCTTAGTATCCATCATCGGTCTCAACAGGATGCATCCTTCCTAACAGACCTCATCAATCCCATCCATCCCCTTGATCATATGGCAAAGGACATTTGAAATTGATTGCGATATTTTGATACGTTTGGCTATTGTTTATCATTTGAGCTCCCTATCATCGGTCATGGTCACCTTGATCCGTACATCATGGTGTTAGCTTTTGGCTAGTCAACATAGGGGCATATCTTGATCTTTATGTCTATTTTTTGATATTTCTTGGTTGTCCCATGTAGTACCTACCAAGATCCCCGAGGTCTTGTGTTACGCTAGGGCATCCTTTTGTGCTTGTGGTTATCTCAATACCTGGCCCGACCAAGGTCTTTGTGACTTTAGGGTGTTGGGATAGCCTTCTTAATGCGTTGGTGTTTATTTCATGCATTAGACGCTGTGAGGACATGCCGGCGGGTGTCTTATGTTATAGCAAATTAGTGCTCAGAGATGGAAAGTGCATTAGGATTGCATTTCATTTTTCCATTCTATCGTCTTGCATGTATCCCCCCATCCATTCATCCTTCATCCTTATCTCACATCTCTATCCAATCCCCATCCATTCCATTTAGCCTAAATCATCTAATCATATCCTTGGTCTTGTTCTCAGTCTTGTTACAAGCCTAGATCCAATCATCCTCATCATCATCATCATCATCATCCCATTTTATTCTTCCATATCCCTTCGGTGTTGTTTGGGATGTATCCTTCCCTCGTCAACAACACGTTCATCATCATCATCATTGAGAGGTACTCTTCCCTATCCTTTAGTGGTGTTTTGGGATGTATCCTTCCCTCATCAATACCACTCATTGGGATGTATCCTTCCCTATCCTCATTGACAACATTCCATCCATCCTCAACCCCTTTTGGCTTGTACCTTGACTGGGGCAACATCATCTTCATCTCTGCATCCATTTTTGTTTCCCAACCTCCTGTTGCCTTTTCATCCTTTCATATACATCCCTTTGCATCCTCTTCCTCATCTCCCATTTCATCATCTCATCCATTTCGAGAGCACATCCGTGTTCTCTTGAACCCGCATGTCCTCTCGATGGGGCATCCTTATCCCTAATCTTCATCTTCACCCCCATCTTTTTTTTTCCTTCATAGTCACTCCTTTGAATGACTGAGGCATCTTTTCCAATCTAACCATCTCCTTATGGGTTCTATATTTTAATATTCTTTGAAATGATGCTACTTCGTAACACCATCTCAAAGAGGGGCAAAATGTAGACATCCAAATTTGGACACTTAATTTATCCAAATTTATCACTTTTCGTCTAAACATCCTCTTATCCAAATTAATTAAGTAATATTATTATTATTTAATTAATATCTTTAATTCTGCCAAATCCCTAAGGTATTTAATTAATAATTAAATACCTTACTCTCCTTAATCCTCTTTTCATCAAATGAATTAAATAAATATTACATTTATTTAATTCCTCGCGTCTTTTTCATCTAATCCTAATCCATCTCTTAATCTCTTCATTAAGGATGTGCACATGCCTAATCCTTGATTAGGATGTGTCACATCCTCCAACTTTTGCAAGTTGGATTCTAATCCTCATTAACCCCCAATTATCCTCTAATTACTTATTAGTTAATCTTAATTAGTACCTTAGTCAACTCTCCCCCATCCCAAAGGAATTTTTTAGTTCTTTTATTCACCACAGGCTCCTCTCTCTTCCCCATCTGAATTTTTTAATTCACATTTTATTCCTTCTAGAATCCCTTTTCATGCATCTTCTAGATTCTTTGACTTGTCACATCAAGTCACATGTGACAAATTCCCACCTTTTGGGAACCTTGTCTTATCCACTAGATTCTTCCAATCATTGTGAATTTTTAATTCACTTTTATTCTCCCAAAGCTTTCCATCTCCCCATGTGATCATTGAAAGGTCACATCAAAGTACTTGGAAGGTACTTGTCCTTCCTCCACATCATGTACCTCTCTTCCACATCACATACACATCATCTCACCCTTAGCCATCTCACAATCCACATGGCAAGATGTGAGGGCTTGTGAGTCCTCAACTCACCTTAGCCCTTCATCTTGGCCTTATTGGATAAATCCCAACCATTGAATTCTCTAGAGAATTCAAGTTTTTCTATAAATACCCCCTCCTCAAGGGCATTTTCAACACTTAGCCATTTTGCAACTAAATGTTGCCATTTTGTGCACTCATTTAGCCATCAATCTCATCCATTTTCATTTGCATCCAAGTACATAGTCAAATCCTCCATTTAGCCACATCAAGAGCCATCAAGGAGCATAAAAATTCATCTAAATCAAGGGCCAACCAAGGAGTCTTCAACATCAAGGAAGGTATAATTGATTTGCATTTGTATTTCATCTATTTTCCTTGTTTTATCACTCTTTAGGCTAATCATTGAAGTGTTCTTAGTGTTTTATCATTTGCATTTCAAAATATTTTGCACATTAAAATAGGGTAAAATTCTAAGGTACACAGTTTCAATTATGCAAATTAGGGGAATTAGGATATTGATAATTAAAACAATGTTAATTATGCAATTAAAATAATTAAATGATTTTCATTAAATAAAGTGATTTAATGAAAAGGGGGAAGGTGGAATGATATTTAATTAAATAACTTAGGGTTATTTAAAATAAATAAGGAGACTTTATGGATTAAATTAAATAATTTGATGTATTTAATTTAATAGGATGAAATGTTAGCACGAAAGGGGGTGAATTAACCTGATTAGATTAATTAGGTTAATAGATGCAAATCAAGAAATTAATTAAATAGCTAGGCTAATTTAATTAATTAAGCTAAAAGATGATGGTTTTGAGGATGAAATGGTGTTAGTAGAATTGATATGAGTTTATGATATGATTCAAGACATTTTTTAGTGTCTACATTTTTCCCCTCTTTGAAGCGAGGTACCTACTATGTTGGTTCAAAGACTAGTGTTCTTTTTGGATTAAACTAGTGCTTAAATTGAAAACTAATAATTTTCCAAAAAAAAAATTCCCCACTATTTCCCTAGTGAAAGGAATAAGTTGGTTCCCTGTCTCCTCGAGAAATCAGGTGAAAATTTTGAATTTTGGGCTGATTTCTTGACAAAGGTTAAAATGTTGCCTGCATGCCCATTGTGCAGACAAATTTGGTGATGATGACAGTGTTGTGCGAGAGATGGCATAGCAAGACCTCATTGTTCCCCTTACCTACTAGCGAGGTGATAATGACATTGGAGGATGTATGGTGGATTTTATGATTGTCCATACATGGTGAGTGCATGATCTATGATATCAACACCACCTATGATGCTTTCCATGATGTTCTTGACTAGGAGTCTATTGTCTTGGTGAACTCCTAGATTGACCTTGAGATGTATAGAGGTCGGGCATTGACCTTCAAATTGATCATTGTAGTAGTGATCTCAGGTTTGGTTGCTCTAGATCAATGGAGCAGAGGATTCAATTGAGGATGGGGGATGCCTTGGCACAAGATGTTATTTAGAAGAACTCAGTATGCATGGGGACCAATGATGTTAGCCTCCCTCTATCATGATATGCATGAGTTCATGCACTGTGATGTTAGAGAGTTTGGTACAAGGATCACCCTTCTCCACATATGGGCCTGGGAGCACATTATTGTGCTCTAACCTATTGCTCATATGGTAGATGTGGAGCCAGATGATCCAGTTGTTTGGTAGTACAAAGAAGCCATCACATTGTAACACACGAGGCAGCTCAACATTCCCTACTGGCATCGAGTCATTGATGATATGATAGTGTTCAAATGGTGGCCATAGTTACAAATGTCATCCTAGTATGATGATGTCCAAAAGTTGTTCTTTGCTTGACAGACTCAGTGTATACAGGGTTTAGAGTGCATTATGATTGAGAGGTACCTACTTGATAGAGTTTCCAAATAGTTTAGTGAGAGGTAGGATATGCCAGATGATGCATATACTGCTATTTTAGCTAGGTCAACTCAAGAGATAGCATGGGTACATATGATCCTAGCCCATGAGGTTGTTGAGGCTTCTAACAATTAGTTGCTAGGGCATGGACCTATGATAAGGGACAAGAAGATGCACAAACTACACTTGTTTATGATGCATGGTGTGTACCCCCTCCCCAACTTACAGATCTATCAGGTATACCTCCATGAGGGAGGCCAAGAGGGAGGGGTGCAGGAAGGGGTAGAGGCTAGCTAGATGATAGGAAGGGCATAGGATAGGATGGCCAAGATGGCCAACATCATGATGTACAGGCCCTGGGTGCACCACCATTGCACTAGTAGCCTCCTTAGTAACCACGGATACAACAACAACCTCCACAACAACTATTGGGGCCAGATCCCCATGATGCAAAGATACAACAGTTGCAAGTGGTTACCATTGAGTGAGATTAGGCTCGTCAGCATATTTTGGCTATCACCATTGAGAGAGAATAGGCCCGATAGTAGGTATTAGCTATCATAGCCGAGAAGGATCAAGAGCGTCATCTCAGACAAACCTTTGATATGTAGTTGGCATAGGAGGTAGAGCAGTGCCAATTGTTGGAGGCTATGATAGCAGCACATGGACAGACAATGTCTACCCATTTGTATAGAGAGGTCATGATTGAGGTTTCCTACTATCGCATGCACTATCACCGAGATGTCCTTATGGAAATTAGATAGCCATGTTACTCATAGAGGAGTGGAGCACATCCTTGGGATGAGGATTAGCCAAAGAGACAACTAGGTGAGGGGAACAACCATCAAGGCTAGCTCGCTTGCATAGACACTTTTTTATTATTTCCTGATTTTTATACATATATACATTCATGGGATCCTTTTTGATAGCCTTGTGGATATTATATTTTTGATCGATATACAAACACTAATTCAAATATTGTATTATGATAGTCACCATTTTTTAATATATATATATATATATGATACAAATTTGATATGATGTGATTTGTTTGTTTTATTTCATAATTTATGAATGTATGGATGCATTTGGGATCATGTGATGTGATATGTTTATGTATTATGATCATGTATGGATTCAACATAATGAATGGATGTATTTCCTTTTATTTATGTTTATGCTATATTTGATGATCTATGATGTATATGAGATGCAATGTAATGCAATGGATATGTTATATTCTTTTTCAGTATCTTTTTATGGTGCATTATGAGATGATGTATCCATATGGATGTATGGATGGATAATGCAGATGTGCATGCCTATGATATGATAATGTGATGTATGTTTATGATATGTGTGCAACAATATAAGATGCTTAGAATAACAAACCTATATTATTTAGCACAGCTTGAATGATAATGATATTGCAATGAAATATGTTTTTCATATTATGATATGCTATGATTATGTGAGATGTATGCATGTTGATGATTTTTGGATGCAGGATGGATACATTGATGATATTGTTTTTGTTGACTATCATGATACCAAGTTAGCACAGAGAGAAGATAGAAGAAACAAGATGATTGAACATTGATATTGATGATTGATCCAAAATTCTAACAAGTCTATGATCCACCAAGGCTGTATTAGAGATGGTGATGAACGATGCATGATAATGACGATTTTCTCGTATCTTGGGATTGGGGTTTTGCGTTGCCCTTATTGTTTGATATAACACATAGACATGATACATCAAGGTACTAATAACCAGGATGGTGTTGTCTCTAGTGTAATGGACTTTGAATTTGCAAATTGATAGGATAGTTCTTGTTCACATCTTGACATACAGAAACCTCATTGGAATGAAAGTTAGAAGCTTAAAATATATCAGACCAAAGCTTACACAATAGTCAACAATCTACCCCAAACAGCTTCCCTACACACAACTAAGCAAGTATGCACCAATATTGTTTTACAAGAATACCCAAAAGCACAACAAACAAAAATAATGATCGATGCCCCATTCCTTTCTCTCTAAATTGCTTAGATATACATTATCAAGAGGTCCTCGAAATGGGTCAATAAGATAAATCATAAGAAAAGATCAAAGAAAAATAGTTTGTGTTATACATATCTCTTGCATTTTAATTTAGCTAAGTTGATTTTTGATAGTGATGTCCATCGTAGGAAGGATACCTAGGAAATGTTGATCACATGGTTTGATGATGATAAGGTTTATGATAAGTTGTTGATACAAACTCCACTAACTTGTTTACCTATGACCTAGACCTTAGATTTTGATATTTAGGTTCTCACTTTACAACTTTCGATACTTGCTTTCTACTTGTTTTTCCAAGGGTTGAAGGTGACGATTGATTTATTATGGATGAAGTTTATTACAGGTGAAAGAAAAATGGGATGGGTGACTTTGGATTTTCTAGAATATTTCAATGTTTTTGGTATTTTCAACAATGTTTTGAGGCTATTTTTTTATCTTTTTGAACATTTATGTGGATGTTTTGGTTTTCAATTATTTGAGGTTTTTTAGGGTTTTCTCTAAGATATTTGATGCTATTTAGGTATTTTGAATGTTTTCTAATGCTTTTGTGTTTTTAATTATCTAAATGTTTTGGGATTTTTTTATATTTGAATATTTAGGGATTTTTTGAGATTTTACAAATGTTTTGTGGTTTTCTAAGTTACGGCCAAGAACCTAACCTAAAAGACCTATTCTAGGGGCCTCAGGGGCTGATCAAATATTAGCCTTGCCTATGTTATACATGCAAAGACCATGTAGTTTGACTAACTCGACTTATTGAAGATGAGATATGAACACTTGATGGATTGCCAGTTTATTATGACTGAATCATAAAGGACTGACCTAGGGTGTCTCAGGGGCACATCATTATGACCTTTCCTACGTTCAAGCTTAGAGACTCATAGTTCAACTGATTTGACTTATTGAAGATGAGATATCAACAGTTGATGGATTGCCAGTTTATTATGATGGACTCCTAAAGGACCGACCTAGGGCTTCTTGGGGGCACATCAATGATGGCCTTGCCTATGTTCAAGCTTAGAGACTAGTAGTTTGACATGGTTATGTTTTTGGATATTTACTGTTTTGACCTTTTTTAGGGATTTTGATGTGTTTTGGATGTTTTGGATTTTGAATTTACAATTTTACAAATGTTTTTGAATTTTAGCTATATAGGATTTGGATGTTTTTTGGATTTTCGACTATACATGATTTTACAAATGTTTTTGGATTTTTTGATGAAGTTTTATGATTTTTTTTGGATTTTTTTATGAAGCTTTATGAATGTTTTTTTGGATTTTCGATAACCTTGAGATATACAAGGACCTAATCTGATCCATAATGATTTTCCCCAAGTGTTATGTGATAGACTACCTTGATATAGGTAGGACAAACTGACCTTTGGATTATGCCAAGTAGTACTAAGGGGATATGATATTTCACAATATCAAGCTATGATGCGGTCATGGATGGGTGATGGAATGATGTGATGCGATGGAATGATAGGATAAAGAGCCTAGGTAGATGGAGGTGCTTTATTTATGCAAGGTGCCTATTTTCCAGGTTTTCACCAAGGTACTTTCCCAAAGTGCCACCGAAGTGGTTTTCACTAGAGGACGATTTTTTTCTTTACTTTTTTCAATACTCTTTCTCATCTTTTGGATTTTGATCATTTTTTTATTTTTTGTATTGTCAGATTTATACCCTTCAAGCCAACATAAATTTTCTTAAGATGCAAGCTATTGGTTGGTTCCTACAAGGCTTCACCTTTAGGTGTTGATAATTGATATGCTCCTGATCCATAGCTTGCTATGATGACAAAGGGACCTAACGATATATTCTTAAACTTTCCTTTATTGTCCTAATGTAGAAGATTCTTTTGATTCTGCTTTAGGAAAAGATCCCCTACCTAGAAAGACCAATTCTTGATCTTCTTGTTATAGCTCCATTTCAAATTTTTTTGATATACTTGCAAGTGATTAATGGCATCAAGACGACACTCATCCAATAATTATAGCTCATTTAGTCGAGATACTCTATACTCTTTGTAGAACCCCAATCAAAATACCTACAAAACACAATGAAAGAACACATTAGAAGATCATATGCAAGTAAGAACAAGGATTCCCCATGGAATCCATTAGCAAAACTCCAAATAGGAAAGAAAACAAGAATAAAATGAAAGAACAAGAAAGTAAGCTAAATCCTATTGAAAGCAATACAAACTCTTGATCCCATGGGGGAATTGGTGCCAATTTGATGTGAAAATTGGCCCTTTCCCAAATCCAATGATGTGATGAAGATGATTGATGAAGGATGAATGCTTGTGGTGATGACTTCAATAGAGCTCCATGTTGAAAATCTAGAAAAATCTGAACTATGCTTGGATGAAATTGATGATAAATTGCTATGGATTTGACTATAATAACTTTACTCAAATTGTGAATGATGAAATGAGGAATAAAACCTCTTATTTATAGAATGTTGAGATGGAAGAATGCCCAAAAGAGAGCAATGTGGGACTGAGAATCAACCAATGACAAGATGCCACCTGTCAACATGTGAATGGATGAAGAATGTGCAAGTTTTGAAGAATGTGTCAATAAATGCATATATTTGAAATTTGAAAATCTTGAAATGACAAGGTAGAGGGAGATTCAAATGGAGTAAATGCCTTGTTGGAAGGACAAAGCCCACTTAGATTTTGAATTCAAATTTGAGGAATATTCCTTTATTATGCCTTTTAAGAGAAAATAGAGATTTAATAAATGAATTAAATCTATTTTCATGTGCAAGTTGCAAAAGCTAGAGGATGGGACATGGATAGAGATTAAATTAATCAAGTTTAATTAATTTAATGAGGGATTAAATGATATGATAATTTGATTTACATTTATGGATTGATTTAAATCAAAGTTGAGAGGAATATGAACTTAGACTTAATTAAATAAAGATTTTGATTTATTTAATTAAAGAGGGATGAAGTTAGATTAAATAAAGATTGATTTAATTTAATAGAGTGAATTTAGAGAAAAAATGATTTATTTAATTAAAGGGGGACTATAGGATTAATTAAGTAAAATGATTTATTTAATTAAAAGAAGATGATGACTTAATCAAATAAAGTTGATTTATTTAATTAACATAGGAAATATGATGAATTTAATTAAATAAAGATTATTTAATTAAATGGTTAGTAAAGAAGTTATTTAGGTAGAATTGATGTTTAGTAGATTAGGATCAAGTGTGCGATATCAATCTGTATATTTTATGTGTCTAAACTCTTTATGAGTGATTAGGTTCTGTAGTGATACTCGTAGTGATGGAAGATTGACCTCAATAGGTAGGATGGCTTTTGATTCATAGACCAGGAAGAATGAGGTTGCACCTATAGGTGTATAGATATTGGTTTGATAAGCCTAAAGAACAAGATTCAACTATAGATGCTAGTCATGACCAGCTTCATTTACTATTTTCTTTAGGATCTTTAGAATTGTATTGTTTGTAGCCTTAGCTTGACTATTAACCTAGGGGTAACACGGGGTAGAGAATCAGTGTTGGATGTTAAATCTTTGGCATAGCTCTTCAACAACCTGGTTCTTGAAGGGTGTTCTAGTGTCTGAGATAAGGGTTTTTGGAACACCATAATGGTAGATGAGGTAATTCAAGATAAACTTAGAAATTTTCTTTCCTATTATGTAGGTCACAGGAATGGCTTCAACCCACTTGGTAAAGTACTCAATGGTGGTTATGATAAAATTGTGGCCATTAGATGAGGTTGGGGCAATCTTTCCTATGAGGTCAAGCCCCCATTGCGAAAGAGGCCAAGGTGTTATCATTGGTTGCAACTCCTAAGCTAAAGCATGAATTAGATCTTCATGTTATTGACACTAGACACATTTCTACACATACTGATGGGATTATCTTTCATGGTTAGCTAGTAGTACCCTATCCTTAACAGGTTCTTAGCTAAAGTTATACTGCTAGAATGAGAACCACCTATGTCATCGTGTATTTCTATTAAAGTGGTCAAGGCTTCCTCTTGGTTAAGACATCGTAGTAATGTCCCCTTGATGTTTTGGCAGTATAGAGTATCACCTAGGATCACAAATTGGGACACATTTTGAACAAAGGTCCTTTTAAGGTTGGAGGTGATATTAGATGGGAGGATTCCTTTGCTTAGGTTGGTAAATATGTCATGGTACGATGGGGATTTAGGACCAACAATGACACAAAAATTTAGATTTTGGGATTTCAAAAGTTTCTACAAGAAGTTGTTCTACCAAGAATTCACATTGAAGGACATTGGCAGGCATGTCTAATAATGATCTAATTTTTGCCATAGCATCTACTCCTAAGTTGTTCATACGAGGAATCTGCTCAAAAGTTATATCAATAAAAAGGTCCTTGAGACTCTCTACCATCTTCTTGTAAGGAGTAAGTGTTACCCATTTTTCACTCATAGGTTCAAAAGGTAGAGTTCATTTTAAATTGAGAACATGAGGTGTATTTTGTTAACCTTCTTCATTACATTCAAATGTATAAATGAAAAAATATGGAAAAAGATTATAACTATAGATTATTACATTCATGCACATGCATGTAATAGAGAAAGATTCAAAACTTTTCAGAAGAATAATCTTTATTGAATGAATAAATGTTCATTATCTCATACAAGCCATGAGATTAACTTGCTTATTCAAAAAAAAGTATGAAAAATATATACAAGAATAAGTAAAGAGGGGAAATGAATGGGAATGTAAAGAGGGTAACTAGCCATTGCCTGAAATGACTGGTTTTCATGCATCTTTTTCCTTGCTGCTGTCTTGAGTCTCATTTTTCACTTCTAGCTCCCTCCACTCCTAATCCTGCATATGGCATTAGTGATGGTGTTAGAGTACACTCTAAGCAATGACCGATAATGAACTCTACATAAATATTCACCCTATTCATGCATACATTGAACATAATCCACTTTAAGTAAAATACATGCACATTTTAGTTGTCCCTAGAAACCATTAGGATTATCAAACACATCTAAGATGTGCACATTTTTTCCTAACTTGTTTTTTTCATGTGCAGCTATAGGTATAAACATCTATCAGATAAAATATGAGTTGGAATAAATGTGGCTCCCATGAGGGTTGAGCCCAACTAATTATTTATGCACAAATTTTAAAGTACACTTTAGTTTATTCAACCCAAATTGCTTATGTTTAAAATTTACAATAGCAACTTTTGAAATGTAGATTGCAATTACAATATGTTACTGATAGAGATTTTCTCATTGAAACAGTGGAAGAGCGTAAAATAGCAAGATCATTCAACAGGTATCAAGACAGCATGAGATGTTGGAGAACTCTATTTGGCTTATAAAGCAATATGTTCTAGAAGCATAATATCATTGCGCCCTATGCATGATACAGATTTATAAGTAAAGAAAGAAAAACAATTATGAGTCAAGATATACATTGTTTAATATCAAAAGGCAGAGTACAAAGATTTGATTAAACAAGTCAGTGATAATCATGATGTTTTTGTGTCATAAAATAAATACAATGATCCTTCAAAAGCAACTTTACAGCCATATGTTAAGGATGGTCACAACAAGATACAAACCTTCAGTTCACATATTCAATGAGCATAAGATTCATAAAATATGACAATTTAAGTGCAAATCCATGTAGGTTCAATGAGAAATACTTAATATGATTTGTGGACAATACCAAGTAACAATAGAATATTCAAAAAGATGATAGTGCTAAAAGGAAGAAACATCATAATAGGTTTTCAAAGCTTTTATGTCGGTGATATTTTATGACAGTGTTGAAAATAGCCACGTAGAAAATATAGTCCACAAGCAAATCACATGAACTACAATGGAAAATCAACTTTGGACAGTCGAGAGAACATTAAATACATTAAAAGATGCAGATTATTAACAAAGAATGGCAGCCTTGCCAGGGGGAGATTGCTTTTAGAATGTCGAAAGGAAATGTTTGGAGTGCATAAGAAGATATAGAAGGATGCTTTGAATGATCATATATAGGAATCTGGAGCTAGTGACTATATGCAATTAGCGTCAACTTTGGATTCACACAATGTGTAGCCAATAGTCAAGTTGAATTCAAAAAACGCATTTTTACACTCCAATTTTCACCAAAACATTTTCAGGGATATAGCAATTAATCATCCAAGCATAGAAAATAGAAATTAATGGTTCAGGGAACCATGGAGATTCCCATGTTCTTTTGCAAGGGAATAGTTTTCATGAAGAAATGGAAAAGATGCGTTAATCCCTTGCATTCACTAAAAAGAGACCAAACATTTGAGCCAAACTGAAGGAGATTGGGGCATGTTTTCAAGAAAATGCAAATATACAGGCTTGGTATCTCTAGGGACTAAAATAAGAAGGGAGTTTTCTTTTATTTGAGATTCAGAATACAAGAGCCATACCATGACTATAATAAAATGAAGAAAATCTCTACAAGGAATGCAATATTTATAAGAAAAATGATGTATTTTTGTATAAAATGTTATGGAATTCATTCTTTTTTAGAAAATACCATGAGATACTTAAAGGCTGCAGCCTAAAAGACACAGGAAACACTTCAAAAATTTATGGGAAAGAATTTGTATTCTTTTACATAGACAGAACTCATTTTTAGGTGTTATCTCTTCATAAATAAATAAGGAATATACTTGTAAAAGCTTACCTCAAGTTCTTATGTAAAGATTCTGCCAAAATAGAGGTAGAAATGCCAATTTCCGCCATGGGAGTGACTCATAAAACTCTTGTCAAAACCCTATGATGGTTGTAAAGACTAAAAAACCCTAGGTCACTCATGGTGGCACCCTTAGATAAGAAACAAAAAGAGAAAAAATACATCAGAAAATCTCATGGCCGCGACTAATTTAGGCTTACAAAAAATTTCAAAAAATTCACAAGAATCTTTCGAATCTTAGGCAAATGATACTACGCGTTTTTTGCACCAAATCTTCATAAAAATCTTCAGAAAAATGTAGAATAAGAAAAGTTTCAGACTTGAATGTCAAAAAAACTAGGGTTTTCTTCTGGCAGCAGACTTAGCTTCATCTAGAAGCTTCAGAGAGTGAAAATGAGGAAAATAAAGCATTTGTTACTTTTGAGTTAAGGTTGAAACCCTATTTTTTCCATCGATATGTGGACAACTAATACCCACGCATTTTTCATGTCTTTCTTAATCCTTTTCACTTAAGAAAAAGTCTTTCGTTTGATACATGAAGGTTTGGGTATTGTATCTTTGCATAATTTATATTGTAAAATGCTAAGTCTTAAAGGTGTATTATAAATATTTTGACTTAGTGTTCTTCTAAAATACAAAGAAATAGGAACATTGCTATTATGACCAGATTATGAGGGAATGGAAGATGTAATTCTATTTATGATTGAGAGAGCATATTGAGAGGTTGTTTGCAATTTGCAAACACTAGGAAAGTATCTAGGGGTGGTTGTGAAAGGTTGAGAGACATATGCAGCAAATTTAGGCTTTTGGCTTAGTTTGAAGCATTTTTAGAGATGTTTTATGGTTTGATTAAGTCTTGCATGACTTTTTCAAATATTATGAGCTCTTTTGGAGATAGATTTTGTTGCTAAATCTTAGGATTTTGATGGCATATGAGTTAATGAATGTTCTAGAACCTATTTTGGTGGAGCTCTTGCACTTAGTCTTTGGACTACTTATTTTGTAACTCAGTTCTTCTTAAGCAATTTTGGGAGTTAGTGATTTTGGCAATCCTTTCTCAAACTTGTAGCTTTTGTGACTCATTTTGGCTTGTATGACAGAAGTTACCTTGGAGAATTAATGAAGTTAAGAGATTTACCATCTCAGTTCTTCAGTTATTTCTATGCACTTGTTTGATTGATCAAGCCATTTGTGAGCTTGTCTTTTTCATTGTGGTTTTGTTTCACTAATAGCATCTTTTGTAGAAGAATGTGTATATTTCAAGTTATAAGTTGTGTAAAAGTGCATATGATTCTAGTTGTGAAAATTTCTTTCCTTCTAGATATAGGCATTAAAACCATCTTATAAAATATTTATGCAAGAAACACATAAGAATGGGATGTGTATGTTAAACTTTTCTTTTGTTTAAACTCATGTGTTTAATCTATTTGCAAGTCAAGCATATGTTCTAGTGCATCACCCTTAGGAGTAGATTTTCATTTTAAAATATCTCTCTTTCCCTTTCCCTCACAAGTTATTAGCTTTAGAGTGATAACCAGCTAGGACCCATCCTTCTCTGGAGGTTCATTTCAACTTTAGGTGACCCATAGCCTTGAAATGATCCCATTTTTCTCTAGAAAGATCAATTTTTTTTCATAACGTTGCATAGGGTGCATTTATAAGAGATAAGAGTAATATTGTCACCTTTAGTTTGGGAGTCATCATTGACTTGGTTGATAACCAACTATGAGTCTCCATAGACTTTCATCTCTTGTATCTGCAATTGAATTGTTATCCTTAGACCTGTGATTAGGGCTTCATACTCAACAATGTTGTTATTACACGAAAATGATAGCCTTCATGACTTTGTGATGCAATCACCTTGAGGGGTGATGAAAATAATACTTGCCCCTTATCCATGTTTGGTGAATGATCCATCAAAGTGCATTTTCCACTTATTTGTTGTATTGACAAGGAATAACGATTCATCTAGGAATTCAGATATCAATGGGTTATCTGTGTAGATAGGTGCCTCTACCAGTTGGTCTATGATCAATTGTCCTTTGATTGCCTTGCATTCCACATAATCTATGTTGAATTTAATTAAGATCATTAACCATTTGGCCATTCACCCAGTGAGAGTTGCTTTGGATAACAGGTATTTTAATGGGCTAATCTTTGCAATGAGTTTAATTTGATGTGACCAACATGTAGTGTTTGAAGTTTTGTGAATCAAAAACCAATGCTAAGCATTCTTTCTCAATGGATGAATAGTTCATTTCATAGCCCACTAAGGTCCTACTAATGGAGTAAATGTACCTTTCTTTTTCATTTCCATCATGTTGTGCTAAAAGAGCACCTAGTGCTACTAACATTGCTAAGATATACAGGAACAATAGTTTATTCGATATTGGTGGAATAAGAATTGGAGGTGTCAATAGATAGTCCTTGATATACTAGAAATCTTTATCACACTTCCCATCCCATTTGCAAGTTATCCCTTTATGGAGAAGATGCAAAAAAGGGTAGATTTTATCTGATAGCTGTGTTTTGAACCTCCTGATGGACTACAATCTTCATTGTAACCCTCTCATCTGCTTCAATGTTTGTGGTGGTTCCATTCCTAAGATGGATTTTACCTTTGTTGGATCAACTTCTATTCCTCTTTGTGTGATGATATAGCCAAGGATATTTCCTGATGTCACCCCAAAGACACACTTTTTTGGGTTTAGCTATACCTTGTACTCTTTGAGCCTATCAAAGATGGGTCCTAAGACTTGTATGTGCTCACTTCTTTTCTTTGATTTTTTCCAAAATATCATCTACATAATATTAAAATATTTTTTTGATCATTTCATGAAATATGAGGTTCATTGCTCTCTAATAGGTTGCTCTTGCATTCTTAAGCCCAAACGACATCACACTCTAGCAGTATGTCCCCCATGGACAAGTGAATGTAGTTTTATGTTGATCCTCCTTGGCAATCATGATTTGATTGTAGCCTTAAAATCTATCCATGAGTGATAGCATTTCATGCCCTATTTTTAATTCCACAATGAGTTTGATGTTCAGAAGAGGGAAATCATCCTTTGGGCATGCCTTGTTTAAGTCTCTAAAATTAGTGTAGATTTTGATGCCCCTAGTGGGTTTGGAGACTGATATTAAGTTTGAAACCCATTTAGGATAATCTATTGTTTAGATGAATCCAACTTCAAGAAGCTTTTGTAACTATAGTTTTACCAAAAGTGCTATCTAAGGGTGCATTTTCCATAATTTTTGCTTCACTAGTTTGACTTCAAGATAGATTGCTAGATGATGCACAACTACTTCTA
This sequence comes from Sequoia sempervirens, assembly GCA_007258455.2. Classification (NCBI taxonomy): domain Eukaryota; kingdom Viridiplantae; phylum Streptophyta; class Pinopsida; order Cupressales; family Cupressaceae; genus Sequoia; species Sequoia sempervirens. The sequence goes on along the minus strand of VDFB02358134.1, from coordinate 25,352,075 downwards.
GATCGAGCCCTGACATATCCATATATGACCATGCAAATTTATCTCTTCACTCTTTCAAGAATGTTGCTAGGTTCTTCTATTCTTCATCTAACAAGGATTTGGCACATAAAGTAATCTTGGGTGCTTCTTTTGTTCCCACATTGACTGAAATGCCATTTTCTGCTAAAACTGCTAACTTCTTTGGATGCATTGCACTAAGGGGGAGATTGAATCCCTCATCCTTGGGTTCCTCACAGAGGTTTTCACCCTTGGATTCATCCTTTATTTTTACTTTTTTAGGATAAAAGAGTGCGATAGTGCGGTTTTCACTCAAAGATCTTCAAGTTAGTTGCATGTCATCAATTTTGTGAGTGAAGGACTCAATCGTCTCCCCATAGTATGTCCTTGTGTCAAGCTCTATGTCAAAAACCAGCCTTGTGATCTTCCCATGGAAATTTGTCATGAAGTCCCATGAATTTTGAGATTGCTTCATCGTTTTCAATTAAACCTAGAACTAGTGGTCATTGTTGGTCCAAGTCAATGAGTTGTGGGTATACTAGGCATATTTAAATTGGTTAGTTGCTTATGGTGAAGGTCAATATAAATATCATGAAGAGGGAATTATTCTCAAATAGGTCAGCAACATCTAGGGGGAAGTTATCTAGGCTAGTATCATGTGATGTTGGTAACCAAGAGGAAGCGTCAACCCATTTAGCGGAAGTACCTTTTCCAATAAGAGTAACCTTGCTAGTTGTACAACCTAGGCCAAGATTCTTTAGACGTTTCTCAGGAATGACAGTTTCTAGAAAATTATTATTATTTTATCCTAGTTTCTCATTCTTGGTATACCCCATTCCCTTCATAAGTTGCAAGCCTTTGTTATGATCTTCCATGGGAAGAACAGGGATGGGTCGGGTCATTCATCCTAATATAGTAGTTTAGAGGCATCTTCCTCATTCATATCTTCTTTATTCAGGTCCCCCCATTTGGTCAAGGTTGTGGCTGCCATCTTAATAGTTTTAGGGAAATTGTTGCTAGGTGTGGGATTCCCATGAGATTTGGGAGAAAGAGGTGGCTCTCCCAACACAAAAGTATCCTTTGTTAGCTTGTAATTTCTGTAACCATCATCTTGTATTACTGCTTTGATGTTGGATATGTTATGCACAATGGGTGTTTTCTTTTCTGAGGTAGATGCAAGGGATGATGGGTCAAAATATGAGGTAGAAGGTGTAGGCCCTTCATCATTCTTGTGTATTTGGAGAATTTTATAAAACTTGGCCTCAAGATTCTTGCAATAATAAAAAGGCTTCGGATCTCCATGGATGGTAACTCCTCTACCCTTGAAAGGAAACTTTACACATTGATGATAGGTTGAAGCTACAACTTTTAGGGAATGGATCTAGGGTCAACCAAGTAGGGTATTGTAGGGAAGATCAAGGTATAATACTTGGCATGTAGTTTTTGCAATGAAATTCCCTACTTAGATGGGTAGTGTGATGATGCCTTGTGATATCCACTCTCAATCATCATATGCTCTGATGGCAGTACTCTTTGTTTTCTCAATAGTATCCTCTGAATGGCCTATATTTTTTATCAACTGAAGAGTGCAAATGTTTATACTAGCACCTCTATCTACTAAGACTATTTTAACCTTGTTTTTATGAATGATTACCTCAAGGTGTAAAGCATGATTATGAGATGGTTGTGATGGTAGATCTTCTACTAAGAAGGTGAGTAGATGATTAGTGATATGCCCTACCATAGCTTGAAAATTTTTGGTATCTATATCCTTAGAGATGGATGATGTAGATAGAGCTTCCTCTAAGATTTCCCTATGTGCAGAGGACAACCTCAATAGTTCTAAGATATAAATCTGTGTAGGGGTCTTCTTAAGATGATCTAAGAGATTGTACTTGCTAGTGCTTGTTGTTGGTTGAGTAGGGTGTGCCCTAGATCAAGATGTGACTCCTTGGATGATGACCTTGCCATGTCATGTGGTGACTCCACATTCCACACTAGGTCCTTTGATGGTGATGATGGTAATGACGCTATCACAGGAAGCGATCGTATTGGAATAGGTATGTTGCACATTTTTATAATCCTCAACTTTCCCAGTGTTGTTTCCTTTATTATGATCTGGCATGGATGTCTTGTATATCTTAAGATCATGGTTACCAACTGATACCTCAACAAATATGGTGTCACTCTCTATAAGATCTTGGATAATATTTTTGAGTCGCATGCAGTTTGTCATCTTATGTCCTTTGATTTTGTGAAAGTCATAAAGATCATTTCCGTTGTAGTAGGGTAGTTTATCCTATGGTTCTTGGTGGTTTTCAAAGTTTGGAAATATTATTTGGTTGGACTCTTACCAATTTCTTCATGATAGTCTCAATAGGTTTCAATAGTTGTGTATACTTTTGTTTCCGATAGTTGTTCTTGTTAGGTGTTCATCTCTATTATGTTTTGGTGTTGTTGACTTGATTGTTTTGTGGTGGTGTTTTTTGTTGCATAGTTGGTTGAATGTTAGTGATTTTATTGTTGTTTAGCCTAGGAGCACTTATGACCACCTTAGCATCTACCACTCCATTATTTGTTACATTTTTTTTCTTAGCCTAGACATGAGGCTTGTCGTTTGAACTAGTTGATGGAGGTCTATCTTTGTAGGCTTGATTATTTCCCTCTAAGACTAGACTCTTTCAATGTTAAGGGCCCTAGGGACAAGCTTGTCATAAGATGTGATGCACTGCATTTTGAAGTGGAAGCATAGATCTGGATCTATATTTTCTATGATGATGTCCGCTTGTTGGTCATCGGGAATTGGCCACTTGCTTTTTCTTTCTCTTTGTCTCCATCGTCACAAGAAGTTGCTGAAATATTCTCCTTTGTTTTTTTTGAAAGTGTATTACTCTTCTAAGATTATGTCCATGTCAAGATTTAAGGAGAACTGATCTATGAATTTGTCAATGATTTCTTGGAAAGTTTTGATACGTAGAGGAAATTGAGAAAACTTGTCCATAACAGGACTTGTTAAACTTCGTGGGAAGAGGCACATCAAATAAGACTACATCATAAGATGTGATGCACTAAATTTTTAAGTGGAAGGATAGATCTAGATCTAGATTTTCTATGTTGATTCTCGCTTGTTGTTCACTGGGAATTTTCCACTTGCTTTTACTTGCTCTTTGTCTCCATCATTGCAAGAAATTGGTGAAATATTCTCCTTTGTTTTGTTTGAAAGTGTATAACTCTTCTAAGCTTACATCCATGCCAAGATTGAAGGAGAAGTGATCTATGAATTTGTCAATGATTTCTTGGAAAGTTTTGATACCTAGAGGCAATTGAAAAAACCAATCTATGGCAGGACCTATTAAACTTCGTGGGAAGAGGCACATCAAATAAGACTCAATATATAGGCAACCTCCCTACACATGACATTAAACTCTTTGATGTGGTCCACAGGACTTCCTCTCCCTTTGTATTTTTTGAATTTGCACTAGTACATTAACAACAATATGTGAATGAAAAAAATACTAAAAACTACATATAAATGAATGAACATGGTCGCATGACCATTAGTAGTTTATTTCTAGTCATTTATAACATGACCGAATTAATGACTAAATCAATTTTAGTCATTTGGTTGATCGATTTGGTCATTAATTTAGTCGCTTGATTGATTAATTTGGTCATTGGTTTAGTTGTCTGAGTGATCGACTTGCTCGTTAATTTAGTCATCTAATTGATTGATTTGGTCATTTATGTAGTCGTTAATTTGATTGATTTGGAAGTGTGTAATTTAGTCATTGAATGCTTTAAAATAGTCACATATTCAATCATTTCTTATTCACTGATATGTTTTTTCATTAATTTAGTCATTGATTGATGTTAACTGGTCACTTAGTCAATTTTATTCACTGATTTTCATCCATTGGTAATGTATTTAGTCATTAATTTTAATCATCATTTTGATCAATTTGGTAGTTTATTTAATTATTTTTGTTCACTGATAGGTATATTGATACATTGTTTATTAATTGCATAGTCATTATATTTAGTCATATTTATTAACACTAATTTTTGTTAGTTGGTAGTATATTTAGTCAAATGCTAGTTTATTTAATTTTTTTTGTTCACTGATTTATGCCTATAAGTGTTGGAAATAAGACAATGCTTTAATTGAGGTTTAAACATATAAACATAGAAAAACATAATCAATCATTCATTTGCACATAATGAAATGGATATTAAGAAGGAAAAATACTAATTTTTTATTGAGAAAACATGTTCTTACAGTAGATACAAGACACAAATGTGTCTTTGCATTGAAAAATGTACTATTACAAAGTGTGTTTCTCAGTGTTGTGACTGAGAAAACTGAGTTACAATGCCTTTTTTTTGGTTATGCAAGATATTACAATTTTTATGACAATTATATGTTGCAACTTATTTACAACTGCACATACATGTATGTCGCGCTCTCTACAAAATTTCTTCTCTACACCTCTTTTATGCTCTATATTTACTTCTTTTTCTACACCCCTATTCTTTGTGTCTACTCCTTACACAACAACATATCCCCTCTTCTATAATGCACCAATTTGAATGAGTGAAAGCCAAACAAAAAGAGAAAAACATAATCAAGGGGTTTTACATTATAAGTGCAGTAAAATACAACATTCTCTATTCTACTCACAAAATGTACACCCAAATCATATTTTATGGTTTTTTTTGGATTCAACTTATTTGGGCTTAGTACATTCTCTATCTGCAACTTCACTCTTCAGACTCTATAGCTGCTAACCCATCTTTTTCTCTTATGTATGTACTACTAACTCTTTGTGATTTTTTTCAAATATTTTAGTGGCCAACGTGCAAAGGTCCCTTGTTTCTCTTTCAAATGGACAGCTCCATCTATTGTCTAGATGAGGAAGGGGTATGTTACTTGAGACTTGTAAAATACATACATTTTCATCTCTTCTTCCTTTCAATTTGACTTCATGTATAATAAATAGTGAGTGAATCGACCCAATGCCTATAGCAGCACCATCATGTGGATCAAACACCTCAACTGTATCCACTTCTTGGAGTTTATCAATAAATTCCTACAAAAAAAAAAAGAATACACATTATATTGAGATATAAAACACACATTATATTCTTTTTGACAGCTGTATGTAATGTCTTATGTCTTGGAACAAATCAATTTTTGTATGTGCTTTTATAAAACACTCTATTACAACTAAGCTCTAAACTTCCAAATGTAAGTTATATGTTCTCCCTTAATTCCATAATCTATGTATACTAGCTAATTACACTTCACTACTATTCTAACATCCAACTTTTATCAAATAGGTAATGATTACCCTTATTTACATAGTAAAATAACCATTACTTACTTGAATAGTACTTGCATGTGGTTTCATAACACTCACCTCGAGTTCAACACAACTACCACTATGAGTATCATGTGCATGCTCATCAAGTTCATCATCATAACCACTATCAACGTCATTGCAAAAATTAAGTTGTACAACTTTGCAAAGAGTTCTATTGACAAGGCCTTTTTCTTTTTGTCCTTATTTCATATAATTGCTCTACATCATGTGGTTTAATCATCATGAAAAAATTAATATAAGTCAAGTAAACAATGCAAAAGCTATAAATTTTTGGCCAAAAAAAAAATTTAAGCTTGAAGAATGAAAAATCATTGGGACAAATAATTGAAAACTATTATAGTAATTACCTCAACTTTAGGACAACTAAGATGACTGGGTTGCACATTCTTGTCCACTTCATCACTATCAATAATGGCAACTCTATTGACACCATGAAGGCATTTTTGTTTTCCTATTGCTTTGATAAAATTTCTCTGTGTGTGGTTTAACCATATTGCAAAAAAATATACCAAGAATTCAATAGTCAAGTAAAGAATGCAAGCTATAAACTTTTCCAAAAGAACATTTTCTCTATCACTCCAACAAAGAAGAAACTGGGTTGGATTCTCCTACACTTATATTTCAATAATCTACATATTAAGAGGCATTTGTATATAGAACTACCAAACAAGAAGAAATGAGATCAATAGATCCCCTTACCTCATTTGAATCCATAGACTTATGCACATTCCATGAAGAAACTATAGGGTTAACGACATGAACCAACTGCATAACTTGCTGACTAAGACCTAATATGCCACTCGTTACCTTTTGGTACCCTAGTTCATTTGCAAGACATGATTTACAAAGGCTCCTACTAGGCATTGAACAAATGGTTGTGAAATATATGTTGACAAACTAGATTTCAACTTCCTCCTACTCTTAGATTTACTAGCATCTAGTGCTACCATATAATTGACAATATCTTCTACACCTACTTCTCTATTATTGTTTTCCACCTAAAATACAATATCAATTTCAACATATATTTAGTTCAATAAAAAAATTGAAATAAATAGCACAATGTAAATTGAACCAAAAATCCATAAACTTATTGCAAATTTGTCCATTTTCGTGTGCAACCTATCTTGGCCAAATGCATATCCAACCCTCACATTATCTCTTTCTCTCTTGCCTCTATTACTCTTTTCCAAATATTCTTCGGAATGCATACTTTCTCTCAATTCCTCCCAATCTTTTCCCAACATGATTATTTTTCTGCAACTATATTTATAATTGTTCATCAAAATTCTCATCCTTTTCTTGTAATATTTTCTAGAAATTTGTCCACCAGTAGTCTCAAAGGCATTTTCCATTTTTTGTATAACATTTTCCATAACTCATGGATCTTGATTTGCAAAATTTTATTTGCAAATATCCAAATGGACCCTACATCTTACACGCAACTCAGTGGCCCACTTTGTAGCATTTGGCCCAATGGGCTCACCATCTCTCGATACCTCAAGCAAGAATGGCTTCTTGCCTTCTAATTTTCTTTCTTTTCCATTCCTCTCTTTAGATCTGTAGAAATATTGACTCAATCTTTATCTTTTGACAAAAGCATTCACATCTTCTATTAAATTACCACTACCAGTATTTTTGGCTAATCCATTAGTTCCATCAAAAGTTCTCGATGAAACAGGTGCACTCTAAGGCATAGCAGATGCAAGTGGTCTCTCTTCGTCACTTTCATTAACCATAACTTCATGCTCCTTGGCCACATCAAGTGTGGCATGAGTAGGTAGATCAATACTAGTCTCTACATATTCCACATCATTAAACACATTGTTTAATGTTGATAAAAGCATTTGCATACCTACTGTTCCTTTTCCCTAATGTTTTTCAATAATCTCTCATAGACTTAGTCCTAAGAGATCATCAAAATGTTGCACATCACCATGTGCTATATTAGACTACACATCACCATGTGGTATATTAGGTTGCATATCACCATGTGCTATACCAGGCTACACATCATCACAACTATTGTTTCCACCAATTGCATTTGTTGAATCAAAAAAGTGTTGGCTTCTATGAGATGGAGGAACTGTATCTTTTCTTTCCTTTTGCATTTCTCATATTTTCTTTGCACTCTTTTTGTTGTCTATAAAACAAAAAAAATCATATTATGTCTTATATACACAAAGCGAGCTTGCCTCTAATGTTTCATTAAACACTATTAAACAAATAATATACTACTTAGTGGATTTACAACTTTCCTTTTCAAACCAAGACTCAAAAAATATTCATTATTCTTGGCCACTTTTTGAGTATGCGTGTGCTCATATTCTATCTCTAGAATTTTAGCATTATGATCACTATCATCTAATTTGCACCTTATAGTCCTTGTCTTCATTTCTTGAAGTCCAAATAAAAAATAATGGATAAATAAACAACTTGAATCAATAAAAAATTATTGAGTTCATAAGTTGATAACTGTTGACTTTCCAATATGTTGATAACTACAAATGGAAACTTAAAATAGAATTTAGTTTATAGATTAAAACGAATTTCTAGTCAAAAACCAAGAAGATGTTTACAATTATAGGTATCAAACAAATTTTCCTTAGGGATATATTCACAAGAGAATAACTCATAAAAACATAACACAAGTAGGATGAAGGAAAAACATAGTCTAGTTTGTCATGAGGTGTGTTAGAACCTTAAAAAAATTCCTATTTCCATCATCACAATTAACCTTGAGCTCCATGACCTAAGCCTTGACCCTTATATTCCTTTTTATTTTTTATTGAACATATAAATTTTTTGGGTCTTCTTAACACTGAAAGACCTATACAAAGCCAAAAATTCATCATATATACTTAGGAAAAAACATGTATAGCTAAAAACATTCTAAATCCCTTAACAATCTATTACCGTGATCCCTTTGCAGTAATCTAAATCATTTGTGGACTAGCAGTGTGTAACAGACAACATGAAGATATTTACCACCATACTACAAAAGTATTATGATGACAACACAGTTGGGTGATATGAAAAAATTTAAATACATCATAAACCACCATACCACAAGAAGGAAAAATGAAGGGTGTGGTATAGCAGGGAATAACCCACCATGTTTAAATACATCATAAACCACCATAACATGAGAAGGAAAATTGAAGGGTGCGGTATAGTAGGGAATAACCTGCTATCACGTGAGGAAGATCATAAAGGCATGTGGTAGGGCGGTATGAACCACTATACCACGGAAGGATGTGAAGAATCATGTGGTATGGTAGTAAGCCATATGTTACTATTAATGTAAATCATAGTACCATGGGTTAAATAAGTCAAGCTTGTAGTATAGAGGTAAGGATCCTACTACCACACAGTCAAATGTAAAGAAGCATTAGGTATAGCGGTTTATACCCTTCTATCTCACGATAGTTATAGAAAGTGGTGGCAATAGAGCAATATTAAATGCATGAATCATATCAACCATCCAATCTTGTAAAATCAATGATGCATGTTCAAACTCGAACTATGAGAAAAATATTTAGTGTAAGGATGATATTAATGTTGTCATGACTGAGCTCAGAAGCCATTAAACCAAGAATTCAGCATTCTCTTTCCACTCATTTGCAAAAATTATCGTATGGGGAGTTGGAAGTTCAAAGAGGTTAAGCTCTGTAACCATTGTAACCTGGGTAAGTGCACAAAACTCTTGTGAATTAAGTTTTACGAGTATAAGATTGTTTAGAATTCTATATTTTAGAAGTATATAAGTAAGATAGTTAAATTGTGAATTAAGATTTACAAGTACAAGATTGTTTGGAATTTTGCATTTTAAAAGTATATGTGAAGTAATATAGTTAAAAATCATGCCAACCAAGAAGAAATAACTTGAAACTAAAAAGGACATCATGCCAGCCAAGAAGAAAGAACCTAGAATTAAAAAGGAAGAATCTATGGTTAAAAATAGGTCCTTACAATAGTCTATCTTGGATATACTCCCTGAATCAGTTGAGAGAGGATTTAAATTTTTTTTTAATTATGTAGCTCATAGTTGTAGCTTGATGCCCTTATCCCTATCTCTGGGTGGGAACTATTCTGGTACCTTTATGAAAAATAGGAGGGAAAGATTCTAGTGTTAAATCCCTGGGCATTAGATTTGGCCAAGTTAATTTTCCCAATTTTTTTTATAGATGTAGAGTTCATCAGAGTATTGGCTTAGATTTATCATCTTGCTACTAGGTATGTGAGATTGCTAGATGGTTCACCATTAGTTGTGTTGACTAAAGTGGCAATCATTGAATTTTTTGACCTAAACAAACAAGCCTTGACTAAAATTGATTTGCAAAGAAGTGAAGAATAATATACTAGATTGAGGAAAACCCATAAAAGTGATGAAGTCCCCATTTACATGAAAAGAGGTGTGAACAATAGGGTGATTCCTATATCCCCTTCTACTACTAAACAATTTGAAGTCTTAGATTTCCAATTCTATTTCAAGAAAACCTACTTTTCTCTCTATCAAGTACTTGTGATAGATGCATAAGAACGAATGCTAGTTATTTTAATGATGATGGCTATGAGGATCCAAAACCTTGAGACGAACATTGAATATGATTTTGCCTCATATCTTGAGAAAGCATTGCATGAAGCATTTTTGCACATATGGGAAAATAGAGCCCCCATAACATTCATGCAATATTCTTTGTTGTGCAACCTAATATTATACCAAAATAAATATAGATTGACCAAAAGGATGTGTTTGGGTCAAATTGAAAAGCAGGGGAATTTGTTGCCAATGCAACTATGGTGTTATATATGGGACAATAGATGTAAGAATTCAAATTATGTGATATTCCATGATGACTTTGTGTACAAAATTATGAGAGTTCTTGGCCACCAACCACCAAGACTACACACACTTGTGCTACAACTGTTAAGACCTTTGGCTTTAAAACCTTAGCAAGGCCATACTCATAACTTCAATGATTGGTTTTTTCTACTAGATACCACAATAATCAGGATTTATGGATGCCCACAAGCCCCACATATATTGCCAAATTTTGTCCCCCTTTGATTAGCCTTTTTAGAGTTCATGTGGCAAATTCTATGGATAGAAAAGGATGTCATGAGTAAACAAAGGAAGGGTGGATTTCTACTCAATTTGATAACAAGTTGGGAACTATCAGTGGGATCTGATACACTTGAAGAGTTGCAGAATTATCTAAAATCAAGGTACTCTTTACAGTCTAGAAAGGAAAGAGCTTTTGACCTTGAGGGTCACATAAATTTTGTAAGACACACCATCCTTACCAAATCTATGATTACTCACTAGATTGATTATGAAGATGTAATCAAAAATTGTTTCACTCTTCAAAAAGTATATGAGAGGAGGAGAAAATGGGAAATGATGAAAAGGCTTGAGGAAGAAAGAAAGATGAAGCAAAGCAATTTCCTGAGTTATTTTGTAGAGGAAGTAGATCCTATCAAGAGGATTGATATGATAATTGATAAGTTTCATGAATTAATTAAGACTACAGTAGATACAAGGATGATGAGCCTAGTTTTTGGTCAAATTTTGGGTAGAATCTATAGTCCATTCGCTGGCAGTGTCATGAAATTTAGTAATCGAATGTTAATATTTGCATAATTTTTCCCTCAAACCATTCGCATTGGGTTTAACCCTATCTATGTGAAGTTTTAATGACATTGGCATATTATGTGGATTATCTATATTGATTTTGTGTATGATTGATTAATGTTCTTTAAGGTGATTATAGATGTGCAATTATTATGTGTACTGACATTTCCATGCAGGACACAATTTGTGGATGCTAAGTTGAGAAAGGAAACCATCAGATGATCATGCAGGGGAATCATTCAAAGGAGTCAATTGAAGAACGATGACAGTAGATTCCCCAGAATAGTCAATTGCAATTGCCTTGTATTTATGACATTGAGCAATCACAAGCGTTATTGTAGCGCTAAGTCCACATTTGGGTGTGCATGTCTGACTAGATTCCCTATAGATGTAACCACTTTTCCATTATTTTCCTCATTTTCCCTAAATGGCATCCTCTCAATTAGTGGGAGTTGACCGCCCTATTTAGCTAGTAGTACAAATAAGGATTTGAATCTTCTTCTTTGAGGTTCTTAGTTCTTGATTGTTGTTGTTAGATGATATTGATGATGTATTAAGCATTCTCCATTTTTCAATACAGTCGTGTTGATACTCTGTTTACACATTTTTCAATGAATGAGATGATAGTCTGAGTTTACGCATTTGAGTTTGTATTAGTCTTAGTGGATACTCATCCAAGGGGGCCCACTTGGTGAGTAATCTTTTCTTTAGAGTAATTAGTTTAGTTATTATTTCATTTTTTGTACTTAGTTCAAAATATGGCATCGACTGTTCATGCAACCTCTAGAATTCTATTTTGTGACTGTTCCTACAACCAAAGAAGACACAGTAGTTTCTTGTTTGTTCACCCAAATCTTTATTCTTGTTATGCATTTCAGCTTAGTATAGTTTTTAATTGATGTTCAGTCTTGCTTTATTTCTTTCCAACCAGTTTACTTTCCAGTATTGCATTTTTATTAGTTGTAGTGTAGACATGCTTACTTTGAGTTCCTGGTGCACATACAATGCTAACCCATTTCAATTTTACATCCCTGGGTTGACAATTTAAATGCACCTTCATGGTGATTAAGATAGCTATTCAGTTTAGATGTCCAATCTCTGAATCATGGTTGTAAAGGCCTGGTTATTGAATCATTGTAGGAGGCTAAAATTTTTGGCGTCATTGTCATGGATGGTGTCAAGCTAGGAAGTTCTTTGGAGTCATTGATAGTTTCTCTATTATAGCACTTCTCTTTATTTTCTCTTAGAATACCCCTTGCTTAGACAAGTAATGATTTGTTATTATTTTTCTCATTCTTTGTGTGAGTTAGTTGATGTTGAGTTGATACCACATGCATAGAAGAATAAGAGATTCTTATGGGAGACTTTTTCCTAATGATCCTGATCCATTTCAACTAGTTGAGATTCCAAATCTGCCTAGAAACGAAGAAGAAGAGGAACCATTTCCCTTTTGCTAGTGCATATCCTTATCTAACTAGTCTTGAAACCTCCACTGAAGATCAAAACTAGATTGATAACCCCTTTTCCTTGGGAATCCATCAAGAAGACATGGGTGATACCTTCTTATTTGAGTTTGACATACTCTGCAAGAGTTATGACTATACCACTGATGTTCATAGGCTTAAGCTATTTCCTACCACTCTAAAAGAAGCTGCACTAAGATGGTTTATGAGTCTAGGCAGAGACACTATGGAGACTTGGGAGGACATGAATACAAAGTTCCTTGAAAAATACAAGGAATATTGTGGGGGAAGTGATATGAGCTCAGGTGATATCTGTAGGATGTAGCAAAAGGAAGATGAGATCTTGGAAGATTACATTTCAAGGTTTTTTTTTTGCTTGTAGAAATCTCTACACCATACACTCAATGACGAATCACAAAATTTTCTTTTCTTGAGACAAATCAATGAGAGTTGTACTAATGCTTTGGACTTGATGGAAAGAGGAGATATCACTCAAGTTCCTTGGGAAGATATCAAGAAAATATGTCAAAACTATTCTATACCAGCTTCAAGTATGGAGATTACTAATTTGTTGGCAGATTTCAAGCAGGATATTATAAACACTCCAGCTACTCACTGGATAGACTTCAGGCCAAAAAGAAAGATGAGGCGGCAGAGGCAATGTTGAAAAAATACTACCCTCATTGCACACAAAAGAAGAGGGACTACAGATGTCAAATGATAGCTAACATTGACAACAAGATTCCACTTGAGTTCAAGCCAATTCAAACTGAAGAAGATCAAGTCTACTTTGTTGCACAAAGGAATCCATGGGCTCCAAGACAAGGTATGCCACTAGATCCACTATCTTTTTATGGGCCAAACCAGATAGCTAGTTACATATAGCCAACTTTTCAGCCCCAACAACCTGCTATAATGCCTCCACCTACTAATCCAAGCCCAAATGTACCTAAACCCACTCGGCTACCAACTCATCCCACACCCAACCCAAATAACAAACCATAGCAGTAGCCAGTATATTTTTCTTATTCAAATCAATTCCCTACATATATTGTGAGTGTAAGTGACATCCACTTGTATTTAGGAACCACTTTACCAACTCCTTCCACACACATCATCACTAAGCTACCTGTGGAAGAGGAAGAGGAACCTCTAAATGATCCTATTCAGCCAACTATACCTAAAAATTTTGAACTAGTTCCAGCCAGGAAGACTGCACAAGAGCAACCATTTCCTCAGAGATTGGAATTTTCCAAGCATAAGGAAGAAAAGGAGGATACCACTTTTGACATCTTGGAGTAGTTGAAACATATATGCATCCAGATACCCCTATTTAAAACCATAAAAGATGCTCCCATATATGGGAAGGTGATCAAGGAAGCATGCCTCAAGAAGCCAGGTAGAGAGAAGAGAGACCTGACTACGGTCCATGTGATGGGACAAATCACTGACATCATGCTTGGAAAAGTGACTATTCTCGAGTAAAATGATATGGGTAGTCCTGTAGTAGCAGTTGTTATCAACGGGATCCAAGTAAAGAACACCCTAATTGATTTGGGGGTAGCAATCAATGTATTGACTAAGGACATCCTCCAGAAACTAAATGTTGCAAGCATGAAATCTACTCCTATTGTCCTACAACTTACTGATAGTCCTACTATGAAGCCTGATGGTATAGAAGACCTTGCAGTAATTCTAGATTCTTGGGAGTATCCATTAGATGCTTATATTGGGTGTCAGTCAGGTCACATGACTATTTCTAGTGCCAGGAGTACTAAAATGCTTGTTGTTTATCCTCCTGCTCAGTTGACCCATAATGAAGAGGATTATGTATGGCCACATGTTGGTGAAGAAGCCAAGGAAGTTAACTCAGTGGTGCAGCTCATGATGTTAGTTGGAAGCCCTTTCTTTCAACTTCATGATGAAGATGAAATGTTATCTAGTGTAATTTAGAACCATTGTGAAGTTGGAGAAGCATCATCCTCTCACACATCTAGTTTTGCTAATCCCGTGAAAACACTTATGTCTATTTCGCCTACTCTTCCTATAGCCACTCTTCCTACAGCCACTATGTCTATAGATAAACTTCCTATAGCAATAGGCATGTTCCATACCATGATACCATATGAGCTCAAGGTACCATGTGTTAATGAAGTAGCTATGATAGAATTGACTATTCAAGTACATGTGTCTAAAGGAAGATATTTGAATATTAACAAGAAGTTAAGTTTGAATATTAACAAGAAGTTAAGTGATGAGTAGCAACTGTTATTGGAAAACCTGTTAAGGACCCATCAACATGCATTTGCATGGGATTATCATGATATGAAGGGATTGGATCCTAAACTTTGTACCCGCATAATTTATATCAGAGATGATTGTCAACCAGTAAGGCAGCCTCAACAAAGGTTCAACCCTGCATTGAGAGAAATTGTTAAAACAAAACTACAAAAATTGTTAGATGATGGATTTGTATATCTTATTTCAGACAGCCAATGGGTGTCTCCATTAGTGATTGTGCTAAAAAAGGGAGGAAAATGGTGAGTTTTTTTTTATTACAAACAACTTAATGCTACCACTAAGAAAGACCATTTCCCCTTTCCCTTCATTGATCAAGTTTTGGACACACTTGCAGGAAAGCAATACTTTTTTGTCCTAGAACTATTCAATGGCTACAACTAGATTCAAATTGCACCTGCAGACCAAGAGAAGATGACCTTCACCTGTCCATGGGGAATGTATGCCTATTTGATACTTCCTTTTCGCCTATGCAATGCACCTACAACTTTCCAAAGAGCAGTCATGAGCATATTTTTCAGACATCTCCCTTCACTGTATGGAGATCTATATGGATGAATTTACCACCTATGGTGTTGATTTTAATGAAGCATTGGAGAATCTCAGGAAGGTTCTACAGAGATGTGAAGACCAAATTCATGTCCTTGAATATTAAAAGTGCTTCATGATGATATAGGAAGGTGTAGTTCTTGGCCACTCCATTTCTCACAAAGGAATCCAAGTCAACCCTACAAAAAGTAAGGTAATTACTAATCTACCTACACCTGGAAAACAAAAGGATGTTAGGAGTTTATTGGGACATGTAGGATATTATAGGCAGTTTATCAAAGACTTAAGCAAAATGGCAGCACCATTGTACACTCTCCTAACAAAAGATGTTGAATTCCAATGGACAAAAGATTGTGACAGAGCATTTTCTAATTTGAAGGAAGCCTTGACCCATGCTTATATTTTGAAAGGACCTAATTGGGAGATCCCTTTTCACATTCATACAGATGCCTCAGATTATCCCATAGGAGTAGTTTTAGGATAGAAAGAGAGAGTCATGCAACTAAATGCTTTGGATGAGATGAGAAGAGCAACCTTGCACCACACTAAAGTAGTGCAAAATTAGAGGATGAGATGACATGATAAATTTATCAAAGAGAATAAATTTTAGCCAAGTGACTGGGCATTGTTATATGACTCAAAGTTATTAGAATTAGGTGTTGTACACCTTTCATAATATTTGTAATTTTTAATTTATTATTGTGTGTGGTGCACCTAGGGGTACCTAGATGGATGTGCATCACTAGGAGCTATAATGTTGGGGCCACTTTATGTTGTATGTAACATTGCGACTTAATTGTAAAATGTAATTATTTAATATTGGGGAAGAATAATAAAATATAATAAAGTACCCATTATTAAATGTGGGGTCACATGATTGTAAGTTCATGGTTTTGGGAACAAGATTTATGTAATACCACTTGGTGGTTTTGTGGAAGCTTGTTTCTATAAAAGCAACCACAAAAGTAGTTGTTTAGGGTTGGAGAGTTTATTGTAGGTTAGTAGGTTGAGCTTGTGCATGTGTGAGGGTTTGAAGCATGGCATGTGATGTGTGGATTCATGTTTGGTCACATGGAATGCATGGATAGCTTGTGCATTAGAAATGTTCATGGAGTCTCTGCAGATGTATTGTAATGGGTTTTCATTGCTGAATAATACATGAAGTGTGGATGCTTTTGGAGGCTGGGTTTTTTTCCCTCTTGAGGGTTTCCCTAGGGTATATCTTGTGTCATATTTCATGGGTATGTTTTCTATTCTCTTGCATGTTGATTTTGAGCACTTATTTGCATGTTTTCAAATTTGGGTTATGTGGAAATTGTCATTATATGGCTGCAAGTTTCCTTACAAGTGGTATCAGAGCATTGGTTGTGGATTGAATAACCCTAGGTTGCATGAGAGAATGAAAGGAAATGGCAAGATATAAGGGTTTTGCAAGTGTTTTATTGCAGAACTGAGGGTTTTGAGTTTGTTCTTTTGATGGGTTATTTGCAAATTTGGGGTGTGAATATTTTTGGCAAACTAGGGTTTTCTTGGTTGTGCATTCAAATGAGGGTTTTGTAGGGGAATTTCACAAATGAACTCCTAGGACAAAATGGGCCTCATGGTTGGATTCAGGTTGGTTGAGAGACAAATTTTGATATATAATTTGCTCTATTTTAGAAAAGTGGAAAAAAGACAAAAAAGTTTTAGTAAAAGGGCCTAATTGCAATCGTATGGCCGTCAATGTCGTACGCAAAAAATAATTTATTTATTTTTTTAAACATCTCATCGTTATTATTCTTTAACCTACAAAATAAATCAAAAATAAATTAAAAAATCACATATTAAAAACCCCGCAGAAATTTTTTTACTAGAAATTTTTTTAAATAAAAAAGTGGAAATTTTTTTTGCGGGGGCAGGACCCCCGCCCGTACCCATCTACCAGGCATTAACAGTGCTGATAGGGATACCAGTGGGTACTCCCTGATGACAGTTGTCAATGTCCTTTGCTAACGGCTGGGTTGGTGGGGACCAACCCATGTACTACTGGCTGGCATGCCTTAAAAAGTCCACTCAAAATTTTTTAAATTATTTTTTAAAATGAAATTTAATTTCTAAAAATTCTACCATAATTTCTTTAATTGCCACCAACAATTTTTTTGAAATATGAAATTTAAATGAAATAAATTGTTGGTCAAGTTCAGTGATGGAAAAATGGAGTTTTAAAAAAAAAAATTAAACTAGATTTAAATCTATTTTGGATTCCACCACCAAGGGTGGCTAAGAAAATTTTGCCTCACCTTCAAACTACACTTTTACTTCGGAGGGGCATAACTTTCACCCAGTATGTCAGATTTTTGACTTCTTATAGTCGTTGGAAAGCTAGTTCCAAGAATTATGTTGTGGTACAAGTTTGGTTCATTGATTTTGTATTTTTGATAGTTTTTTTCTTGGTGGAAGTCAGGTGTTCATTTTGAGTTTTGAGAGGGCATATCGAGTGCATACGGAGTCAGATTTTGGACTTCAAATAGTCAACAAAAAGCTTGTTCAAATTACTACATAGTGGATCAGGTTTGGAGTTATTTTGGCATGGTTTATTTTCTATTTTTCTCACCTAAGTTGTTTATGGGTCTCTTTGAATATGGAGATATTATGAGCTTATGGATGATTGGATTTTGGTGTTTTGATATTGGATTCATTATATGCTAAGTTGTACATATTAGATTATTCTCATTTGACATGGTTATTGGTATATGTTTGGATTTGTATGTTGCATTATTGTATCTACAAGTTGTGCAATGTTGCAGGTGGTCGATACTTACTTGTTGCACGTATGACTTGGACATGGGTTGTCTTTTCCCATTGATATTTCAGTTTTGATGCATGTTTATTTTTGGTGGCTTGGTTTAGTCACTTGGTTTATAGGTTTTGATGTCATGTTGAGGAGGTGAGATGGTATTAATAGGTACAATCATGATATGAGACCTATGCAGTTGACTATGATTATGTAGATATGTTGATACAGTTGGATTGAGGTGTTGGTACATTTGGTTGTGATCATGATGTCAGGGATATTTCTTGTGCATTAGAGACTTTGGAATGTCATGATGGTTTATGCAGGTGCATTGTTAGTGGTGTTGGGTTGGATCTTGATTCAGGTTGTGGCAATGTATCTTCTTGGTTTGAGGAGATTGGTATCATGATGTCATGGATAGCTTAGTTACACGATTCAATGGGAGCTTGTGATAGTGATGGATTGGAAGTGATGGATATGATGGTTTGGTTGTGTATCTTCTTTCTTTAGAGGATGGTTATCATGTTGTTATTGAGGGCTTGGATTCACAGGTTTGGTGTGAGCTTATAATAGTGATGTGGTGTTGGTTATGTGCATCATGATGCCATGGGATTGCTCAATATCACAGTTCAGTGGAAGCATTTGGAAATGATATGGATCCATTGTTGATTATGGATGGTTGTATTCAATAAGAGTTGATTGGTGTCATGCAAGAGCTCTTGGATTATTGTGCTACAGTGAGAGTTCTTTGACATCAGGTACTGGAGATGTTTATGTATTGTTTATGACTTGTTGATTTTGATAGGTGATCTTTGGTTGTAGGATGGTTTTTGGTTATTATTTCATGGTTTACTCTTGATTATCGGTTTATATTTGTGGCATGGTACATGTTATGATGATTTTAGCATTTGATCTTCTTTTGAGAGGATGTGAGATCATGGTGGCATGTTTATGTTCTTGATTCTACAGTTGGAGCTATGATTTTGATCTTGGTTGGTTCTCTTTGTATTGAGTACTTTGATCATTTGCTTGGAGTTTAACATGGATTGATTGGTTATAGGTGCTCATGGATACATGGAGAATTAGGTGAAGTTTTGTGTTCTCTTGTGGTTAGAGACATGATTTTGAGATGGTTACTCTTGATGAGATTTCAGCAGGAAGTCTGAGGAGCCTACACCTTGGTTAGACATGAGTTCAACATGGACCTATGAGGAGAGTTTTCTTGGTTGAGTCATGATGAATTGGATATCTTGGAGGAGCATTCTCATTCCCCACTCTTGGTCTACTCGTGGTTCACTTGAGAGGTATTTCTCATTTTTCTTTCAGGTGCATTATGTTTATGATTTGTCTTCTCATGGATATGGATCTTGAGTCATGGATATTTGATTCTACAGGGTTCATTTGAGCAGTGTTGGCATGTTTTATCTCCTTGTACATGTTGGGTTTAGGAGATGGTTTATTGGGCTGATTTCCTTGGTTTGGGAATGGTTACAATGAGTTTGATCTTCTTGTTTTGAGATGCTTACATCCATGATTAGTTACATGATATATATGTTATTATTGATCTTGGTGATTAGACAGTTGGATGTTGTTATGGATTTTGTTATGGGGTGTTGTGGAGGAGATCATACTTGACACAGTTGGCATTTAGAGGTGTGTGTGTAGGAGGACATGCTACAGGTGTTTGGTTTGCAGGTTTTGCATATCATTGTGGATGTTCCTTGGTACTAAATGTTTACTTCTATGTGATGTTGTTAGTAGACTTGGTATGCCTTGATCACTTGTGATGGTGCCTTATTTCTAGAATGTTAACAAAGTGATGCATTGTATGTGCTCATTCTAGGTTAGCATTCATCTAGACATTTCCCATGCAGTGAGAGCTCTTGGATGTGTATGTTACTCTTTGACAGGTTTGCACATGGAGTTTGTTATTATGGTTTATGGGTGGATATGTGATGGCATGAGTTTACTATGTTATGTATACCTTGGAGGTATGGATAGTTGGATGTGTTGGTATTTTTTGTGGATGTCATTTCAGCTATGGTGGTTTATTCTTGATAGCTACTGGTGCATATTCATTACCTTTAGATTGAGTGTTTGTGTTTTGAGATATCAATTTGAGGCAAGTTTATGATTCTTTGTGACAATTAGTGTGACATCTCTTTGGGTGTGTTCTTATCTTAGTGAATTGGCATGGTGGAGGATGAGAGCATTCATGGATGAGATGGTGGTCACCTTGGTTCTTTTTATAGGTATCTTGATGGAGCACATGGAGCACTTGGATTCCAAGATGGTACATGTTGCCTATGGAATCTTGATGTTTGAGCTTACTTGTTACCCCATTATGCAATGTATACAAGTGGGAGATTGTTAGAATTAGGTGTTTTACACCTTGCATAATATTTGTAATGTTTAATTTATTATTTTGTGTGTGGTGCACCTAGGGGTACCTAGATGGATGTGCATTACTAGGAGCTATAATGTTGGGGCCACTTTATGTTGTATGTAACATTGGGACTTAATTGTAAAATTTAATTATTTAATATTGGGGAAGAATAATAAAATATAATAAAGTACCCATTATTAAATGTGGGGTCACATGATTGTAAGTTCATGGTTTATGTAATACCACTTGGTAGTTTTGTGGGAGCTTGTTTCTATAAAAGTGACCACAAGGGTGGTTGTTTAGGGTTGGAGAGTTTATTGCAGGTTAGCAGGTTGAGCTTATGCATGTGTGAGGGTTTGAAGCATGGGATGGGATGTGTGGATTCATGCTTGGTCACATGGAATGGATGGATAGCTTGTGCTTCAGAAGTGTTCATGGAGTCTCTACAGATGTATTGTAATGGGTTTTCATTGCTCAATAATAAATGGAGTGTGGATGCTTTTGGAGGCTGGGTTTTTTTTTCCTCTTGAGGGTTTTACTAGGGTATATCTTGTGTCATCTTTCATGGGTATGTTTTCTATTCTCTTGCATGTTGATTTTGAGCACTTATTTGCATGTTTTTAGATTTGGGTTATGTGGAAATTGTCATTATATGGCTGTAAATTTCTTTACAAAAGTATTAGGATAATGTAGGAAAATTACAAACAAGGTGGCTAGGACTGTAAAAAAGTTATTGAGGTCTTTCCTAATGGAGTTGTTTAGCTCTCCGTCATTGACCCTGTTAGATTCAAGTTACTTGTTAATGGTCATCATCTCAGATTATATCATGAGCCAGCCTCCAAGGAAGTGTTTCTGTAACAATTCACCAAGTGTTCAACACACGAGCTTCATGAAGCCGAAGTGGTGGACCTAGCATCCCACCTTTTGGCTAAATTAAGGTACGTACTTTTCATAATAAATATTTCCACTTTAGTGGAAATCCATTTCTTCATCTGTCCACCCATCCGTCCATCTATATCATATTTCTCTCTCTTCCATCATTTCATTCTACCTCACTTCACTTCACTTCACTTTCATTAATTACTAAATTATTTCTAAAAAAGGTGAAACAAAACTTTCTCTCCATGATCTTTGTAACACATCCTTCACACGCTCGGGTATGTATGAGTTAATTCTCATTTCTTAATTACCTTTTAAGTGCATTTATTTAATCATGGCATGTTACTATAGGTGATTACATAACATATCATTACTTCCTATCAATTCACCATTCCCTTCTCACATGTGTGGATACATGTCCAAAATTAGGTTGGGGGAATAAAAAAAGGAAAATATATTGCTCATGTGTCAAATCATAATTTGGCTACATTAGAAAATTTAAATAAGCTGATTTGGAAATTTGGCTCACATGTGTGAGGTGATGTTAACTGAGCTGCCAATTCTTTCCATTATTTCTCTCATTTATCACCCATTTTCTCGCCTTAATTTCACTATCGTAGTCTTGAGTTATAAGCAGTAAATGGAAAAAAGAGAGACAAAGAAGGAAATGCAATCGACACTGGTAGTGTAAATTTAGCAGAAAAGGTGTTGGATTTCAGGCAGGAATTGTAGAGGAAAGAAATTTTGTAGAGTGACAATGATTTCAGATGATGGGAGGAGGCTTAATTTGGAATGAGTGCTCAGGTCATGATGTTTTGTTGCAAGATGCATAATGCCTGGTAGAATTTCAATGTTGTGGATGGCTTGATTATTCCATGAAGTTGGATGGCTTTGATGAAGGCATTGCACTTGAATTCACTCAAACATTCTCTGAAGGAAAAGCCACAATAAAAGGGTTAGAAGTTGTGGCAATTGAGGAGAGATTTTCAAAAGTTTAAGGGTTACCTACTGATGGCGAGCATTACCCTACCTCTAGGGATGCCAGGTCAGCCAGAGAAAAATTTATAGTACATGGTGACCCACCAATTAGCATAGATAAACAAGGTGCAAAGAGGACATCTCTGCCTGAACCATGGAAGTAGGCAACTGTCTACATTATAAGGTATATCACCTATGAGGGATGTTTGTCAAACTTGCATTTAGTACATTTCAATCTCTTGAGCCAAATGAGGCATGAAAGGAGGATGAACATGCCCAATGTTCTATACAATCTTCTCTCCATCATGGCAGCCTAAACAAAAAAAGGTAGTGACAACTCTGTCTCCCACCATTGATTGATAAAATTATTGGTTAAGAAATCTTTGCATAGTGTATCTGAGATGTCCTAGGAAGAATTTTTAAATGTTGATCAATTTAGACCTAAGGAACTATAACCTAGGGTTTTACCCTAACCCCATAGGATTAGCAGAAGATTAAGCATAGTTGAAGCCACTCCTGGTGCTAGTTCTAGTATGAATCCTCCTGCAGCAACAAAAGAAGCCATAAACATTAGTTCCTCTAAAATAGAGCATTCAAAAAAAGAAAGCTCTTCATCTGATTCTAATGATGAAGTCCCCCTACAAACCCTAATAAGAACCAGGGCATGAAGGAAAGAGGCTAAAACAAGAAAAGAAAAAGAAAAATCCCAAACACAACCAGTAGGGAAAGAGGTGTCGAGTGCTAGGAAGAGAAAGGTTGGCCCTATTCATTATATAGCCAAAGGAAAATGTAAGAGCACCCCTAGGAAGTCAAAACCAACTAGGTTGGCTTTTTGTATGCCTTCATAGGAAAGCCATGGGCATGATGAGACATCACATGGGGACATTGAAGCTCCAATGGAATAAGAGCATGTTGAAGAAAAAGAAGAGGATATATTTGAGAGAGCAACAAAAATGACACTGACAGACCTTGCTAATATTGCAAAAGAGTTTGAGGATGAGTAGGGGTTCCTGCAACAAAACCAAGAACAAGAGTAGGAGTTCTTGCATCCATAGCAAGAAGCACAACAAGAGCCAGAGCAAAACCAAGAACAAGAACAAGAGGTCTTGCAGCAAGAAGGGGGCAAAGAAATAGTACCCCTACAGCCAAAGACAATAGGACAACCCGAGTTCATGTAGATAGTACCATATGGGGAGCAGCCATCAACAAAAACACTGGTAGGAATTCATAACCCTCTTGATTTTATGGTTCATGCGACAATTTTAAATTTATGGAAAGAAATAGAAAGGAGGGAGGAAGAATGGAAACAAGAGAGGAAGAGACTAAAAAAAGAAATTCAAGAGAGGGATGAGGTTATTAAGGAGAAAAATGAGGAGATTGCTACTTTGAAGAAGAAAGTAGATAACATTGTGATCCTGGTGCCACAAATTCTAGAATATAGAGCTCCTCTAAGGGTTTATACCCTGCACTTGAGAGAGAAATATCTCTTTTTCAAGTTGTAAAAAAATGTTTCAGATTTAAACCCCTCCATTGAAACCCCTACCGAATTCTTCAATTCCTATAGGATTGCTTGCCTTGAGATGAAAAAATTGTTATGTGAATTCTATTTGCACAATTATGCTCATGCAGGATCATGATTGGAACTCATTGCTATATGTTGGGGATATTTAGCTGCGAGAATTTATGTCTTGGGTACAAAATGAGATTAATTGGGGTGAGCAGAACAATACTTATAAGAAAATGGAATCTAACATCCCCTTAGCGATTAGGGATGATTCAATCCACCCAAGGGATATTCACAGGGAATAGCTCAAGATACATCTCAGACCAAGCTATGGTGATAGAATCATGCCCTAGATTGAAGTTGTCTACAGTAAATATGAGGTCAAAGCAGTAGCAAAAGAGGAGCTTGTAAGAGGATACCTGGCCCAATGATGGAATAGTTTAACGGGTGAGCTAAAACAAGCCAAGACCCATTCTATTCACAATTATGTTGTAGCATTGAAGCGAATTGATAGGTATATCCAAATTGATAGAGCAAAGGGGAGATTTTGGCTTCCCCTGACTTTCCAGCCACCTATTCTCATGTGGCCAGTACCAAAGTACAGATTCTACCAATATGATATTGCTACAAAAAGGAAAAGATGGAACAAATTTGACAAATTGGGAGGATTTTATTGGGATCCAAACTCGTGCTCTATTGAGACAAATGTTGGCTAGTTGGTAGTTGCAAACTTCAGAGCTTTGACCAAACAAAAGAATATCCCTTACATTGTTGGAGGACCAACAAGACATTAGGTTGGGGGGGAATGATGAGCTTAGTTTTTGGTCAAATTTTGGGTAGAATCTATAGTCCATTTGTTGGTAGTGTCATAAACTTTAGTAGTTGAATGTTAATATTTGCATAATGTTTCCCTCAAACCATTGGCATTGGGTTTAACACTATCTCTATGAAGTTTTAATGACATTGGAATATTATGTGGATTATCTATATTGATTTTTCCTATGATAGATGAATGTTCTTTAAGGTGATTATAGATGTACAATTATTATGTGTACTGAAATTGCCATGCAAGACACAATTTTTGGATGCTAAGTTGAGAAAGGAAACCGCCAGATGATCATGTAGGGGAATCATTCAAAGGAGTCAACAAAAGAATGACGACAATGGATTCCCCATGATAGCCAATTGTAATAGCCTTGTATTTATGGCATTGAGCAATCACAAGCTTTACTAGAGTGTTGAGTCCATGTTTGGGAATGCATGTCTGACTAGATTCCCTATAGACGTAACCGCTCTACAAATCTTTTCCTCGTTTTCTCTAAATGGTGTCCTCTCAATTAGTGGGAATTGGCCACCCTATTTAGCTAGTAGTACAAATAAGGATTTGAATCTTCTTCTTTGAGGTTCTTAGTTCTTGATTGTTGTTGTTAGATTATATTGATGATGTATTAATCATTATCCATTTTTCAATACAACCATGTTGATACTCTGTTTACACATTTTTCAATGAATGAGATGATAGTCTGAGTTTAAGCATTTGAGTTTGTATTAGTCTTAGTGGATACTCATCCAAGGGGGGCCACTTGGTGAGTAATCCATTCTTTAGAGTAATTATTTTAGTTATTATTTCATGTTTTTTCCTTAGTTCAAAATTTGGCATCGACTATTCCTGCAGCCACTAGAATTCTATTTTGTGACTATTCTTGTAGCCAAAGTAGACAGAGTAGTTTCCTATTTGTTTTCCCAAATCTTTATTCTTGTTATGCATTTTAGCTTAGCATGGTTTTCAATTGATGTTCAGTCTTGCTTTATTTCTTTCCAAGTAGTTTGCTTTTCATTATTGCATTTTTCTTAGTTGTAGTGTAGACATGGCTACTTTGAGTTCCTAGTGCACATACAGTATTGACCCATTTCAAGTTTATGTCCCTAGGTTGACAAGTTAAATGAACTTCATGATGATTGAGATAGCTATTTAGGTTAGATGTCCAATCTCTGAATCATGGCTATAAAGGCCTAGTTATTTAATCATTGTAGGAGGCCAACAAAGGATACTTGTCAAATTGTCTCCCAAAAGGCCGAGTGGTATTGTAATTATAGAACTAACTCTAGATACTATTTTAGTATGTCATGCTTCTCCAAGATCACCTTGTGAACAACCACCTTCTAAAAAATAAAAGACACAAGAGATAGACCCACTTGTTTCCTATGAAATAAGTGAGGAGGTTGGAGATACAGAAGAAGTAGTTAATGTGTTAAGAAATTTCAAGGATTATGTTGAAGTGGACCAACCTATGCTTGAAACTAAAGCCCACAAGCCTGAAGCTAGAGTCGATATTGAGGTACAAGGAGAAAGAGAAATGCATGAGGATGACAAGGTAGTCGCGGCTCACAAGTTCTTGGAAGATGATAAATATATCAAAACCCCTAAAATTAAATATTTTTGGAATAAGATGAAAATGAGAGAGTAGTAAGTGAGGGTTGAAATAAATAAGATGGGCATGACCAGATATTAGCCCAAACTTTTAATGAATTAAGCATTGATACTATTGATGTCAGCCCATAAGAAGCTAAAGAGATGACTTTGAAAAGTATTATATTTATTGTCCCTTCTATGGAATTAAAGAAAATGTTTTTACTTGATCAAGTGAGAGCACAAGAGGACCCAATGCTAAGTTTTTAGTTTGACTCAGATGAAGGGGTAAGTGGCACAGGCTATAACCCTAAGATTGAAACCTTGGAATTCTGGGCCAAACAAAAGAGTACACAAAAACCAAGGTTACTAGATTTAGTTAAAGACATGAAAGGGAGAGCTATGGTGAAAACATTATAGGATACATCTCATCTAGAAGCTCCAACCATGAAAATTCATTTAGCTATGTTCACCCAAGCTGCAGTTAAGGAGATGGAAGCTAGATTGGAAGAGTACAAAAAGGAAAAAAAGTTTTTAAATGATGAATTCAATAAATTGTTCATGAAAAAGGTGAAGTTGAAGGAACAATTTAAAGGAGAAGACCCCTCACAAAACCAGGAAATAATGTTATACTAGCATCCTCCTAATCCACCAGTTCATATAGAAAGTGCTTCTACTGAACAAGTGATCATTCTTAGGCAGGAGATTGAAGAGTGAAAGAAAGCCAACAATGAGGGTAAGGAAGGAGTGAATAAGAAAATCTAATTTTTTTTAGAGAAGGTCCTTGAGCATAGTATAAAGCTAATTGTGGATAATTTGGAAAGTGTGTATGATTGCTACAACTCACTGACATAGGGAATTGCTTAGATGAAAACAAATCTACCCATACTGGATCCCCTTTTTAAGAATTAGCAGCCCATACTCCACACATAGGTAAACTTTTGTAAAATCTTATAGAGGAGTATTGAGGCTCCTACAACATTAAAACCTATAGAGTATATGGCTAAAATAGTTATAGGTGAATTACAATATATGCAAGGATAGGACCAAAAGATCATAACAAGAATAGATTCATTTCATACTCTAAATCAGTGGTTTGTGCCAAAACTATTTAAATGTGATGACCACTTGAAGGACCTCAATGAATAGAAGAGTGAATTTGGCTAGATTGTTCAACAATACATCACTCACATACAAAAGGATGGTGAGTTGAGTCTTGACAGGTTTGACTTAATCATGGATGGAGTAATAGTGTTGGATGTTGGATATTATAAGTTTATCATGGATGGCAAGGTGTTATTATACAACCAATGGAAGATTCACCTTGCAAATATAATGAAAATTCAAGAATACAAATGGCCACATAATTATACACTATAAGAGTGGGAGTAGAGGTCCTCCACCTGAATAGTAGGCCTTGGGGTTGTCACAGTGGAAGAACCACACATTTAGATACACTAATATGGAGAAAGGACCTTGAACATATCTTCAGTGATCACAAGTGCCTTATGGAGATTAACAGACTATGGTTTCATGAGTGTTGTGGACTTCATTAGTTATCTACTTTATCTATTTTATGTCTTAAGGAAAACTAATGTTTAGTTTAGTTTATATGAAGAGGAATGAATTTTGAAAAGATGCCATATTTTGTAATGGTCTGAAGCTTGTTGCTTCTCTTATAAAAGAGAAACCAAGACCAAATTTTGATATCATCATAGGCATTTATAGAAACATATATGAGGATACTTATGTTATATTGCAATATCTATTTGAAATAATCAGTGGACTAGAAGATTTAATCTAGTGCTTTATGGTCTCAATTATTTGTTGATAATACTATGTATGATTGGATTTTTTTATGTATTTTAGGTTGGAATATAGGGGTATATTAGGAATTGGTATCAATTATTTGTTCATAATCATTTTCATTGTTGATTACATTACATTGCACATCTTTCAAACTCAAAGCATTACTTCACATTGCATAACTAATAACTAGATGCTGATAGATGACAAAATTTCAATTACAATATAGTTTTTACAAAGTCAACCTAAGCAATTATGCAGTTAATTCACATTGCATAACTAATAACTAGGAGCAGCTACCAATTGTATTTGCTTGTCATGGCATTCCATGAGACCACATTTCTTTGAGGTATTTTTTCAAACAGTTCACCGCCTTGTCTATGCTACCACATTTTTCATACATATTGTCTACCAAACTATTTTATCAAATAGTTCACTACCTTGTTGCTATGGCTAAAATCCTAAAACAAGTTCTTTCAAACAAGCTATTGATGCTTGGAAAAAATATATCAAAGCATAATAGTAAGCAATAGCATAGACAAGGAAATGAACTAGTTGAAAAAATGCCTTAAAGAAATGTGGTCTCATGGTGATGGAATGCCATGACAATCCATAAAAATTCACTTGTCATAGAATTTTTCATGGCATTTCATCACCATGAGACCACATTTCTTTGTGGATTTTTTTCCAAAGTTCATTGCCTTGTCTATGCTTCCACATTTCCCATACATGTCTACCAAAGTACTTTATCAAACAGTTCACTGCCTTACTATTATGGCCAAAAGCCTAAAATAGGTGATTTCAAACAAGCTATGGATGCTTGGAAAAATTCTATCAAAGCATAATAGTAAGCAACAAGCTATGGTCTCATGTATTTTTTTGGCATGAAAATTGGCATGATTTTACTTGCATTTTTTGTAGGTTTTAAACACATTTTTTGGCAATTTTGTTGTTTGAAATGGGGGAAAATCTCTTTGGTTAGTTTTATGGATTTTTTAATTGTAGGATTCTCACAATTATTGAAAAAGGTAGTGTTCATGAAGGAATGGAAAAATATGTGTAGAGCCTTTGAATTATACCTGTACTATGCAAGGGCATTGAATCATCTAGCAAACCATTTTTTCTTCACAAGGCATCTTTTCTTGTGGAATAGTTGACTAAGACAACTCTTGTTTCAATTGACCACCCTCTCATGAAATCTCATTCATATTATAATCTTGCACGATATTATCATAATAAAGATGATTATGACACCACTAGCTGCTACTACATGGCATCAATCAACGAAATCTAGAGGCCACAAGATTTTGTGCACATGTTCAATTGAATCTAGGAGATCCTAAGAGTTCTCTCTCAAATTTTGAAAAGGTTCTAGATGTCCACTCTGAGAAGTGTGAGAGCTTAAAAGTTGTAGGCCATATATATGCTCAACAAGGATAGGTAGAGAAGGCTTTGGAAATTTTGAGAAAGGAAACTCATATAGATCAACATGATGCCCATGCATTTATGAAGATGGGTGAGTTATTAATATCGACAAACCCCAGTGCAACTTTAGATTCTCTTAAGACAAAAAATTATCTTTTGAAGAAGAGCAGAGAAGAACTGCCCATTGAATTTTTAAACAGCATTAGGGTTCTTAATTTTGAGCATGATGAACTAGAGGTGGCTCAACAAATTTTTATGGAGGCATTAGGAAATGGCATTTGGGTTGAATTCATAAATAAAATCCCCAATGCCAATTCTGCAAAAAAAAAATTATGCACTTTAAGGATATGGAATTCTTCCATCAACTAGAAGAAGGTGGTGTTTCACTTGAGTTAACCATAGGATAAAGTAACAACACTATTTAATCTTGCTAGGTTGTTTGAACAACTACATGATACTAAAAAAACAAAGCTTTTATATAGGCCAAAATTGTTCAAGTTTCCTAATTATGTGGATGAATATCTACATCTTGCAACCATGGCTCAGGCTCAAAATGAGATCCAACTAAGCCTAGAATTGGTTGGGGATGCACTTAAGGTGGATAAAAACACATCAAATACTTTATGTAAGCTTAGCAACATGGAACTGAAAATAGATGACTAGATTAAAGCAAAGAAACAATTAAAGTAGGATGCCAACTTGTCTTGGTTGATGAAGCAAAACAAAAAGTTGATGACAAACGAAGGATTCAAATGGAAAGGAGAAAGAAAGAGGAAGAACTTCGGTGGGTGATGCAACAAGAGGAGCAATTTGAATGTGTGAAGGAATTATGGAAGAGTAAACATAAGGACAAGGATGATGACAATGATGAGGCTGGTCAGTTTGAGAAGAAACAAAAGAAGGAAAAGAAGAAAAAGAAGAAGGATAAGGGCCGCAAGGCTTATGCTTCTTATATGGAGGAACTTGATGTTGCCATGGAAGATGACGAAAATTATATGAGAGATAAGGGACAAGCAGAAAATGCCCAAGATCTTCTTGCAGCTGCAAGTCTAGAAGACTCTAATGATAGCGAGACAAATTCTTTAGTTTCAACAAAAATTATGAAGCAGACATGCATGCTCTAATTATGAAGATGATGAACCATTGTAGAAATAGCATCTAAGAGAAGATGATCCATATGATATGTATAGGCTTCTTGAGATTTAACCAAACCTTGCTCCTATTTTCCAAAAGAAAAATCCCCAAGGCCCATGGGAAATAAATGATGAGCATTTGAGTTTCAAATTGGTTTTGTTTCGAAAAGGGGGCATTACATTGTACATGATTTGTTTGACGATAGAATAATTTAATCCACCTATTTGGATTGTAAAATAAAAATAGATGAATTAATCTATTTTCAATTATAGCTTCTTTTAATCTAGAATCTGATAGAAAAATAAAGTATAATACATTGAAGGACACATAAAATGTTCTAAAATAAAGACTAAAATATTTCCCATAAAAAATAAGAAAGAGGAAAAATGAAAAGATAACATACAAATGATTCATTTGAGGTTTTTGATAAGATTTCATTTAACTATGTCAAATGGATTTGGAAGGGACAAAGCATATTTGATTGAATAAAATTTTGAGGTAGCTTATCTGTCATTATTGTATGCATCATCTTCTCTTGGAATCTGTTTCTATAATGCACCAAGCCTAGAATTGATTGGGGATACACTTAAGGTGGATAAATACTCATCAAATGATTTATGTATGCTTGGCAACATGGAACTGAAAATAGATGACTAGCTTAAAGAAAAAGAAACAATTAAAGTAGCACGCTAACTTGTCTTGGCTGATGAAGAAAAACAAAAAAGTTGATGAAGAATGAAGGATTCAAATGGAAATGAGAAAGAAAAAGGAAGAACTTTGACATGTGATGCAACAAGAGTAATTTGAATGTGTGAAGGAATTATGGAAGAGTAAGTGTAAGGATAGGGATGATGACGATGATGCGGCTGGTCATTCTATGCTTCCTGAGCTTTAACCAAACCTCCCTAAGGTCCGTCGGAAATGAATGACGACCATTTGATTTTCAACAGACTAAAATAGGTTGCCTATAAAAAAAGGAAAGAGGAAAACTAAAAAGACAACATACATATGATTCATTTGAGGTTTTTGATAAGATCTCATTTAACTACGTCAAATGGATTTGGAAGGGACAAAGCATATTTGATTGACTAAAATTTTGAGATAGCTTATATCCATCATCACTGTATGCATCATCTTCTCTTGGAACCTGTTGAAACTCAAATTCTCATCATTCATTTCCCATAGGCATTGGGGATTTTTCTCTTGGAAAATAGGAGCTAGGTTTGGCTAAAGCTTAGGAAGCCTAGACATCATCATCAAATGGATCATCTTCTCTTGGAATATGTTTCTACAATGGTTCAACATCTTCAGAATTAGAGTATGCATATCTCATTCATGATTTTGTTGAAACTGGATAATTTATCTCGCCATCATCAGAATCTTCTAGACCTACTGCTATAGGAAGATCTTGGGCATTTTTTGTATCATCTTTTGCCTTATCACTCATATAATTTTCCTCATCTTCCATGGAAACATTAGGTTCCTCCATATAAGAATCATAAGCCTCGTGGTCCTTATCCTTCTTTTCCTTCTTGTTATTTTCTTCTCAAACTGACTAGCCTTATCATCATCATCATCCCTATCCTTACACTTACTATTCCATGTAATTCCTTCCCACATTCAAATTTCTCCTCTTGTTGCATCACTTGCCAAATTTCTTCCTCTTACTTTCACATTTCCATCTAAATCCTTCATTCTTCATAAGCTTTTCATTTTGTTTCATCAACCAAGACAAGTTGGTGCACTACTTTAATTATTTATTTTTCTTTAAGCCAGTTGCATGTTTTCAGTTCCACATTCCCAAGCATACATAAAGCATTTGATGATTTTTTACCCACCTTAAGTGCATCCCCAATCAATTCTAGGCTTGGTGCATTGTAGAAATAGATTCCAAGAGAAGATGCATACAATGACAATGGATAAGCTACCTCAAAATTTTAGTCAATCAAATATGCTTTGTCCCTTCCAAATTCATTTGACATAGTTAAATGAGATCTTATCAAAAACGTCAAATGAATCACTTGTATTTTATCTTTTCATTTTTCCTCTTTCTTGTTTTTTACGGGCAACCTATTTTAGTCTTTATTTTAGAACATTTTTTGTGTCCTTCAATGTATTATGCTTTATCTTTCTATCAGATTCTAGATTAAAAGAACCTATAATTGAAACTAGATAAATTCATCTATTTTTAATTTACAATCCCAAATAGGTGGATTAAATTATTCTAATGTTAAACAAATATTGTACAATGTAATGTCCCCTTTTCGAAATGAAACCAATTTGAAACTCAAATGCTCATCATTCGTTTCCCATGGGCCTTGGGGATTTTTCTCTTGGAAAATAGGAGTATATTCACAACTCAAGAGGATCGTAATGTCATAAAAGAGGCCACTTAAGTGTTGGCATAAAGACTAGGAAATGTTTATGCTGCAAATGGGGCAACCATTGTGCTAGCTGAAAGGGTTCAATTTGATATTGTAAAGGAAATATTTACACAAGTACAAGAAGCTACTACAGGAAACATCTTTGTTTAGATGCTTGATGTGTGGGTAAATCTAGCACATGTTTACTTTGCACAAGGATAGTTTGCACTTGTAGTGAAAATGTTTATGTTTCAAATGGGGCATCCATTATAAAGTGTTGGCATAGAGACCAAGAAATGTTTATGCTGCAAATAGGGCAGCCATTGTGCTAGATGAAAGGGGTCAAATTGGTATTGCAAAGGAAATCTTTCCACAGGTACAAGAAGTTGCAATAGGAAAAATATTTGTTCAGATGCCTGATGTGTGGGTAAATCTAGGACATGTTTACTTTTCTCAAGGGCAGTTTGCACTTGTAGTGAAAATGTATCAAAATTGTTTATTCTATTTTGGCACTAACACCCAAATTTTATTATATTTAGCTTGAACACATTATGAAGCAGAATAGTGGCAAGATTGTAAAAGAACATTATTAAGAGCAATAGATTGTAATGATCATTTCAAATTTGTGTTTAATGTAATGAGGGTTTCAAATTACCTTTGAATTCACTATAGAGGGCGTCCCCAAATCCAATTTTGCTATAGAGGGCCTCAAAAAATTCAATTTTTTTGTAGCAAACTCTAAATTCCTTTCCCTTGCTCGCCTTTTGAAAAGTCTCTAAGTCCTCTCTAAATCCTTATCGCTCATGCAAGTAGCTTCTATAACTAATCAAAACACCTCATGCCAAGATAACGAATGAAGTGAGGTCAAGCAAGATGAATGAATCTGAAATGAACAAGACGAATGAATTTGCAATGAATGCAAATAATCATGTTAATACATCACAGACATGAATACATGGCACCAATAATTGGTGGAATTGTTTTTTAATTTTTTTTTCTAATTTGGATTTGATGACTAGATATTTAGTCATTTATATTTCTATGACAATAATTTTTTAGTCAATGACCAAATTAGTCATTTATTTACTCATTTATAGCTAGGTTATAAAGAACGAGTAGAATTTAGTCATTTTTAGTTGTTGTGACTAAAAATTTTAGTCACCTAGTCATATATTTTCCAAATTTTACTAGTGTTGGGGATTTCAAAATCAAGAGGGAATGGTACCATTATGATGTTTCGATCAAATGGATATGGACATAGGTTTTATGTATAAGATTTCTTCATTTTTCCCATCCAGATATCTTGCATTTCTTGTGTTAACGCCTTTAGTATAATGCCATATCTTCTAGTGGACTTGGTGGAAGAACATATGTTGCATATGGTGGGATGGTAGATGAAGGGTATGTGGGATTATGATGTGATGGTGTTTTATATGATGCGTATGGTGGTGTAGGATAAGGTGATGATGGCGTAGGCATATATGTTCCTAATGTTCTTGGGTTGACAATGTTTTGTTGAGAGTTGTAGTATAAACCCTATTGTTATGCGAGCAATTGTTGTTGTTGGGAATATTGTTGAGATTGTTGTTACAGTTGGGCTTGTTGATATTGTTGAGATGTTAGGGCTTCTTGCTATACTGCTAAGGCTACTTGATGTTGTTGTTGTTATTGTTGTGTGACTAAGGCTACTTGTTGTTGTTGCTATTATTGTTGTGTGACTAAGGTTGCTTGCTATTGTTGTTGTTGTTGTTGTGTAACTAAGGCTGCTTGTTATTGTTGTTGTTATTGTGCTGCTAGGGTTGCTTGCTATTTGTGTGCTGCTAGGGCTACTTCTTGTTGTTGTTGTTGTTGTGCTGCTAGGGTTGCTTTTTGTTGTTGTTGTTGGTTTTGGGAAACTAAGGTTGCTTGT
This sequence comes from Sequoia sempervirens, assembly GCA_007258455.2. NCBI lineage: Eukaryota > Viridiplantae > Streptophyta > Pinopsida > Cupressales > Cupressaceae > Sequoia > Sequoia sempervirens. Next base: position 25,317,185 of record VDFB02358134.1, on the reverse strand, counting down.
TTTTGTTGTTGGATTATTTCTAGGGTTGCTTATTGTTGTTGTTGAGTGACTAAAGCTACTTGCTATTATTGTTGTTGTTGAACTACTTGTTGATAAGCCTATTAGACTTTTTGTAAAGCTAAGGAATGTGCTTGTAATGTAGGATCAATCAGTGGTTGGGACATCTATGATGGATTTTGGGCATTGATGTTTTGTGTGGATTGTGCATTATTGATGAGAGGTTATGGATTCCCTTGGTTTAGCATGCCTTGCAAGATAGTGGATTGAGATGGATGAATGTAAGTTTGAGGTCTCATTTGATTTTGCATGCCTTGGGGGACAAATGGTAAAGATGAGGATGGTACTATTATATATTATGATGTTAAGGGCACATTAGGACCCTGAGTCCACTAATTGAAAGGGTTCCCTTAACCAATTTTTAGAGGATTCCCTTGTGCTTGAGATGTGGCTAAGATATTACCTTGGTGGATGAGATTTGTGATCATGGGATTGTTTTGATGTGGGTTGATGTTGGATGGGATATATGTGTGTTGGGAAACTACTGGGTTTGATGTATCAACGGGAGGATTGGATGAAGATGTTCCCTATTGCGTTAAGGGTTGATTTTACATGAGGATATTACCTTTCCCTTTTGGGTTTACTTGTGATACTTGGTCCACACTACTTTGCATGATGCTAGGAATATTTGTGGTACTCGTGGGTATGGATGAAGAGGGGTGTCCCTGGTATATTGAAACTATTGTGGAGTAATGAAGTGTAAGTGGTTTATATGGATGTTGGGAATCCTCAAGAAAGGGAAGAGCACCAAATGTTGGTGTCCAAGTGGTCTTTTGGGATGGAGGATTGGTATCGAGGGTACCCACAAGCATGCTACTTTCAAATGGAAGAGTATAGCCAAAGTCCTTAGCAAGACTAGCTACAATACTAGGAGTTAGTGTTTGATTTATCCCTAGTGATGGAGTTGTTTGGATGGTGGATGAATTCAAGCCTTGTGTCAATGGTTGTGTAACAAAAGATGGGGAATTGGGAACTATGTTCTCTAAGGCTTGATGCTCCATGATTTCTTCCCAAGTCCAAATGGATTTTTCATGATTTCTTCTATCTCATATGGTCCTGATGGTGATGAAGGTTGCTATGATGGGGTAATGTGACTTCTTTGATCAAATTATAGAGGATTTGGATCACTTGAGGTAAATGTGACTTCGGTTTTCTCCATGATTCTCTTGTGTTGTGATCTTGTTTTTACCATAAATTTTGGGTCACCTTTGGGAGAGTTATGTTGATATTTGTAATGTTTGAACTCTCTAGTTGACTCAAATCTAGGTAAAAGGGACGCTCTAAGTCTTTTTGGAGCAATGATGATAATGGGAGATGAAAAGATGAGTGGTTCAAAGAGCGATTTTTGCAAACGTTTTGGGACACACTTTTGACTTAAGTTTGATGTTTTGAGGTTTGGATAAAGGATGTTGATGAACTTGGAAATCTTTAGGGTAGACTCATGACCTTCAAGATAAACTAGTTCATAGATAATAACTAACTTCACCAAATGCATGGAAAAGGATTCATTTCACATACAAAGTAGCTAAGTTAGGATTTGGGTTGATAGATGTTTAAGTCCAAAAGTGTTGATGTGTTCAAAATTTTTGCAAATTTTGGTGAAGTGAAGTTTGGATTTTAACAAGGGGTGGATGGAAGTGTTTAACCCAATGTTGACCTAGAGTGAACCTTTGTTTTCAAAGACCAAGGTAGTGAGAAAAATGCTATACCTCTAAAGTTTTCAAATCCTTTGACCAATGATTTAGACAAGTTCAAGATCATGAAAAAGACCATAGTTTTGATTGTAAAAGAATGCATTCAAGTATGGATTGTTCCTTGAAGCACATTTGTAGAAATTGTATACCAACCTAGTTCTATTTTGGTGAAGTGCTAAAAGGTCTTTTTTGATGGCTTTTGGACTAAGATGCCTAAGATTAAAGTGATGACCTATAGACCTCTTAGGGATTCTAATTTTCCATGAGATCATTTAGAGAATTAAAGATTATGAAAAAGAGGATATTTATTGCAATGCAGGAGGTGGTAATATGGGCCTTTCAGCCACAATATCAGCTTGTTCCTCTTCTTCATCTAATATTGTTGTGTTTCGCCACTAAATGGGTGCTTCCTTTCTTTAAAATGTGAAGATTCTCAAACTAATAATTATGTTGGTTTGTTCTCCTTCAATAAGTTCAAAGTTTGGTTGAATGATAGCAGGCGTAAGGTTAGGTTATTCAATGGGAGCGATTGGTCTCCAAATGGTCATGTGGGGTTCAATTTTTCAATTTATCTTGCTTAAATGAATTTATTTTTACTACAAACACTTGTATTGATTAAGTTCAAACTAAATGTCTATGTTTAAAACATCATAAATTTCACAAGGTCCATTTTGTGAAAATCGTGAGGCTGAAGCCATAGTTGCTTATGTTGACTTTGGGAAGTATGGATTTAGATATAAGTCAAGATATTTAGAAATATCTAAGGATAGAAATCCTTAGGAAAAGCACTAATATCAAGGCTATTTCAAATGGTATCCATACTTATACTAAAGGGTTTGAAATTTTGAGGAAGATCATGAATGTTTGGTTGCAATGTTTTGAAACTAAGAAAATTATTAAACTGACTCACAAGAATTTACAACCTTAGGTTCAAAAGATACTACTTGTTGAATCCCCACTTGGATTTCTCCAAACACTAAGACAATGTGAATAGCTAGAGATTTGGTGACACTGGCTCCCCTCCACAGCACACACTTCTCAGGACCATCAAATCTCAAATCTTAAAGATCCAAAGCTCCTAAGGATTTTTCTATTTCAATAATGAATAGTAAAATGTGGGATGGCTTCGAAATGACCATTCTTGCACCCACAAGCATAAAGTTTTTTGGCTTCTAAACAATTGGTTTGTAATAAGAGCTTTTGTTCAAGGCAGCCATACACATGGAAAGATTAGCTCAAGATTATTTCAATCAAGAGGCCTCCCAGTCTCTTCCTAAGAAGAGATTTTAATGTATCACATAGATACTAAGGGTGACACTTGTCGGTATGACACATCCACACCTGTTATTTATGACTTTCATTACAAACACATTTTTATATAAATATTTGAAAGAGCTTGGCTTTAGCTCGTTACTGCTTGGGTCGTTTCCACCTTTCCAAGTGGGGTGGTAGGCCCTCTAAAGATATACAAAATCAAGGAAGTACATTTTTTGTTCGATCTCCCAAGTCAGATGATGCAAGGAGAGAGCATTCAAAGCGCCTTTTCCTTACACTATCATGAGGTTCATTTTTAATCCAAATCAAAATATATGGGTGATTATACAAAATGTCAAAGGAATGCTTTTGATTCCCAAGATTGTTGAGTGACACAAGAGAAGAGCATACATATTCAATGACATAAATGTAAATTGAAAAACATAGCAAACACTCATTAATTTTAACCCTCAAAGCAAAGATAAGTTTATTTTAAGCACCAAATGAACTGTTAATTTGTATTGTTCATTTTTAAACCCAAAGTAAAATGATGTGAGGGTTCAATTTTAACCGATTTGAGTGTTCATTTTAAAACACAATTGAAAGCTAGTGTGGTCCTAATGCATAAGTGAAAATCATGATAAATGAGTTATAATTTCCCCAAAGTGTCGCAACACTTGTTATACTCATAAGATTTAAATACAAGAATGCTTCTTCACTTTGAATTTTATCATCCAACCTATAAAACCCAATTAGCTTAAAAACCAGAACAATGATAGAGGCATGTTAGTGATTTGATGAAGTAAAAAAATTAAAGCACATGCTAAAAAACACATTGTTCTTGTTTACTAGATTAAGAACATTGCAATTCACAATAGTGTCGCTATAAATCAAATGAGCATCACTCTACAGAAGGATAGTGACAACAATAGTGTCACAATTTGGGAGTGTCGTTGTTTGCAAATTCTTAATATCTCTAAAAATTATTAGCAACATCATTTATTTTAATTAGTGTCATTGCACTAATTAGGGGTCACTATGTTAGATGAAAATAGCGTCGCTATATGGTGATGCCTTACAAAAGTGTCATTGAAATTCCCTAGAGCATAATTTTGTGTCTACAAAAAATAAGAAAATGGACTTCAAGAGAAAAAAATAGTTAAATGTGATTAGTTTTTCCCTCCTAGCACCAAAATATGACCAACAAATTAGTATGGGATGACTACACTTGATTCATGAAGAATCAAACCATATTCATGCCACTAAATGTCAATCTACTAGAGATCATTCAATTTAAATTAAACTAAGCATTTATCAAAACTAACATGATAAATTATGAAAGCTTCTTAAAATGCTTACTCTAACCTATTGAAACTTATCCTATTGGGGGAGTGGTGTTGTGTTGATGTGGAACAATGACCCTTTCCCAATCTCGTGGATAATGAGATTGTTTCAGTCAATTTTATTGAAGAAAATTGATGAAACCTTTGTGAGATGTTTGATGCAACATGATTTAAATACTAAACTAACATGATGCAAGCTATTTAATCCAAATTCATGTTAAAATAATTGATATGGATGTATGCAAAGCTAATCTAAATGGATTCTAAGCTAAAATATTGAAACCCTAATTAATAAACAAGCTACATGAATGTGCATCTATATTACCATGGAATTCATTAATGGAAGCTATGCTAATTAATGTGAGTAATTAAGCTGAAATGATACTAAATAAATGGTAAATATGATTGTAAGTGTGAGTGATTTCAACAGCATGTGTTTGCTCTAAAAAAGATGGATCCATTTGTCTCCAAATAGTGCTTTATTTATAAGAGAGCAAATGATAAATGAAGGTTTGAGATCAAAAAGGGTTAATCAATGATCAAAGATGGAAGAATTTAGAGGCATGGATCATGGATTCTCACTAACAAATGAGAATCAATGATGAGATTTAATCAAGGGTTCACATTTGTCCAAACAAACACACTTTCAACTTGCACAAGAGGTCATAAGTTAACTTACACAAGAGATCACAAGTTAACTTGCACAAGAAGTCAAGTTAGTTTGTTACAGAAAAAAGGAATATTCCCCTTTTTCAAATGAGTGAAGAAAGAAAACATTCTTTGGAATATTCTCATGGGTGAGAAAAATAGATATTTAGTTAATTAAAACCAAATTAAGTTGTGCAAAGAAATATTCCATAGGAATATTCCCTTTTTGGAGGAATGTGCAAAGGAGGAATATTCCCTTGCAAGTGGGGGGAATTAGATTGAAATAGGAATTTGATAATTAAATGAAGTTTCAATTATGAAAATTAGGTGAATTAGGATATTGATAATTAAAACAATGTTAATTATGTAATTAAGAGAATTAAATGATTTTTCCTGTATTGGCATGGTGTGATGGTTTATAGGTGGCATTGTTGTTCTTGTCACCAAGGTTCAAACCCCGTTGGTGTGGTATTGTTGAATGGTTGTATTTGGTTCATAGCTCCGGTCAAAAGCGTTTACCCCTTGAATAAAAAAAAAAGAGAATTAAATGATTTTTATTAAATAAAGTGATTTAATGAAAAGGGGGAAAGGTGGAATGATATTTAATTAAATAACTTAGGGTTATTTAATTAAATAAGGAGACTTTAGGGATTAAATTAAATATTTTTTTGTATTTAATTTAACAGGATGAAATGTTAGCATGAAAGGGGGTGAATTAACTTGATTAGATTAATCGGGTTAATAGATGCAAATGAGGCAATTAATTAAATAGTTGGAATAATTTAATTAATTAATCAAAAAGATGATGGTTTTGAGGATGAAATGGTGTTAGTATACCTAATTCAAGTGTACGATATCATTCAGGACACTTTTCAGTGTCTATAATAACACCATCATTGCATTGGCAACAAATTCCCTTGCTGGTCAATCTTACCCAAACACGCCCTTTTGGTCCATCTATCTTTATTCTGGTATAATATTAGGTGGCATAATAAAAAATATTGCCTGAATGTTATGGGGGCTATATTTTCCCTGACTTGCAAAAATCCTTTATGCAATGCTTTCTCAAGATATGAGGCAAAATCATATTCAATGTTTGTCTTAGGGTTTTGGATCCTCATAACCATCATCATTAAACTAAATGGCATTCACTCTTTTGCATCTATCCCAAGCACTTGACAAAGAGAAAAGTAGGTTTTCTTGAAATAGAATTGGAAATTTGTGACAACAAATGGTTTAGTAATAGAAGGGAATATAGGAATCACCCCATTGTTCACATCCCTTTTCATGTAAATGGGGAGTTCATCACTTCTATAGGTTCTCCTCAATCTAGTATATTCTTCTTCACTTCTTTGTAAATCAATTTTAGTCAAGGCTTATTTTTTTAGGTGAACACATTCAATGAAATCCACTTTATTCAACACAACTAATGGTGAACCATCTGGAAATCTCACAGACCTAGTAGCAGGATGATAACTCTAAGCCAATACTCTGATGAACTCTACATCTATAAAAACATTTGGGACAATTAACTTGGCCAAATCTAATTCCCATGGATTTGACATTAGAATCTTGTCCTCTCTTTTTTCATAAAAGTACTAGAACAATTCCCACCCAGAGATAGGGATAAGGGCATCTCTACAACTGTAAGCCACATCTTTAAAAACTTTCTTAAATCCTCTATAATTTGGTGTAGGGAGTTTTCAAGATAGACTATCATAAGGACCTCTTTTTAACCTAAAATTATCCCTTTGTAGTTTAGATTCTTTCTTCTTGGGTGGCATGATGTCCTTTTTAGTTTCAAGTTCTTTCTTCTTGGGTGGCATGATGTTTAACTATCTTACTTCTCCTATACTAGAACAAAATGTAGAATTCCAAACAATAATGTACTCATAAAACTTAATTCACAATGATTTTTGTGCACTTACCTGGGTTACAATGGTTGTAGAACTCCTAGCTCCCCACACATAATTTTTACAAATGAGTGCAAAGAGAATGGCGAGTTATTGGTTTAATAGCTTCTGAGCTCAATTGTGTCAATATTAATATCAACCTTATGCCAAATATTTTTCTTTTAGTTCAAGTTTGAACATGCACCATTGATTTTACAAAATCGGATGGTTGATGTGATTTGTGCATTTAATGCAGCTTCATCGCCACCACTTTCTATAGCTGTCACAAGATAGAGGGTTATAAACCGTTATATTGCATGCTTCTTTGCATTTCACCATCGGGTAGCAGGATCCTTACCTCTATACCACAAGCTTGACTTGTTTAACCTATGGTACTATGGTTTACATTAACAGTCACATATGGCTTACTTTCATACCGCATGATTTGTCACATCCTTCCACGATATAGTGGTTCATACTGCCCTACCACATGCCTTTATGATCTTCCTCACGGGGTGGCAGGTTACTCCACTATACTGCACCCTTGATTTTTCATTCTCACAATATGATGGTTAATGATGTATTTAAATTCTCGAATACCATCCAACCATGTCCCCATCATAATACTTCTGCAGTATGGTGGTAAATATCTTCATGTTGTTTGTTACACACCACCAACCCGCCAAGGGTTCAAATTACTACTAAGGGATTGTGGTAACAGACTGTTAAGGGATTTGGATTTTTTTTAGCTACACATGTTTTTGCTTAAGTATATATGATGAAATTTTGCTTTGAATAGGTCTTTTAGTGTCAGTTAGACCTAAAAAATTTGTATGTTTGTTTATAGTGGGGAGGCTTAGTCAAAAATAAAAAGGAATATAAGGATTAAGGCTCAGGTCATGAAGCTCAAAGTTAATTGTGATGATAGAACTAGGAAATTTTTTAAGGTTCTAACACACCTCATGATGAAGTAGACTATGCTTTTCCTTCATCATTCTTGTGTTATGTTTTTATGAGTTATTCTCTTGTGAATATATCCCTAAGGAAAAATTGTCTGATACCTATAATTGTAAACATCTTCTTGGTTTTTTACTGCAAATTCTTTTTAATATGTAAACTCAATTCTATTTTAAGTTTCCATTTGTAGTTATCAGCGGATTAGAAAGTCAACAGTTATCAACTTATGAACTCAATAAAGTTTTATTGATTCAATTTGTTGATTTATACATTATTGTTTATTTGAACTTCAAGAAATGAAAAAAAGGACTGTAAGGCACAAATTAGATGATAGTGATCATAATGCCAAAATTCCAATGAAAAAATATGAGCACACACGTAGTGAAAAAGTGGCCAAGAATAATGAATATTTATTGAGTCTTGGTTTGACAAGGAAAGTTGTAAATCCACTAAGTAGTATATTATTTGTTTAATAGTTTTTATTGAAATTTTATAGGCAAAATATTTATGTATATAAGACATAAGATGATTTTTTTTGTTTTATAGGAAACTAAAAGAGTGTAAAGAAAATGTGGAGAAAAAACAAAAGGAAAGAAAATATACAGTGTCACCATCTCGTAGAATCTGACACTTTTGTGATTCAACAAATGCAATTGGTGAAAATAATAGTTGTGATGATGTGCAACCTGGTATAGCACATGGTGATGTGCAGCCTAATATAGCACATGGTGATGTGCAACCTGATATATCATATGGTGATGTGCAACATTATGATGATCTTTGAGAACTAATTCTAAGATAGATTATTGAAAAACATCATGGCAAAGGAACAACGCGTTTGTAGATGCTTTTTTCAACATTATTAAAGGATGTGTTTAATGATGTGAAATCTACGAAGACCGATATTGATCTACCTACTCATGCCACACATGATGTTGCCAATGAGGATGAAGTTCCATTTAATGAAAGTCATCAAGAGAGACTGCTTGCATTTGATGTGCCTTAGAGTGCACTTGTTGCATCTAGAACTTTTGATGGAACTAGTGGATTGGCCAAAAATACTAGTAGTGGTAATTTAATAGAAGATGTAGATGCTATTGTCAAAAGAAAAAGATTGAGTCAAGATTTGTGCAAATATATAGAGAGGAATGTAAAAGAAAGAAAATTAGAAGGCAAGAATCCTTTCTTGGTTGAGATATCGAGGGATGGTGAGCCCATTGGGCCAAATGTTGCAAAGTGGGCCACTGAGTTGGGTGTTAGATGTAGGGCCCATTTGGATATTTGCAAATCAAGTTTTGCAAAGCAAGATCCACAAGCTGTGGAAAATGTTATAAAAAAAATGGAAAACATTTTTGAGACTATTGGTGGACAAATCTCTAGGAAATATTACAAGTAAAGGATGAGAATTTTGATGAAAAATAATAGATATAGTTGCAGAAAATAATCATGGGGGGAAAAGAGAGGTTTGAATCCATTCTATCTCCCAAAGAGTGGGAGGCATTGAGAGAAATTATGCATTTCGAAGAATATTTGGCAAAGAGTAACAGAGGCAAGAGAGAAAGAGATAATGTGAGGGTTGGATATACATTTGGCTGAGGTGGGTTGAACACAAAAATGGACAAATTTATAGTAAGTGTGTGGATTTTTGGTTCAATTTAAATTGTGTTATTTATTTTGATTTTTAATTGAACTAACTATGTGTTGAAATTAGCGTTGTATTTTAGGTGGAAAGTAGTAATAGAGAATCAGGTGCAAAAGATATTGTCAATTATATGGTACCACTAGATAATAGTAAATCTAAGAGTAGGATGAAGTGGAAATCTAGTTCATCAATAGAGATTTCACATCCATTTGTTCAATTCCCAATAGGAGCCTCTATAGATCATGTCAACTCAAATGAACTAGGGTACCAAAACTTAATGAGTTGCATATTCAGTCTCACTCAGCAAGTTACGTAGTTGGTTGAATCCATTAACCCTATAATTTCTGCATGGAATGAGCATAAATCCATTGATTTAGATGAGGTAAGAGGCTCTATTGATCTCATTTCTTCTTGTTTGGAAGTTCTATATATAAATTCCTCTTAATATGTAGATTATTGAAATTTGAGCCTAGGAGAATTTAACCCAGTTTCTTTATTGTTGGAGTGATCCAGAAAATGTTCTTTTGGAAAAAATTATAGCTTGCATTCTTTACTTGACTATTGAATGCTTTGTATATTTTTTGCATGATGGTTAAACAACATGCAAAGCAATTTTATCAAAGCAATAGGAAAACAAAAATGCTTTGATGGCGTCAATAGAGCTGTCAATATTGATAGTGATGAAGTGGACAAGAATGTGCAACATAGTCACCTTAGTTATCCTAAAGTTGAGGTCATTAATATAATAGTTGTTAGTTATTTGTCCCAATGTTTTATCATTCTTCATGCTTAAAATGTTCTTTTAGACAAAAAATTATAGCTTTTCTATTCTTTTAGTTATAAGTTAATCTATACCAATGTTTTATCATTCTTCTTTTAGATAAATGTATAGCTTTTGCATTCTTTAAGTTGTAATTTAATATGTCCCAATGTTTTTTCATTGTTCTTTTGAACAAAAAATTATAGATTTTGCATTCTTTAAGTTGTAAGTTAATTTTTCCAATGTTTTGTCATTCTTCATGCTTAAAATGTTCTTTTGGACAAAAATTTATAACTTTTGCATTCTTTACTTAAATTATATTTTTTTTTCTTGATGATTAAACCACATGATGTAGAGATATTATATGAAAGAAGGATAAAAAGAAAAATTCCCTGTCAATATAACTCTTTGCAAAGCTGTACAACTTAATGTCTACAATGACGCTGATAGTGGTTATGATATGAACTCGACGAGCATGCACATGATATTCATAGTGGTAGTTGTGCTAAACCCTAGGTGAGTGCTATGAAACCACATGCAATTAAGTACTATTCAAGTAAGTAATGGTTGTTTTATTATGTAAATAAGGGTAATCATTACCTATTTGATAGAAGCTAGTTAGAATAGTAGTGAAGTGTAATTAGCTAGTATATATAGATTATTGAAATAAGGGAGAGCATATAACTTACATATGGAAGCTTAGAGCTTAGTTGTAATAGAGTATTTTATAAAATCACATACAAAAACTGATTTGTTTCACGACATAAGATATTACATACAACTTCCAAAAACAATATAATGTGTGTTTTGTATCTCAATATAATGTGTATTTTTTTTGTTTTTATAGACATTTATTGATAAACTCCAAGAAGGGGATAAATTTGAGGCCGTGTTGGATCCATTTGATGGTGTTGCTTAGGGCATTGGGAAGATTCACTCACTATCAATTGTACATGGAATCAAATTGAAAGTGATAGGAGATGCAAATGTAAGTATTTTATAGGTCACAAGTAACATACCCCTTCCTTATCTAGAAAAAAATAGATGGAGTTGTCCATTTGAAAGAGAAAGAAGGGACCATCACATGGTGGCCACTAAAATATTTGAAAAAAATGACAAAGTGTTAGCCATAAATGAAAAAGAGAAACAAATGGGTTAGTAGTAGCAGAGTGTGGAGAGTGAAGTTGCAGACAAAGAATGTACTGATCCTGAATAAGTTGAACCAAAAAACAATAGAGAATCTAATTTGGGTGTATATTTTATGAGTAGAATAGAGAATGTTCTATCTTACGCTGCACCTACAATGTAAAACCCCTTGATTATGTTTCTCTTTTTTTTTTTGGGTTCTGCTCATTCAAACTAGTGCATTATAGAAGATGGGATATGTTGTTGTGTAAGTAGTAGACATAGAGAATAGGGGTGCAAAAAAAGAAGTAAATACATAGTAGAGAAAGAGGTACAGAGAAGAGGAAAAGTTACAAAGAGTGCAACATACATGTATGTGCAGTTGTAAATAAGTTGCAACGTAAATTGTCATCAAAATTGCAATATCTTGCATAAGAAAAAAAAGGAATTGTAACTTATTTTTCTCAGTCAAAGCACTAAGAAACACACTTTGTAACAGTAAATTTTTCAAAGAAAAGATACATTTTTGTCTTGTATCTACTATAATAATACATTTTCTCAATAAATTTCAGTATTTTTCCTTCTTAATAGTTGTTTCATTATGTGTAAATAAATGATTGATTATGTTTTTTTGTTTTTTTATATGTTTAAACCTCAATTAAAGCATTGTCTCATTTCCAAAACTTATAGGCAGAATTAGTGAACAAAAATAAATAAATAAACTACTAATTGAATAAATATACTACCAAATAACAAAAATCAATGAATACATATGACTAAATATAATGATTATGCAATTAATAAATAATGTATCCATATACCTACCAATTGACAGAAATTAGTGAACAAAAACAATTAAATAAACTACCAAATTGATTAAAATGATGATTAAAATTAATGACTAAATACACTACCAATGGATGGAAATCATTGAACAAAAATGATTGAATAAGTGACTAGTTTGAAACAATTAATGACTAAAGTAATGACTAAACACATTACCAAATCAACCAAATTAATGACTACATCAATGACCAAATCGATCAACTAAATGACTAAATTAACGACAAAATTGAGCAATCGAATGACTAAAATGGTTTAGTCATCAATTCGGTCATGTTATAAATGACTAGAAATAAACTACTACTAGTCACACGACCATGTTCAGTCATTTATAAGTAGTTTTTAGTAGCTTTTTTAGTCTTTTATTGTTGTTTCTATACTAGTGATAACTTATGTAATTGTAAGGTTGACACATTTTCCCAATTAATCTCCCACTTGTTGAAAACCTTGCAAATACAACATGAGGGTGTATAAAAATCATCTCTTAATTATTGGGGTCCAAGAGGCCCATTGAGTCTGAACACCATCTGGGCTTCTCTGTGCTCACAGGCTTAGTTAAAGAATCAACAACATTCATCAACATCTCTACCTTAACCAACTTCACCCTACCATCTTCAACCATATCTCTAACAAAATGATAATGTACATCAATGTGCTTGGTCCTGGCATGAAATTTTGAGATCTTGGCTAAACATATCGCATTTTGAATGTCACAATAAATTGTCATTGCACCTTATTTTATTTCAATATCTAAACACAGTCTCTTAAGCCAAACAACTTCTTTATGTTTGATGTAAGCATGAGTAGCTACCATATACTCAACTTCAATAGTGGACAAAGAAACCATAGCCCATTGCTTACTCATCCAACTAATTGCACCACCAAATAAATTAAACACATAAGCACTGGCACATTTTCTGCTATCAACATCACTGCCCCAGTCTGAATCCACATAACCATGAATATCAAGGGAAATTTCATCTTCATTCATATTACTATGATAACACATGGAATACTGTGAGGTACCATGCAAATATCTAAAGACTCTTTTAATTGTATCCAATGAACTCTACCAGGATTAGACATATTTCTAGAAACAACTCCCACTGCTTGGGAAATGCTTGGTCTTGTATAAACCATAACATACATCAAACTTCCAACTACACTCTAGTAAGGTACTCTACTCATGTCTTCCATATATGATGGGGATGTTGGACAATTTGAAATAGATAACTTTGTTCCATCTAAAACAAGAACACATAATGGTCTACAATCCTACATATCAAACCTCTATAAAATTGAATTGAAATACTTACTTTGGCCAAGCCATAGCTTTATGTTTACTATATCTCTTTTAATTTCCATCCCAAGAATGTGTTTAGTTGTACCAAGATATTTCATTTCAAATTTAGCAATAAGTTGAGATTTCAGTTATGAAATCATGCCTTTCTCTCCACCAATAAATAACATATCATTAACATATAAGGCAATAAATAGGAAATGATCACCATCAGTTTTATAATAAGCACAATGATCTAATTTAGAACACTCAAATCCTAAACTCAACACTTATGTATCAAATTTTTGGTACCACATCCTAAGACTCTATTTTAGGCCATGCAAAGATTTCTTCAATTTACAAACTAATTTGATTTTACCTTTTACCATGTAGTGCTCTAGTTGTGTCATATAAATATCCTCCTCTAAGTCATCATGAATGAAAGTAGTTTTAACATCCATTTTTTCTCAACCTATAAACCATAAGTAGCGGTAATAGAAAGAAAAAATCTAATGGATATCATTTTTGAAATAGGAGAAAATATCTCACCATAATCAACACCCACAACTTGAGAGTAGCCTTTTGCAACCAACTTTACTTTGTACTTCTCAATACCTCCATCTAAACCAGTCTTTTTCTTAAACACCCATTTGTAACCAATAGGTTTTCGTCCTTCAGACAATGGTACAAGATCCCATGTATCATTCTTTTTCAAAGCTGTCATTTCTTCATCCAAAACAATATTTCAAGATTTTGCATCATTCATACCTAATGCCTCTTCTACCGATCTACGTTCATCCATGTTAGTATTCAAAGCAAAAATACATCTCCAATCATTAGGTGAATACCTTTTAGGTGGTCTTTTATGCCTTGTAGACCTATGAACAAGCTAAGTTAGGGGTTCTTCCTCCTCTTTTGAAGATTTAGAGCTATATGAGTTCTCCTCAACTTCTTGTCTATCCATGGGCATCGATTCAACTTTCTTAGGCGTAGAAGCAAATTGAACCACATCTTCCTATTTACTTTGTTTTGGTTGTAATGTAACAGAAGAAGACTTAGTTTCTCTAAAAATAACACTTCTACTATGTATTAACTTCTATGCAATAGTATGCCAAAGTTTGTATCCTTTTGCACCATAACAATATCCAATGAAGATACATTTCACAACCTTGTTCTCCAACTTTGTTTGCTTCTCCTTTAGCACATGTGCATATTTGTCACACCAAAAAAATCTAAGATGTCTTAATGAAGGATTATGGCTCAACCATTCCTCTATAGGTGTCTTATCAACAAGAGCTAATGCAGGAGACCTATTAACTAGGTAACAAGTAGTGGCAATAGCTTAAACCTAGAACCTTTGTTCTAGACCAACACCACTCAACATACTCCTAGCCTTCTCCATCAGTGTCCTATTCATTCTTTCTACGACTCCATTCTACTATGGAGATTATAGAGTTGTCTTTTGTCTATGAATATCAAAATGTTTACAGAAATTTTCAAAATAATTAGAGAAAAATTCACCGCCATTATCAGTCCTCAAACATTTCTTTTCTAGTCTGCAACTCAACCATTGCTTTAAATTCTTTAAATCGATTGAAAAATTTAGATTTATTCTTTAGAAGTATACCCATATCCTTCTACTATAATCATCAATAAATGAAACATAACATGTGGATTTACTAATTGAAGGAACATCTACAAGACCAAACACATAAGAATGAATAAGATCTAATGCACCACAATATTTTTGAGAACTCAAGTAAAACTGAACATGGTTTTTTTTCCATAAATACAAAGCTCACAAAAATCAAATTCAAGATTACAATCAAATAGCCCTTCAATAAGGTTTTTTATTTTTCAAGGTCTTTAGACCCTTTTATCCAATGTGGCCAAGCCTCTAGTGCCATAACACAATTTTATATGTAGGTAACTTTGATTCAAAAGAAAGAGCACCTATGGATACCCAAAAGCCATGACCATCTGCTAAAGGTGAAACACTCACTTCTTAAACAGAAGTACTATTGCACTCAATAGTGCATGCAACAAGATTATACAATGTGCCATATTTGACACCTCTAGTAGTCACCATAGCACCTCTAACCATCTTCCATCTTGCATCAGAAAATGCTAGCTGCACACCTGCATCTATTAGTCTTCTCACAAATAAAAAAATTTATGCTAAACCAAGGATATGCAACACACCATTAATCCTTTTTAATCTACAATCAAGAATCCTAATTTTAACTTTACCATGACCAACAATGTTTAAATGAGAATCATCACCCCAAGTACACCTTATCAAGCCATCAAATTCTTCATATTCAAAAAACTAATCCCTATTAAAGGTCATATGGAAATATGCACCTGAGTCAATTAACCATGCATATTACCTACATGAGTTTCCAAATTTGTAATGAATGCATCACCATCTTCCTTCTTGGACACAGAATTAGAATCAAATTTCTTCTTTTTCTTCTTCTTTTCTACTTCGTATTCCTTGTGAACATGTCCAGGCTTACCATAGTTCCAGCAAATAACTTTGGACTTTCTAGGAGACTTAGATCTCCCCTTGGACTTGGATTTGTCATGCTTCTCATTCTTATTGCCTTTCTCCTTAGGTATTCCATGAACATTCAGGGCCTCCTTAGCAGTGATGGATACCTTCCTCCTCATCTCTTCAAAAAACAAAGAACTCACCACATCTTCAATCTTCAATATAATAGAAGTACTCCCAATCGACATAACGAGAGAATCCCACGAATCAAGCAAAGAACAAAGTAGGATCTGACATTTCTCTTCCTCATCCATTTTGACACCTATTGATTCCAAATAAGCCACAGCATATTAAATGCTTCTAGGTGGTTTGTAATTCGTCCACCCTCTTCCATTATCAAGGAATATAATTTCTTCCTCAAGAAAACCTTGTTCACTAAATATTTTGCTTGATACATCTCACCAAGCTTCTTCCATAGTTTTTGTGTAGAGGTCTCTTCATGGAAATTGATTAAAAGAGAGTCTTCCAAGAATAATTTGATTAGAACCTTGGCTTTATGATCCATAATATCATATTGAGTAGCTTGAGTAGGATTTGCAGGCCTTGAAACATTCTCATCAACAACATCCCATAGATCTCAATCTATCAATAGATCCTCCATCTTCAACTTCCACATTTCAAAATTATTTCCACAAAATTTATCCACCTCTATTCTCCCCGATGAACTTTCCATTTGAAAATTCCTACAACAAGATCACAAAGTATCCTCTACACAAGCTCTCACTCAAATCAGGACTAGTTCAAAAAACCCAACAACCCACAACTGAAACCAAAGGTGATCAGGCTCTGATACCACCTGTAAGGAAGCTAAAGTAGTAGAAAAAATTCCTACATTAATCTTGAGAGGAGAATAATGCAAAACTTTTATAGATCTTTAACAGTTACATAAACTTAAACATAAATAACCATAAATATCATGCATACCACAACACAGTGATATATGTGGGGAAAAACCTTTTGGGAGAAAAAATCCACACTCCAAAATCCACCTAATATATTATTTAAGAATCACAAAGATTACAATATACTTGCAAAGCAAGCTTCTCACAAGATTATCGCCAACTAGAGATCCAGAGGTAACATAGCCACTATCTAACTCTTAGAATACATCACAATACACTATTGTAATACAATTCCCTCATAAAAAAGGGTTGCCTTCTAGGGAAAGTCAAGTTAATAAAATATCGGTCATCAAATTTGTGACTTAATGATGAATGGTCCAAAATTGCAATAATAAAATATAAATAAAATTTTCTTTTTAGGAGTGCTACCCACGAGCCTCCCCCCGCTAGGGTGCATTACCCCCAAACCCCCAATTGGGGGATGATCCCTCTAGACCCCTCGCAGGGGTGGGGGTGGGGAGGGAGGGGGGGGGGCGGGGGAGGGGGGGGGGCGCACTCCCACACCCCCCACCCATCATTGTCATATGAACAATACCTTATGTATCAACAATAACTTATGTAACTGCAACATTGAGACACATTTTCCCAATATTTACTAGTTGTCTAGTTATCTATTTTAGTTTTCACTAGTTTCAATTGATAATTGATCCCTATTAGTTTTTTGTTATCAATTGAATAATAGACATGTATTACTAAATGAGAAACCTTTAGTAGATTCTTTTAGGAGTTTAGAGTTTTCATGCAATAAAAGAGTTAGTTCAACACCATGATTTGTTGATTAAGTAGTAAGTGTTGATATCTATTGTGGAAACAACTCAAGCAAGGGATACTTGAGGTACTACTACCCACTCTATTTTTTTGTTATTAAATTAGTTCATGCATTATTGAATTAAGATAGTTTCCAATTTCATGCATGTAGAGTTCATGAATATGATTCTATAACTAAATTAGATTGTATATCTTAAATGTTTGTTTTATACTCTTGGAGTGATTAGTCATAGTTCAGTCTTAGAAGTTAGTAGTCACAGTATTAAGTGATAAGAACATGTAGCACAAGTAACAACTTATTTTTATTTCCTGGCTTTGCAAGTTAATGTTTCATTTCCTTTTCCAACTTTTATAGTTTTTTTTACATGTGCAATCACCTATACTCATTAATATAGGGCATGTTAGAATCCATGAATGCACATTTAATGCCAACACTATCAAAATCTTATGAATTTTTGGTTGATAATTAAATGAAGCTTCTCATAGAAGATGAAATTTTTAGTTAGGAATCTAGAATCCGTCCTTTGAATGGTGTGTCTACCTATAGCACCAAGTTAATCAAACAATAGAGAAGCCCTACATTTTTTCACTATTGTCAGGGATTGTACTAAGTTCAAGATCATCTTGCATATTTCTTATTATTTTCAAGATTTCCTAGTTTAGAAATTCCATTTTCAACATTAGGGTAAGTATGTTTTAACCATCAACAAACATGAGTACTAACAATGTGTAGGAACTGCTAAACTACAAAGTTACAAAATATTGCATGCGAAGGCAGAGAGATGCTATGGGAAGATTTCTCCCCTTGACACACAAATTATTGTAGGATATTGTGAACACAATGAAAAAAGAAAGGGTATTCTTGAATAAGAATCATCCCTAACACCAATACCTACACTAGACACATAGGAAATTTCCCACATACATATCAACATCATGGCTGATGCAATAGTAGAAAACCCACTAGAGCATGTAACAGTTGAGTTCCTTATTGTCAACTAGAGAGAGTTGTTACTTTAAATAATATAGCTCCTTTAGCACTACCTATCTTTTAAGGGCTAGTTATAAAGGACCCAATCGTCTTTCTTTTTTATTTTGATGTGCTATGTCGAAGTTATGACTATACAATAGATGCTCATGGACTCAAATTATTTCCAACAACACTGAAAGATGTTACTCTAAGATGGTTGATGGGGTTGGGAAGAGATTTTCCCAATTGGAACATAATGAAGACAAAATTACTGGAGAAATGCCAAGATTACTGCAGAGGCATAGACCGAAAGAAAGATGACATATTTAGGATGTCACATAAGGGATATTAATCTCTAAAATATTATGTTGAGAGGTTCAGTTCTACATCAAGAAATCTCATCAAAATAGACTCTCTAATGAATCCCTAAAATTGGTATTCTTAAGAGGAGTTAATAAGAACTGTATGGATGCATTTGACTTCATTAGGGCAAGAGACATCTCAGAGTTACCATTTGATGAGATCTGGAAAGTATGTAGAAACTATTTTAGGTATTTTACCAAGAATGTTAGAGGAGACAAGACATCTTCCATCAACAAATTATCCACTAGAGTCTCAAGGGTGGAGCTAAGAAATATTCTATCAAAAATCTAGAGGATATCATTAGCCACTTGCCTACACAATTAGATACCCTCCACATCAAGAAAAAGAAAGGAGACGTAGAAGCAACCCTCATAGAATACTCTGTTGACAAATAAAATCACTTCCAAGTGTAAGAAGTTGGCCAGTATTTCTGATGATAAGCAAAGGAAATTAGAATTACATGTCCTAGAAGATGAAGATGGTCAAGTGTTTTACATAGCTCAACACAAACCATGACAAATAAGGAAAGGTATGCCCCAAGATCCCTTGAATTATAACATGTCATTTCTAGTCAATAATGAAAATTTCCCTATTTGGAACCCTCAATCTTGGACCAATTTGCAAAAATCATCGTGGAAAATACCTCAATCCAATTGAAATCAACAACAACAAAACATGTGGCCACCATAGAATTACTAAGGACCTAATTATAATTCTTAATGGCCACCCCAACAAAATTAATGGTAACCTCAGTGGAAAAGAGGTCAATAGTGGAAAAATAAAAATCTTAACTATCAGCAACCATAACAACCCTTACAACCACAAAAACAAGCCATAATTCCAAACCCTTTCAACAGATGCATCAATTCCACCAAGAACACCTCAATTTCTAGTACAACCCACACCTAACCCAAATAATAAGCATGTCCAATAGGCTTATGCTAATGAAACCATGCAATATCCCATATATGGGGTTGAGGTGAGTGATGTACACATCAGATCAAGGAAAATGTTAGCTAGGACTTCATCTCCTCACATCACTGAATTAATTAATGAGGAACTCCTAACAAAACCCATGGACAAAAAACCTAAGGAACCTAAGTCAAATTAGGTCAACCCAACAACCATGAGTCTAGAGCCTTAGTTATCTAAGATATTAATAGTCCAAAAAAATCATTCATGGGTTGAAACTGATCTATTGGGATGGATCAAGGATGTTTGCATCAAAATACCCCTCATCCAGGCCATTAAGGAAGTACCCATTTATACCAAAATAGTCAAAAAGTTGTGCCTCAAAAAGCTAGGTAGGAAACGTAAGAACCCTTAGACTGTACATGTCTTATGACAATTTGCAGACATCATATTGGGAAACATAACTATCTCCAAGTATGCAAACCTTGGGAGCCATGCAATGGATGTCAAAATCAATGGTACTCTCATTAAGAATACCTTAATTGGCCTTGGGGAATCCATTAATGTAATGACTAAAGAAACAATGAAATTATTACAATTAATGGAGCTTACACCTACACCTATTGTGCTATAGTTAGCAGATAGATCTACAATCAAACTTGAGGGAATCATAGAAGACTTGGTAATAAAATTAGACTCATGGAAGTACCTTGCAGATTTTATGGTCTTGCAAACTAAAACTAATCTTGTAGGATACCCCCTCATCTTAGGGAGACCTTGGTTGGCAACTACAAATTGTTTTATCTAGGTTACAAGTTCAATAATATATTCATTTCCAATGGAAATTTGACTAAGAAACTAGTCCTCTATCCACCTGCCTGACCACATTCAAATTTGGAACAACTATATGGCCTGCCCTAGATGAGGAAGAATAGCACTCCTTACAAAATTTGATGAATATTGAACATAGTCACTTGTTAGAAAACCAAGATCAAGATGAAATGATTGCAAACATCATGTAGAAAAATTATGGTAGGGACCCATAGCAACTATGGACACAAATTTTGGCACCCAAATGCTTTCTCACATTTCTAGGGCTTTTCACCTAAAAGGAGAGAGATGGGCCAAAATGGGAAATGTCTACACTCAATATTAACATAATTATGGATGAAATATGCCTAATTGTAATGCCTAAATGCAATAAACTAAAAAATAAAGATGATTATTAAGGCTAAACTTAAGAAATGTGAAGTGTTGGAAAACATAGGGTTGTATGCAAACATGTGGAAAATGACCTAGAAATGCAAAAAAAAATAGAAAAATAGTTGTGAAACAGAATGTGTGCATCTAGAGGCTAAAAAAGGATGGCATGAAGGTTTAGAATCCTAATGAAACTGTTGCAGAAGTCAACTGGGACACTTGTGTCAATCTGGACGACTTAGTCCCAGTTCTAAAAAAAAATTCCCAGAAACCCGTTTCGGCCAAATGGTTATCCAAATCTATGAAAACCTATGAAAATTAGGTTCAATGGGACTAAGTTTCCATTGTTGGCGACTTAGTCCACTTATGAATTTCTAAAAATTCAAAAGTGGAAACGAAAGCCCTCAGTCTGCACTCTGGTTTTTGACAGGTGTCCACTTCTGAAACTCTAATTTCTGGGCTTGAAAGTGACTTTTAATTGATATTTTGGCTTTGCAAGTAGGAGAGATCTTCAATAAGTCTTCAACCTAATCTTCAATGATCTTCAAACCCTCAAAGTTCCTAAGTCTACAAACACGCAATGAAATAGAAAAAAATGTTGAATGTTAGGTAATGGGGGTTTGCCTTGGTCAAACCCCTTTTAGGTAATTAAACCAAAAATGAAGAAACAAAATAATGAAGCATGAAATAATGGATTTAGTACCTTTCCTTCATGATTGATCTTGATTTTCTACAACAATAGTTGCAGAATCTACCCTTGAATGTCTTAGGAAGCTATCTTGATGTTTTGGGTTGATGAAACCCTAGCTTGCTTGACTTGAGAGAGCAGATAAATGATGAATGAATGATGAAAGAAATAGGAGTGAATGGATTAGGTCAAATGAGAGGGAAAACCCTATATTTATACAAAATTATGCTCTAATTCCTAAAAATACCTCATCACAGGCCGACCTTAGGTCTTAACGAATAAAAACTCAAAAGAAATTTAAATCTATTTTGACTTTTGAGCCAAATGGGACTAAGTTTCCACTAATGGAAACTTAGTCCACTTGGGAATTTTTAAGTGGGTGTTGGGAATTGTGATAATTTAAATAATGTTTATTGGGTTCTTCTTCAACAAGACACTTAAGTAAGGCTTGTAAGTGTATAAAGGGGCCATTTAAAACATAAGAAAGGTGGTAATATTGATGGAAAGCCTAGGAAAGTGTGAAAGTTTGTTACAAGACTAAGTTACAAAACTTTGAAATAGGTCAAGTGGTAAGGTTATTTAGGTGAATTATGATATTATGGTCTTAGAAAAGTGTGAAGATGTGTTACAACACCTTACAACACCTTTACAAGACATCAATAAATGCATTTTATTCAATTTGCAAGGGCCCAAGACCTAATGTGGATGTGTAAAACACCTCAAAACACTAAATCAAGGCCTTATTAAGTCCAATTTATCATCAATTATTCCCATATCAAGCAAGGTATACACTTTTTGGTGACACAACAACACAACTATCTAACGTGTTTGCAATACCCCCTATAGAACATAATTCTTGCTAATACATCTAAGTTTGTTTCTTAAATTTTCTAAACCTTATTTCCATATCATTGTATTCCAAATATAGCAGGTCTTGAAATTTCACCTGTTCAAACATCATCCTTGACTTTAGAGAGATATTTTAATGAAAATCACTTTTTAGTGGGGCAACTTCTCGGGGCCATAACTTTTGACTTGAGTGTTCAATTTGCTATTATAATATATTGTTGGAAATCTATTGAAGAGATCTACAATGTTGAACCATCAAAAATTGTTTCATCCACTTTTGGAGCTTTTTTGGGCTTCTAAGGTTTTCAAATTTGAATTTGAAGTTGTATTGGAGAAATTTCTCGAGATGAGAACTTTAATATCTCCCAAACTGTATAGGGTATTGAGATGATTCTTCCACCGCCATAAATATTTTTCAATTTCGCTCCTTGGGGTAAATTTTTAGGTCCATATGAGCCCATTTAGGCCAACTTACTCAAAATAGTAAGTGGTTGTTTTTCACCTTTTCTAACTTTTGACTATCTTACACCCCTTAAGTGCCATCATGGGACTCAAAAAAAAAAGAAAAGAAAAAAAAAACTCTTTTTTGGGTGATGCAAGATTTCCCTACACCATTGGATGCTCTTGCATCAGATCCCATAAGTCACTGAACACTTGGATACCTTTCTTGAAAAGACGCTTAGCTTTCATCCTAGGAATCTTGGCAAGGGGATGGTTATTTTCTTGAATCAATCAGTTCCACCAAATTGAGGAGGATGAAAAATTGAGCCCATGGTTGAATGACTGGTCAAACAAAGATAATTTTTGAGAAACGATTTTCCATGCTTTCCATATACAATTGAGTGGGGTAGATTATTGGAGTTTGAAGTGATGGGGCAAGAGGATCTTGTCAGTCCATTGGATGGAACTCCATACTTTGCTAGAGGTTTTTATTTGCATGCAGTATCTAATCAATGATCTCCAAGGGGTGTTACCATCCAAAGCTCTACCTATCCATTTAGTTGATAGACATATGTACCTTGAATAAATAGGTCAATAATTCCCAAATCCACCCTTTTCCTTATGAAGAATATGATGAGACCAAGAAGTGATTGACATACCTTTTATTTATTTCCCCATTTAGACCAAATAAAGTTACGAATGAGTTGAGCAAGCTAATTATAGAAAGCTTTGGAAGGTAGCTAACGAGAGGAGGTATAGACATGACTAGCCAAGAGGAATTCGTTGGCAACCTATATACGTCCAACCATTGAAAAAAATACTTCATTTATTTTGATGATCCATATGGATAATTTTAATATAAAGCATAATTATTACATAGAAAATACACTTGACTAATAAAAATAATAAAGATTGACACTACTATTTCTATAATATATTTTAAAAATAATTTTATTTTATAATTTTCAATATCATTAGGTATAAAATTCAAGAAAAATATTATGTTTATAGATATAAAAAGAACTAAACACATTAGATTCATGAAAGAGTTTATTTAGCTAGAGTTAATTTTGACTAAGTATAGAGATATGAATAGGACAAAATAAAATAAGATTTGGAGTTAGAAATGATATTGAAAAATGTAAAGTAATGGAAATAAATTTAAGTCAACTATTATATTTAAAGCAATGTATTTTGGCTATTAAGGTTAGATAAATAAATAATTAAAATTATCAGTAATTTTAAATATTTTATTTTATTGATGTAATTGTAAGGGTGAAAATAAAATGTTTCAATTTATATTTTGTATTATGTTTATTTGGATTGTTTTGAGTTAAATTAGTATTTCAAGAGTTAGAACTTGTTGATTGTGTTGAATTATGTTGCCAGCATTAGCTACCACTCAAGTTAAATTATTGAATCGTTTAAAGTATGCATGTGTGTGCATGTGTTTATATATATATATATATGAAAACTTAAGATTATTAAATCTACTTTGCAGTAATTGAATTATTAAATCAATCTTTTTTAGGTAGTTTAAACCTAACTACATGTTTTCTCGAACAAAATTCATGTTCTAAAAGGAGATTATGTTATGAAACTAATACTAAATCTAGAATCTCTATTTCTAATCTAGGGCTAATAGTTATTTGTCTCCAATTTAGCTATAGGTATTGCACATAAACAATTGTTAGATAGTTCAAACAAATGTAACAAGATGAAACCTTTGGCATTTATTCTATGAGTATAAATATATGGGTTGGAAAAAAAATATATTGAAGGCTACATTATTTCAAGACTTAGCATCATCCTAAACATTGAGATGCAACAAAATGCGAAGTAAATGTGTCAGGGTAGCAATGGAGTGTGAGAAGACATGGGGTAAATGTTACCATTTTCAAATTAAACATGTTCATCCATTGTTTGATCTTGAAACATGGTGTACACATATATGAGGTATGTTGATCTCTACCAGTCAGGATCCATGTGGTCCACCTTTGATCAACATAAACAAATGAAAGAAATTGCAAGACCACCTATCCATGTTGTCCTCCACTTGGTTGCTAAGTTGGATAACCGTGAATAATTTTTTTTATGTTTGCCACATTATTGCATGCATGCTTGGTTAATTTTTTTGGTGTTTGTCTCACTTAAAGCCCACAAGAAAAGATGTTCAACTATTAGACCCTCTCCTATCTATTATTTTTTAATAGGAATCATGAATAATAAACCCCACAAGAAAAGGTGCCCACTATTAGACCCTCTCCTATCTCTTGTTTTTTTAATAAGATTTTATGATTAGTCGACTGACCCGCAACTTAACTCTTAATTACATGATGAACCCTATAACCTCTCCCCTATCTATTGTTCTTCCCTACATTCTTACCTAGGAAAAATTGAAGGGCAAAGACGAGAAGTTGTACCATTATTCTCGTGCCTCATTATCCTCTCTTTCATTCTTATTTTGATCCTGATTGGCATTCAATCAACCAAAATTCAACGGTACCGGGAGCAATACAACTACGAATTCAAAAATCAACGTCCTTATGGTTATGCATCAATCTGCAACCCACATTTTATTTAACGGTTATGCATGGTACGCCAATCTCCGATTCAAATTTTATCGAATGGTCATGCTCGACGCATCAGTCTACAGCTCAAATTTCTCTATGTACACAAAGAGATCCAATTCCTTGGATTATCCTCCACATGTCCAATACATTCAAATAAGACGCCTGCCTTGTCAAACGACGCTCAATCTGGGTTTTATCAATAATCAAAACCCGCATGGAAACTCGGTGGGATTCTTGAAAGGAAGAAAAGCAGACAATTTCTGACCACAGTTTTGGCGACAACATTGAAATCCATTGTCATAACAAGAGACCCGACGGACCATTCCTCAGATGAGAACTTAAGACCTTCCGCAAACGTTTTACCGCTTGATGGTCCTTGGAGGAGCCATATTGTCTGGACATGTGCATATCGGTGGTGCTAAGAACTCAGCTTTGGCAGTTTTGGCTGGAGCCTTGTGTTCAGCAGGTATTTCAACTCTGCAGATGATTCCCGATCTCCATGACACTAGAACCATGATGGAGACCCTTCGTTCTGTTGGGGTGGAGGTAAAGAGATCAGGTTCAGAAGTGGTAATCAATACAGATTGTATTAAGAGTGAGGAGCCATCCTCAGATGCGGTAAGGAAGTTGAGGGATTGTTTTTTGGTCATGGGTCTCTGCTGGCTCTTGCCGGAGGCTGTAATATTGGACCGAGGCCTATAGACCTGCATTTGAGAGGGCTCCAAGCACTTGGTGTCCACATTGAGATTAGGTCAGTTTCTGCTCTCGTCTTCCTTTTCTTTTTTAATTTTATTTCCATGAATGCTTTAAGAGACATAATAGAAGATTATAAAACCCCACTAGGCCAAAGATAACCTATTTCATTGAAGTTGCCTAGATTTGTTGATGCAATTAAATTCACCTCTAATGCCAAGTTAGGCTACAAAATCCGTCTCCGTAAAGTTTGCAGCTATCACTTTTCTAAAAACCAACGCACCCTTGAATGGAAGTTTTATCCTCTATTCATATTTATCTATCTTTATTCTCTATCATTATGTTTTCTCTACAGTGGACATATTTTAAACCTAATGCTAGTCTAATATACTGTGCTCTCTCATCACTTGCACACTATCTCATTCCTTTTTCACATGTCAAGTATGTCGGAACACCAATTCGAACTCTTTAGTGAAACTGGACACACAAATCCATATCCATATTATCATTTTCTTTAGTGCATCATGAATCGATAGGTACATTTATATTATGCCAATTCTGAAAGGTAATTGTAAACCCAAGGAGAAAAACATTACTCTGTTTTCAGATTGTGTGTACTGATCTTGGCTCTCTGCAATGGATTAAATTTCCTATGTATAAGGGCTCTTGTGTATGCTCAATCCTTCTTGGATCAAAACACTACTCTTGCAAATTGTCTGGTATATCTTCATGGCATGACAGTCAATGTTTATAAGTGCCAAAAAATTTAAGATTAAAAACTTGCATATGAGAATTTTTTGAACTTCACCAGTTTAGGTTGTAGTTATGACGTTGATTGTTAGCTAATTGATTATGCAGCCATTGTATAAGTATTTTATTTGTAAGGGCTAGATTGCATAGGATTGTGATAAGGCTGGGTTCTTTGTAACTTTTTAATTACTTTTAACCATCTTTCATGTTTGCATATGCTGGCTAGACAATCATAATTACTATGCAAAAATATGCACAAAGTATAATGGAATACCTCTAAGATGTACTTGAGTGCACGTGTTACCTCTAAGATGTTGTAGCCTCATGATGTTTTACCTTATAAGGTTTATAGACCAAATATGGTTTATGGAGCACCAGCCACAGTTCTTTTAGTTGATTTTTGCTGGGTATAAATACCTTTGCCTCTAGGGCACACTTTCTTGAGTACTTGATATCAACCCAGCCAAAAAAAAATGTTGTAATTGTAAGTGCTGTAAACCTTATAGTAATATGAAACTGAACTAGAAGCTGAGTCTGAAACTGTTGGATATTATTGAGAATAAGATTAATGGAAAAATAAAATAATGTAAGATATGAAGTCTGAGAATGCTCTGAAAACAAACAAGAATACAATTTGTTGTAAAAATCACAAAGAAAATTTAGATCCGAAAATATTAATTTGAAGTCTGTAAATAGTTAAATCTAATTATTATTCATATTTTTAAAAACTTGAAATAACAATACTTTGATATTTGTTTTTTACATAAAGAGGGCGTGTTGGACACGCTACCTAATAATGTCATTATTATTGGCATATAATGAAAAAGGTTTCTACCATTCTTCTTCTAGATAAAGTTAGATTGTTATGTGGTTTATAAAGGGAAGATGTCAAATACTCATGCTTGTTTTAGCTAGAGTTAGTTAGAGTAGGCTTGGGATATGGAATGGCAGGACTAGCTTCCAGAAATTGGGTGTTGCAGTCAGTTCTTTTATTGAGGGCAATAAACTTCAAGGGAATGCATGTAATTCATTTACAGTGATAAAAAAGGGCAAATATATTTTTTTGGGCATGGTCAAAACCTTCTGGTCCATTGAGGTCATGTTGTTACATGTTCATTGGAGTGTTGAGAAGAGCCAGGGGATGGACTTTGTTACTTTTGGTGGGTTGTTTTGTAAAAGGAGATGCAAAGATGGCTGAGTATGACTAGGGATGGTATGGGACATCTCTGGAAGTCTTTGGTAAAATTTGTAGACTTCAGAATGAGCCACAAAACCTCTTTTTGCAAACTCACTGGTTTGTACAAGTAGTAAATTTGCCAAATACCATGGTGAATGAATGTTCACCCTTAGTGGAACTGGTGATTTTGCCAAATCTTAGACAGAATGTGCAATGTGAAGGGGCTTTACTGTGTGATCTTTGTTGATTTCTCATTTTTTGTGAATTGTAAACTATGTGAGGTAATGTATTTGATTGCACACGAGTTGTAAAGGGTTGGCTTTTATTCTATGACGGTCTTAGTCCATCTTTTGACTGCTACAAGTGTGTTGTTGA
Source organism: Sequoia sempervirens (assembly GCA_007258455.2). Taxonomy (NCBI): domain Eukaryota; kingdom Viridiplantae; phylum Streptophyta; class Pinopsida; order Cupressales; family Cupressaceae; genus Sequoia; species Sequoia sempervirens. The sequence continues at coordinate 25,288,476 of VDFB02358134.1, read as the reverse complement.
TAGTTTCATGACGAGAGTAGGGCTGCAGGTGTGTTAGGAGCTCCAAATTAGTCATGGAAGCTCATGGATGCAGTGGAGGCAACATAAACATTTGTAATCAACATTTTGATAGTGGAACAACATATGCAATCAACATTTACTCTCTAGAGCAAATGTTTTTCACCCAACATCAGGTTTTCTTTAGGGTAATTTGATTGTTCACATGTTATGTTTGATTCATATCTATCATTTTAATTCGTTGAGATGCTCTAAATTGTTTTCCTTGATATGCATGTTATTATGTTGGTTTGACAACCATTAGAAGTGGTTGAAGTCTGTATTGAGGGTTTGAAGAGGCATTATTTTGTATATCTGCTTCTAAGGGCAATGTAAGGAGTATCCTCGTTTACGGATCAAGAGAAATATTCTTTGGTCTATGAAAACTGAGTTATCATTGATGAGCTCTAATTAGTAATAGCAAATAAAGAAAATTTCCATTAGGAAAGCTCAACCACTTATGTTCATTCACCTCTAGTTTTACTACATATCTTCTTATGTGCCTTTACCCATAATGGGCTGAAATCTGTAGCTATTTGTACTTTCTTTTGTGACAGGTACTCAGTAGTGCTTCAAGGCATATAATTTGGGTGCAAATGTATTGATCAGTTTATTGCCTGGGCAGTAAGGGATAGTTTAAAAAAGAACATTAAGTGTTGTATGTTCAGGCTTGTAAAGGCCAGGCTTGATGATTAGGTGCATTTCTCTTAGTCATCAATGGTAGTGTTGTTAATGAAATCTACTTTATAGAGCAGTGATAAATGTAATGCCATTGCGTGAATGGCTATTGGGGGACCCTGAATTCCCTCGTAATAGTGTATATGTTTTTATGCAACCGTTGCCTTTTGTAGTAATGTGCATGTAATTCTTATGAATGATTATAGGTGACTATAAATCCCCATGTTTTTATGCAACTGTTGCCTTTTGTAGTAATGTGCATGTAATTCTTATGAATGATTGTAGGGTGACCATATATCCCCATGTTTTTATGCAACTATTCCCTTTGCAAAGACATGTCCATGTGTTGGTAAACAGATTTTTCATTGTGATATTTTGCTAATTTCAACATGATTTTCCTAATGTGCAACAACAATAGTTGGAGAAATCATTATTGAATTAATATTTTCCTCTATATTTGAGAGGGACAGCTCCTTCATATGATTAGTTTTTTTTTATTTTCATGTACTTTTAACCAAAAAGTACAAAAGGAACATGAAACTGGAGAAGGGAAGGCAACCCCACATAGGCTTGTTTTGGACACTATGCAAGATTCCTCGAATGAAAGTGGGGTGAACAATGGAAATATAAGAAACAAAGTGTAACAACTACTGAAAACAAAAAGTCCTTTGATTGATGTATGTAGCATTAACAAGAGAGAAATAAAGTTGAGGTTTTACTCCTTGGACATGCAAAGAAAATGCAAGGAATCAATTGCACATTAAACATATAAATAATTTACAATAAATAAAGAGCATAATGACCCAAAGTTCAGCAGTGCTCTTCTAATTTCCTCAAAGTCTGAGTACAAAGTCTGTATTCCATTTCTTGTATAGCCAAAGTGCAAGAGAAATACAAATAAAGGATTACAAGTTGAATTTACGAAGAATGTGCAACCAACAAAGAAAATAATGGCACAAAGTCTAGAAAATATTCCTTAGATTTCTTTGAATTTAGAAGCACAAAGTCTCCCTACAATCCCTATATAGCAGCTATGTTGAGAGGAGAAAAACCTCCAAACCTAAGAGAGGAAGAGGTGTAGAACCCTTTACAATAATAGGACTATACTATAAATAGGGGAAAATGTAGTTATCTTTCCCACACCATCGTTTTTCCCTCCACTTTTTAGACTTTATAAAACATTAAAACAATATATTCAAAGCGTGAATGTACGATATTTTCTTCATTAAAATAAATGATTTCAAACTTTAATAATGATAACTTTATGATCAAATGTTAAGCTTTTGTATAAGTTTGATGGTTCCGTGGCTGTTGTAGTGTTTTGTTAAGCAAATCATGCACATGGGCTGTAGATGCTGATTTTCAGAGCATTTTTGCAAACATTTATAAGTGAGGTCTGCTTTCATGTCTTGTATGCTTGTCTACCAAGGCATTTAGAACCCAACGTAGTCTCCAAGTTGCTTTTGGCATTCACGAATTGGCAAGCATTCTTCACCTGCATATAGAGCACAAACCATTTCATCTTTGCAACAGAATCAAAATTTGTTTTCTTGAACACAAAGCTACAACTTTGCCATCAAGCACAATTCTATGTCCCATCTACCAAGATCAGTGATAATTTTCAGCAGCATCCTTTGTCCAATCTTAAATACATCTTCTCTAATTCCTCAATTGATGATAGAGCATTGCTTAAGGCATTGTCCATGATTGTTTCATGTAAGACACATTCTATATTCGCAATTGTGACACCGAAACATTCTTTATGTTGATTTTTTCTTAAAGATAAAGACTACCAAACAAGTCGAATACATTCCTAGTAGACAATGATGCTCTCATCTCGTAGTCACCAATTTTTTTGCATAGCTACAACAATCATCAACATCATGAATTTTCTAGGAATCATTCTCTCAAATCCCTACCATAAGTAGTGCTCCTATAGTTGACATCAACAAATTCTTGCCCTCTACTTGTCCAATATTGAACATACTCGGATGTTCGGCCCTCATGATTCTTTATAGTTAGTTGTCGCTTTTCTTCTTTAGAAGCTTGGCAATTGTTCTTTTTAGGAATATAAAGATAAGAAAATGCCAATCTTTTAGGATTTTGGTGGTAAATTCCATTATTCTAGTTGAGCTTTGTTATAGGTGATGGATGTTTAAGCAACAACCCTTGGATGCACAAAAACATTCTCATAGAGGTTTGTACATGTGTGCAATACAGTTATACCGTCCTTTGTTCTTAACGAAAACATAAGTACTATTGCCAAATTCTCATGTAGGCCTTGTATATAAGGTTTGCACTTATTTCTTCGATTCAGTCCATTTGTACAAATTCCATAATTCAATCTTCCTATTTATATAAAGAAATTCTTGTGGTTATCACATTCGATCCAAAATGCACTATAATCCAGTTTTACTACTTGGCTTTGCCACTTGTCTTAAGCTTTTATAAAATCATGTTTTAAATTAAAACTAGCCCAATTGAAAAGCAGACAAACTTGGGTGCATACTTGGCATCTTTGAAATAAGCACAAATGCCTAACCATAAGTCATCATAGTTATTCTATGAACAGAGTCCATAGGATAAGAAGCAAGACCAACAAGACCAACCTGAATAGTATCCCCAACCAAGAAGACAACTTGAACGTTCCCAACCAAAACAATTGATTTCAAGAATCATTCATTCTCAAGTATAGACAATGATACACCATAATCGCCACACATGATATGTTGAACCTATGGTAAAGATTGGTAGTACCATTTGATTTGGGAATGTTACAATAGACATAATAATCCCATCGAATGCTTCTCTCCTCCCTTCTTTGTGGCATTGGTATATTAGCCAGCTTTGTTCAAGCATAAGGAACAAACAAAAAGAAGAAATGATGCACCACTAGAAGCAACATTAACCATCTTTGTCCTTGTTAGTTATTGCCATGGAACTATAGCATCAATGGTGTTTTTAAACACTGATTAATCCATACTCTTACCACCAATTACAATTCAGTTTTTTGTGGTATCTGTGTTAATGCTTATGTTTAATGAAGGAAAGCGCACGTTTTTTAGGGCTATAAATTATTAAAAATGTTTTATGCAATGTTATTAGGCCTAGATTTGGTGGTGGGAGATTGTTGGCAAGAAGATGCGAGTTTTGAGCTGTAATAAGGGTAAATCGTATGATGCATGGCCTGTACAATCTTTGAAGAAAAGACGCTGATTTTTTTACATAAGATAATGCCAAATTTACAGGTGGTGCAGATAACCCACCTGCTACTCAATACACATGGTCTCCATGTGGACTGTATGGTTACATTTTTTGAAGACGCTGACGTTGTGAACAAATTGCTTTAACTTGGATCATATACCTGTTGGATAATTTGAAATGGTAGCACTAAAACATTCATTTCCCTTGAAACTCAAAATTGTTAAGAAAATGTAACCCTGAACACCATGTAGATGCATTCTTCCAACAGGCACCAACATATCCCAACCTCAATGGTTGGGCGATTTAGGATTTTTAGTATGTTGACATAATAATGAACCTTGGGCACAATAATTGTGTTGCGGGGTTGATATCTTTGAATGGTCACAGTAGCTTTTCTCACAGGTTGAAAAGCAAAACCACTTTATTGCTATGCAGTCCTTTAAAAAACTCACATGATTGCTTCAGCTCTCACCAGATAAAACATTCATCCAAAACCACTCTGCTAGAATTTGGTAACAACTACGCTGCAACACAGCTCTTTTTGAAACGGAATAGCCTCTTAAAGCAATTTTTGAAGGCAAAGTTGAGTGCTGAATTGGGGAAATAACATATGAAATTAGCGGTATTTCCTCATTGTAAAGAAATGACACCTTCATCCTTGATCTTTTGGCCAAAACAATCTCCTATACATTCATATGGCTCATAGAGCTAACTAGGTTTCAACGTTTAATCCAGATTCCATATCAACTTGACACGTTCAATGGGGACAAAGGCAGCAGACCTTCCGTGGCTAGACATTAATTTAGTTATGTATGAATAGAAGCTTGCATCCCTTTTATTTTCATTTTGATTTGCAGGCAAAGAATCAATTTTATACCATCTAAGACATTCTGGAGTTTGGATTTTCCCTATGACAATGGAATATGACTATTTATTGTTCCATGAATGGCATTTTCCCCTGTAAAGTGAATAACTCATATTAATTAGTGGCAAGAGCTAAACTACATATATAGAGCATAAATAATAGGTAGAATATGTTTTATGGAATACTGGCAAGGGAATTAGTAAATAGCCACAATACAAACTATCTTCAAAAGAATTTTGAAGAAAAATAGCATGTTAGACATGAAACTGCAACTATAGTAAAGTGTACCATTATATAATCAATGGTAAATCACCAACTGCTCTTAGTAATGTGCATGAACTCCTAAACTTACACAACCTATGTATTTGTGTCCAATGAATAAACTATATTATTGAGAATATGCTATTTATATAAATGGAGATGGCAACAAAAATATTAATTTATTAGCAATGAAAATATCAAGTTAATCATCAAATTTTATTGACCATGTCTATTAGTTTTCAAAACCCACAATATACACATCCTTCCAAATTCAACTAAGAAATGAACTACAACAAGCAAAAGCGATTTATAAACACCCTTGAAATGAGTCCTAAACCTTACAACCCTAAATCATCAATAATACACAATCCATGAATCTTATTCACTATTCACTCAACCACATAAAACCTTGAACGAAAATGTTAACCATGATCAATTAACAAAGCCACTAACTTTTGGACTCATAACTTTCAATACAAAATGAATTGATTTCTTGTTGACATCTCTTAAATTTATATTTTTAGATTAGGAACCAAACGAAAGGATTGTTGAGATCCACACTAACATATATCTTATTATTATTACAGGCTCTTCTAAATAATCATTCTAGTTAAACATAACACTTGTCAATAGTAAAAAAGATCAGCAATTTTACATTTCATTGCTATCAAAAAATGATAAATAATTTTGTTTTTATTGATCAAAATTTATCTTTGACCATTAAATGAAATGTGATTTAAAAATAGTCTTAAAACTAAAAATAATCAATTTACTAAATAATATCATCCTTCTCATATTAAAAATCCGTATAACATATAATTTAAATTTTTATTTTTATTTTTAAATCAAATTGATACCTTGAACTCATAAACAATCCCACCATCCCCAAGAAAAGGAGAATTAAGATTAACATAAAAAAACCATAAACTCATAAACAATCCAACCATCCCCAAGAAGAATAATCTCCTTTCTTGATGAATTAAGATTCGGCATGAATAAACCGTACAATTCTTAACTTGTTCCTTATGATGAAAGCTTTACCCTTTCTTCAAATCTATTGTTGTTGAGGAAAAGCCAGGGAACTTAAAAGTAAGGCATTTTCCTGTATTCTCGTCACACTTGGATCTAAGGCATTTTCCTGTATTCTCGTCACAGTAGGATCCTATTTTCCATCTCTTAGGTTGATATCAGGGACTGGGAGAAGCATTGGATGCGATAATAATCGCCTTTAAAGCAACTTTACTTCCATAAAAGCAATCTCCCATTTAGGTACTAGTACTTTTACTTTACTTCATATAAGCAACCTCCCATTTAGGTACTAATACTTTTTGTCTACCAGCTATCCTTGCTTTGGTCACTTACAACGCTTTAATCTTTGTTTTATCTTTTCCTTCCTCTGCAAAGCTCCATTGCCGGACCCAAGGAATCAATTGTTGCTCTCCCTGCTCTGCTAGCTGTACGTTTGCTACATTCGCTTTTTCTGTGCTGCAAATGCAGCACATACAGGCAAATTCTCATATTTTATGCAATTCATGTGATAAAGAATTAGGGTTCATTAGGCGTAATGTTAATGTCGCGCAGTTTCTTTACTGTGAGGAATGTGTTAAAGCTCAGAAATTTCACCCTTACCATGCATTCCTACAAACCTGGGACAAAGATATATTCCTTCCAAATTTCACAGATTTCTCTTTGGAGGGAAGCGATGGAGGAATTTTGAGGGCACATAAGGCCGTTCTGGTATGTTATAAACCCTTGCTATTTATATTCCCCAAAATTTAACTCTATTAAATATTATATTGATCTCTTACTTTTTGGCAGGCAGGGAAGTCTAAAGTTTTTAAGGCAATGCTGAGCGCAGGAATGTCTGAGTCTGTTAGCGGTAAAGCGAAAATAGCAGATATGACAACTAAAGAATTGCATCCTTTAATTAATTTTCTATATACAGGTAGAGTAAATCAAAGAAGCTTGGAATGTCACGGCGTTGCGCTTTACAGGGCTTCTGTTAAGTATGATTTGCCTCTTTTGACGGCCATATCTGAGCGTTTTCTTGAAAGTAATGTGTTTAGAGATATTCGTGGAGTTTTCGAGCTTGCTGTAGATCATGAGGTGCAGAAATTTCAGGAAGCTGTGTTGCCTTTTATTTTCAGCGAAGGCTTTGTTGAAAGCAACCCGCCCGCTTTAGTGTTGAAAACCTTGCGGGCGGCTTCCAAGTTTGAATGCTTTGTCGAGTACCGAAAGAAGAATTTTAAAGCGGTTTCTTTCCTTATGGAGCTCACTTTATATCGCATGGCAGGTACGCCTGTAAAGACTCCACAATACGCTTTTTTTATTTATTTAAATATGATTTGTCTCTTCGTGAAGAAAAATAAACGTGTTCTGTGTTTTGGGTGCTTAGATCATCTGGACGACCCACACAAAGGGGTAGAAGAGCTAAACGAAGTGGTGTCGGTAAGTTGAAAACCCACCCTCTGTTTGTCAAGTATGCGAAATTTTGGACTGTTTTATGTCTAATATATTATTATGCTTTGTATTTTTTAAGAGGAATATTTTAGAATGAATGAAATATAAAATTTGAGTTACTAAGAATTGCTTTATTTTATTTGTATTGTTTTTTTTTTTTTTTTTAGTTTGAAGAGCTATTTTTATTTAGTAGAGTTGTTTATTTAATTAAGAATTATATTTTTTTTGGTAAAATAAAATAAATAATTAATAAATAGTTGACAATTTTGTTACAATTAAAATTGTTTACATTAGTAATAAAATGTTATTAGATAGTAAATAGGTGTGCAAAGTACATATATAGTTTTGTTGGTAAGTATTATAAATTTACGTTGTTTTGTCAAAGTCAATATATGCAATAATCTCATGTGTGCAATAATTTAAGTGTGATGAGCCCAACTGGCTCCTCTTCAAACCCATGTTGTTTTTTATTATCTTTTTGTGTTCTTTTTAGTTTTTAAAGAAAGTTTCTAGAGAGAAATAGAAGGGGCGCAGCGTATAATTGCTCATAAAACTCAAATCTGAGCTAGAATTGACAAAATGAAATTGTAGAAGGTATTAAATAACCATAACAATGAGATTGCATGTCTCAGACATACCCGAAATGCTCCAGATTATTTATATAAGAAATTATTCCAGTTTGCCAGCCAAGAATGGAGAAAACTGATGAAATCAAGTGTAGAAGGCTACAACATGGAATCTCCAGCCTGAAAACTAAGGCAAATGCACTGTAGGAGATAGACGCCAAAGAAGGAAAAGAGAAACCCTCAAGATTGTAGGCATTTCTACCTAAAACTTAAACGCCCTTGCTATTAAGAGCCACACACTCCAAGATGAAAACACATCCTCAGTCAAGAAAGAACGGCCATGAAGCTATAATGTCCTCCAGAAGATGATTGATGCCAATCCCTCAAACCCTTCTGTATTTTATTGAAATCTACTGAATATTGTATAGAAAATCCTGATTAAGCACTATAGAAACTTCTAAATTGAAGCCCCCGCTGTTGCAATCATTCAACTGATCTTTCACAGTCTCACAATTACACATCTGTGAAGAGTTTTCGTTCTCCAGAGATAAACAAACTTTTGAAACCCTTGTCTCAAAGAAGCAAGCAAAGCCAAAGCTAAGAGAAAATGTCATAGTCAATAATGAGTTCTAATTTTCTTTGCTTGGGCTTATAAAGCAAAAAGGCACACATCCCAAGAAGTGACGCCACTTTTGGTGTCATTTAAATATTTTAGAATATATTTAAATCACCATTTTCAATAGTTTTCAATAAAATACTTGGGCGCCCACTTTAAGTGTTTAATTAATCACTTTATGAAATATTTCACTAAAGTGCTTTTAATTTTCACTTAAATAAATTTAAGTGATTACTTTATTATAAAATCAAGTTGACTTTATAATATTCTGTCAAATATATTAAAACACTTTAATCCACTGAAATATTCATAACTTGCTCATAACCCCACATAATGACGTGTCGTCAGAAGTTGTCAACCCCTGAACTGCCAAAGCCTGTCGTGAGCCAATCATTGAATTCAAGGGAGGAGAACGACAAAGCCCACCAAATAAGGTCACTGACCCTCTAACCAACCCTGTTAGCCTACAAGGGTCCAATGATAAGCTAACACACTACTCCTGAGAACTGACTAGAGCGGGGACATCACAATCTGCCCTCCCCAAATTTGCTTATTCGCAAGAAAACTCAAAGTCGGATGTTGTAGAATACTGTCACCCTTCCAAGTAGCATCCTCTTCCGGTAGATCTTTCCACTTCACCAAATATTCCTTGATAACCCGCCTCCAAAGACGACGCTCTCTAGAATCCAGAATGGCCTCAAGTATCAAAATCAACTTCCCCTCATCGTCCAGGGGTGGTAAATCTGTGGAAGGAGTCACCTGTTGTCCCAACGCCTTCTTGAGGCGTGACACATGGAACACATTGTGAACCTTACTGTCCACCGGTAGATCTAACTCATAAGCCACTTCACTGACATGTGTGAAAACTTTGAATGGTCCATAGTATCATGGCTTGAGTTTCTCAGCGCCCTTCTTATGAAGGGTGGACTGCCTATAAGGTTGTAGCATCAGATACACCAAATCATCAATCTCGAAAGATCGCTCCACTCGCCACTGATCAACATATTGCTTTTGCTGATTTTGAGCCTTATGAATGTTCTCTCTAAGTGCTCTCATAATGTCCTAGTTTTCCTGTAATAAATCCCCACCACTAGGTACTCTGCTATCACTCAACAACAAATCTAGAAAAATTGAAGCATCATATCCATACAACGCTCGATAAGGTGTCATCTGAATACTCATGTGATGAGTGGTATTGTAGCAATACTCACAAAGGTATAACCACTTCACCCATGCCTTTTGCTACCCTGAATCGTAATTCCTCAAGTATCCCTCCACCCATTTGTTGACTATCTCAGTCTGCCCATCTGTATGTGGATGGTAGCTGGTGCTCGGAGTGAGTTATGTCTCGCAAAGTTTGAATAACTCCTGCCAAAAGTTACTCATAAACCTGTTATCTTTGTCACTAACTATGCTCTAAGGTAAACCATGCAACCTGAATACCTCTCGGAAAAACAAGTCTGCCACCTGTGTAGCTGTGTGAGTAGTAGTGATTGGGAAGAAATGAGCATACTTCGTCAATCTATCTACTACCACAAAAATATTGTCTTTCCCTTGAGCTTTCGGCAAGCCCGTAATGAAGTCCATCGACAAGCATTCCCACTTGCTCTCAGGAATAGGAAGCAGCTGAAGTAATCCTGCAAGGTATGTATGTTCTTGCTTGTTCTGCTGACAAACAAGGCATTCCCTGACATACTGAAGAACAAAGGACTTGAGACCTTTCCAAGAGAATCTCTCTCATACCTGCCTGTAGGTCTTAAAGTAACTGGGATGTCCTGCCATAAGTGAATCATGAAATTATCTCAATACCCCATCCCTTATCTCAGAAACTGGGACTAGAAATATCCTCCCTTTGTAAATGATAAGATCATCTACAAGTGAGTATCTGCCATCCTGTACTGTCCCATCCACTATGCTAGAAGCCCACGGTTTCTTAGCATACTCTGCAACTATCGTGTGTCTCCAGTCCTCTGTAATATCTGTAATGGAGCTCAAGTGTGGGTGGCGAGATAATGCGTTAGCAACCACATTTTATGTACCCTTGACATAGGAGATGTCAAAATCATAGGACTAAAGTTTGCTAACCCATTTATGCTATCTTTCATTCAAATCTCGCTATCCTAGGAAATGTTTCAAACTATTGTGATCGGTTTTAACATAGAATTTACTACCAACCAAATATTGCCTGAACTTGGCCATGGCATGCATGATAGCCAACATTTCCTTATCGTAAATGCTAAAGCTCCTCTCAAGACCTCTCAGCTTCCTGCTCTCAAAAGCTATAGGATGTTGGTCCTGCATGATGAATGCCCCAATACCCTCACCACTGGCATCACAATGTAGCTCAAACGGCTTGGTGAAGTCTGGCAATGCCAAAACTGGACATGTAGTCATGAGAAGTTTAAACTTCTCAAAGCACGCTTGTGCTAAAGGTGTCCACACAAAGGCTCCCTTTTTAGTCAAATCGATTAGTGGCGCTGCATGATGCGAGAATCCACTAACAAACTGATGGTAGAAGGCGCATAGACCTACAAACCCTCTGAGTTGTGTCAATGTCTCAGGTTTAGGCCAATCAATGATAGCACGAACTTTCTCTGGATCCATACTGACTCCCTCATTGTTAATGATGTGACCCAGATATAAAAGTTCTCCCAAGCCTAGTGCACACTTGGATTCCTTGGCATACAAGGACTCCCTATCAAGTATACTCAATACTGCATCCAAGTGAACTATGTGTTCCTCCCAAGACCTGCTTTAAACTAGTATGTCATTGAAGAACACCAAAAAAAATTTCCTCAAGTGAGGATGGAAAACCCTGTTCATTGTGGACTGGAAAGTGGCTGGAGCGTTGGTTAAGCCGAATGGCATAACCAAGAAGTCATAATGTCCATAGTGGCATCAGAATGCGGTTTTCTCAATATCCTCCTCTCAGACTCTGATTTGACGATACCCAGTCCTCAAATCAATCTTCAAGAAATAACAAGCTCCATGTAGCTCATCTATTAACTCATCAATTTGTGGTATGGGATACCTATTCTTAATAGTCTTCCTGTTGAGCATCTTATAGTCAATAGACATTCTAAGTGTACCATCCTTTTTCTTCACCAAAACAACTAATGAAGCAAAGGGTGACTTACTCGGCCTAATGTGTCCCATAGCCAAAAGTTCTTTAATAGTTTTTTCAATTTCATCTTTCAAACGTTTGAGGTGCCGGTAAGGAGTGATCATGATAGGTTTTGTGCCCTCTTCCAACTCCACAATATGCTCAATACCTCTATCAAAAGGTCTACTTGGTGGTATGGCACTAAAAACCTTTGCATGTTTGATCCAGAGTGCTTGAACATCTAGATGATAAGAAGAATCTTGCTACTCATTTTGTGAAGGCATTATCCTGCATTCTGCTGGCCAATCCACCATGTCATGCCAAATCAATCTTTCCATTCTTCAGAGTGAAATTTCTTTTACATTGCTGTCCTTTATGGCTTTCAAAACATGATTTGTGCCATCAACTTTAAATTTCATATCCATGTCACGTAAATTAAGTGTGAACTCTCCTATCGCATGAAGCCACTTCATGTCGAGAACTATATTTGTACCTCCCATGTTCACAACATAAAAATCTTCCTTAAACTCAAAATTGTTGAGTTTCATTGGCAAATCTGGAATCATCCTCTCGCAGTTGAGAGTGTACCCATTTGCAACCTTAACTCTAATTCCTTCAAACTGCTGAGTTTGAATGCCTCTCTTCTCCACCAACCGAGAATCAATAAAGTTATGGGTTGCACCTGTATCCAAAAGAGAAATGACTCTTTGACCAGCTAGTATCCCACGAAGTCTAAAAGAACCTTCTCTCTACATACTGGACATATGAGCTTCTTGTAGCTCAATTTCAACCTCTCTTTCTACCTCATTTTCTGATTTTTCCTCATCTGTATCATAAATTGCAGCTTGTTGGTCTAAAAAATAGTCAACTCTTCTCCCTCAAAGAACCATTCCATATGCCTATTTTTCCCTTTAGGCTTGAGGGGGCAGTCGTGGTTGATGTCATATGGGCCTTTGCAATAAAAACATAGTTTCTTCCTATGTAAATCATTGACGGTTTCCCGATCTAAAGGTGCTACAAATTTTTTCTTTTGATTCGAATTAGCAAACTTTTTTGGATCAGATTTATTATCATTGTAGGAAGTGGATGGTTTTGAGCCAAACTATTTCTGAGGTGTTGTAAGCTCCATACTGCAAGCTTTCCTCATGGCCTCCTGCAAAGTAGGTGGATTGAAAGCTTTGATCCAACCTTTCATGGGCTCAAATAAACCCTCCATAAACAATATAATCAGCCTCCTCTATGATATTCCTGTCACCATAACTGACAGTCTCTGAAACTCTCCAATGTATGACTCCAAACTACCCAACTATTTCAACTATGTAAGATCTTTGAAGTAAAGTTCAAGATCATGTTTGTCAAACCTCTCTACCAATTGATCTATAAACTCTTAGTAAGAAGTAATCCTGTCATGGTGGAGTGTTACCATGTCGTGATGCCACCAATCATGGGCCACACCATCCAAGTGGAGAGCTCCAAATCTAATAGCATCCTCCTCTGTCATAGGACGCAATGTAAGGAAGATGTCTAATATGCTCACCCAGGCACGTGTTGTGACTCTACCACTGCCATCAAAATTAGTTAATGTTCATAATTTTGTTGGTAGCCTACCTTAGATCATTATTCCACTGTTTAGGCCTCCTGTCAAACCTATTTCTGGTATGTTCTCTCTTTTGGCTCATGAATCGATCAAAGTTAAGGTGATCCTTAACTCTCAGAAGTAATGCATCCCATTCATCATGAATAGTCATGATGTTATTTGCAAAGTTCATGTCACCATGCTCTTCAGCCTCTTCCTCTTCATTAGTTTCATTTCTAGTGAATGTAGGGCATGTGGGTCTTTCATAGGTGCATGTTGGAGCAATATTCCTGTGAGCTTCTCCATGAACACTTCCCTCCTAATCTTGATCCTGATTCTTCCTTCTCTGAACTGTCAAGTTATGAACATTGGTACTAAGCTGCTAGAGGATGTTCGCCACCTATTCTTGGCCTACCACCATCCCTCTTAGTACATCTTTGGCCTCCCTTTCTTCATTATCAAGACGATTCCTAGAAGGACCTTCCTCATCCCTGTTTGCCATATTATCAAAGTCAAAATCTTCCTCTCATTCGTCAAACAAAAATGCTAAAAATGGTTCAAAAGTACTTCTTTGATAACCAAGACCCCTGCGTGAGTCCCTGTCAAACCTGTTCTAATGTGACTGCATAGAAACTGCTAACCCTCCAGGCTGGCAGGATCAGTGCTCTGATACCTCTGTGATGAGCACAACTGGCTCCTCTTCAAACCCCTATTGTTTTTTATTATCTTTTTGTGTTCTTTTTAGTTTTTTAAGAAAGTTTCTAGAGAGAAATAAAAGGGGCGCAACATATAATTGCTCATAAAACTCAAATATGAGCTAGAATTGACAAAATGAAATTCCATAAGGTATTAAATAACCATAACAATGAGATTCCATGTTTCAGACATACCTCAAATGCTCCAGATTATTTATATAAGAAATTATTCTAGTTTGCCAGCCAAGAATGGAGAAAACTGATGAAACCAAGTGTAGAAGGCTAAAACATGGAATCTCCAACCTGAAAATTGAGGAAAATGCATTGTAGGAGATAGACTTCAAAGAAGGAAAAGAGAAACCCTCAAGATTGTAGGCATTTCTCCCTAAATCTCAAACGCCCTTGCTATTAAGAGCCACACACTCCAAGATGAAAACACATCCTCAGCCAAGAAAGAACGGCCATGAAGCTGTAATGTCCTCCAGAAGATGATTGATGCCAATCCCTCAAACCCTCTTGTATTTTATTGAAATCTACTTAATACTGTATAGAAAATCTTGATTAAGCACTATAGAAACTTTTGAATTGAAGCCCCTGCTGTTGCAATCATTCAACTGGTCTTTCACAGTCTCAAAATCACAGATCTATGAAGAGTTTTCGTTCTCCAAAGATAAACAAACTCCTGAAACCCTTGTCTCAGAGAAGCAAGCAAAGCCAAAGCCAAGAAAAAAATGTCAAATAGTCAATAATGAGTTCTAATTTTCTTTGCTTGGGCTTATAAAGCAAAAAGGCACGCATCCCAAGAAGTGATGCCACTTTTGGTGTCATTTAAATATTTTAGAATATATTTAAATCACCCTTTTCAATAGTTTTCAATAAAATACTTAGGCACCCACTTTAAGTGATTTAATTAATCACTTTATGAAATATTTCACTAAAGTGCTTTTAATCTTCACTTAAATAAATTTAAGTGATTACTTTATTATAAAATCAAATTGACTTTATAATATTCTGTCAAATATATTAAAACACTTTAATCCACTGAAATATTCATAACTTGCTCATAACCCCACATAATGACGTGTCGTCAAAAGTTGTCAACCCCTGAACTACCAAAGCCTGTCGTGAGCCAATCATTGAACTCAAGGGAGGAGAACGACAAAGCCCACCAAATAAGGCCACTGACCCTCTAACCAACCCTATTAGCCTACAAGGGTCCAATGATAAGTTAACACACTACTCCTAAGAACTTACTAGAGCGGGGACATCACATTAAGAGATCTATATTAATATAATTTATCTTTGAATATATCATAATTTATTGATATGGATTATTATTTGTAAAGACACCAAAAATTACAATAAATGCATTTGAATGTATCATAATTTATCAATATAAATAACTATTTGCAAAGAAACCAAAAATATAAATTAAATATCAAACACAAGGATTTTATTTTATTTTTTTAAAAGAAAAAATTAAAGAATATATCTTTGAATAGGGTACATGGAAATACTTTCTACACTAATATTCTAAGGAGAGTATTTCACAAATTTCACTAAAAAAGTAAAAAACACTTTTAAACAAAAAAAATAAACAATAAATACCATAACACATGTTTTTGATATTAAGGATAAACAGATTTTGAAGGGATCTGTAACCCTTTACAATTCAGAAAAAAGCCAGGCTGCCGAAAGGACAGCCTGCAGCACCCAAAAACCCAGCTCCTAAACCAAGAGCATCAAGATTTAGACTTCAAATTGCTCTTGTGGGAACGAAGCATCATATCGAAGGAAGGCCTGGAGGGTTTTGATTTTTTCCCTGTCACTGTAATCCAGCCTTCTTCCACTTGTGCTACCTTAGCCTGCCAAGCCAGCACGCTACTATCCTGTGTTTGATCCTTTGCAGCCATGGGGGTATCTTCATTGATCGTTTGTGCAGATTTTTCTGACAAGCTTCCTAGAGTAGGAGAAGAAGCATCTCCAACATTCGAAGACCTTGACCTTAGCTCAATACGAGTGGAAGTAATAGCCCCCCCTCGAAGGAGCATCCTTAGGGGAAGCTCCACAAGTCTGTGACTCAGAGGCAACCACCTCTGAGAAGCTCATTTTTTTATCAGATTTCTTCTCAACCGTATAATGACGATGAGAAGCGCCATTCCACCAAGTTGCCTTGTATAATGATGATGAGAAGCTACTTTTGATCTATAGTTAACTTGAGTTCTCTAGATAAATGATAGCTCATGCAATTTTTTTTATCTTCTATAATTTCAAAGGATGAGATCATCATTAATATAAGGAAGAGGATAATACCAACAAAGTTATTTTGTGGGCAAGGAGAAAAGCTGATAGATATTTTAGGTTTAATGAATGCTTCTCATAATTGATCGAAGTTATATTATTGTACAAGTGTCGTCTTTGATGTTTTGTTCTCAATTCATCAATGAAGAGATTATAACATTCGGTAATTACATATATCTCTTAAAATTGTTTTTCTTTGTTATGAATCATGTCTTTGTTCATTTATCTTGATAAATATTTTTCATGAATAGTTTGAAATTGAAGATGAAGAAATGACAAAAATAAATAGATAAAGTGAATAAAGCCACAAGTTACCTTTTATTTTACCTTCTCACCTCATGGATTGAGTTGAAGTAGAGGCACCCTTCTCCACTTGATCTGCTCCTTTGGATGAATGATATGTGGTGGAATGTGGTTTGTTATACCAACAACATGATAGTAGGATGAAGGTATATTGAATAGAAGATAGGACAAGATAAGGGTATGATAGTAGAAGATTATCAAAATGAGAGAAAAGGCCTCAATTTATAGATTTTCCATGAGGAGAATTAAGGGCCAAGATGTATTAATTAATGGATTCCTAGGATTGAATGAGAGTGAGGATATGGATTAAGGGCTTAGTCTTATGACAAGTGTCACAAGAGGAACGGGGGTGTAAGAGCTAGGTGTTCTCACACATGTGTGAGCACACATAAGGAAGCTAATGAAAGAGATAAGTGAGGGAAGTAGGGTGGCTACTATATGACATATGTAAGAGGTAGGGTGGCTACCTTATGACATGTGTAAGAGGTAGGGTTGCTAGGTTAAGACCCTTGTCACATGATGACAAGTTTAGATCTTGATCCATGTAGATGGAGTCAATGGCTAGAATTGAATCGACAAGGATTGAGTGTGAGGTGGAACTAAATATTAGGAAAAACTATAATGAAGGTTAATTAGCCTAAATAAATTAATACATTTTCTAGAAAATTTGAAGTTGTGAAAAAAGGAGAAGCATTTTAAAAGGACACTCTTAGAGGTTGTAAAGACTTTTATGTGAGAAACCATATTGAAATTGAAAGATTTAAACTTCAATCCAAATGAATATTAAGGAAAACACAAAAAAATGTGTTTGACTTCACTTTTACTTTATGCTATTTCTATATATGATGTTTGCATAGGTTTTGTTTCTCACATTTCTACTTTTTTTCAAGGGTTCACATGTTTCAATCTTTCACCCTTCCCATATTTTATGAGCAAGTTGTGAATATCAATTTTGAGCTAAATAAAGGGAACCTCCTTTCATAATTCAAATGATTTTATCCATTTCTAGTATTTATTTCAAATATTTAAAATTAAAATATAATTTATTAAAAAAAAGTGTTAGATGGTGTTTAAACTTTATAATGCAAAATGTAATTTAAAATAGGGTACAAAATTCAAATTGTCAACAATACGATTTATTTAATATATTTATTTGAACTTCACAATGATGCAATAATTAATATCATTAATATCATTTGAAAAACATTGATATATTTTAAATTCTAATAAATAAATAAAAATTTAATTTTGATATTATTCTAAATTTAAATATTCAAATCAAAATTTAATTTCTCTAATCTAACATTTTTGCTGTTA
Organism: Sequoia sempervirens; assembly: GCA_007258455.2. Lineage (NCBI taxonomy): Eukaryota > Viridiplantae > Streptophyta > Pinopsida > Cupressales > Cupressaceae > Sequoia > Sequoia sempervirens. The sequence continues at coordinate 25,270,495 of VDFB02358134.1, read as the reverse complement.
CCAATGACTTTTTCATATTTAAAACAATAATAAATATTCTGTTCTTACCCCTATTCAATATATTATGTTTATATTTTAGATTAAAATATTAATCATTTATTTAGATTCATAAAAGTACAACTTTCATACTTTTAGAATAGTCTCATGAGATTTTACAATCCTAGAAATCACCATCATATAGAATGATGAAAGTGTTTGAAAATAATTTCTTTGAATCCTAATTTCAAATTTTAACTCTATATATGCATTTTTAGAGTATAATATTTATAGCCACTAATGATAAATTATTTTAATATAATGGTTCTATTTAGAATCCAATTTACTAAAGCACAAAATGAGTGGGCCTTAAGGTTAAGGTATGTGCACTAAATAAATGAATTTAGGATATGGTAATAAATTTATATCTTGTTAAAAAAAAAAAAAAAGAGTTCCTTTTAAGCTTTTAAAAAGATGTCTCATACATCAAACTGATATGTTGCAATTTTAAATATATGACTATTTTTATATATTTTTTTAATTCCTAACTATTTAATCTTTTTTTATGTTATTCTTATTGATAGAATTTGCGTACCCATTACAAAGACGATCAATTAGATGTGATAGAACAAGAAGTAGTAGCAAGTATGGATACATTATCATGAGGACAAGATTATTGACCAGCACAACAAGATGCTTCCATTATATATTTTGAAGATGAACAATGTACGTTGTTAGTATCCCTTGATGATTAAAGAATGGATATCATCATACATTTGAATTCATAAAATATTGTAGAAGCATTTTCGTTCTATGCAAATAAGGTGTCTTAAAATAATATATTTTAAATTTTGATGAAGTGAAATGATGACACATTTTTATTTATTTAAAGGGTACATAACATTCATTATGATATACAATCATTGAGGTGGTTTTTAGAGAAAAAGAAAAAGAAAATTTTATTTAAATTGAAAAGCATACTAAGCATAGTAATTTACTTAAAATACAATGCTATTTATATAGTCATTTAATAGACATAAAATACCATATAACCAATAGAAAAAATAATTAAAACCTATGATAATATTGGAAACATATTACAATTTGAGTATAATTAGTTTTAATTTCAAGAATATAACATAGTTTTGATTTTTTTGTCTATGATGGATAAATGAATATTTTTATGTCCCTCAACTTAAAAAGTTGTCAAATAAAGTCAAACTTTATCCTTCACAAACATGTTTGAAATTTAATACATTGTTTTACATCTTGATTGTCCTAGGTTTCATTATGTTTGTGCTTGAGGATGTGTTTGATTTTTTTTTATAAATGATTAAACCTTGTATTATTTATATTTTCTCAATGATATCGTAATTGAATTGTTATTAAAATATAGGTTGTAAGTTTATTGATAAATTTTAATATATGCTTTAGATATTACTATAGATTAGGAAGATGCACACAATCTTTGACTTTAGTGTGACGATATAAGTAAAATCCCAACTGTGTTAATTCAAAGTCACATAGTTTATTTGACACCATAAAATTTTCCTACTCTATTTAGAACAATACATATGATACATAAGCCTAAAAGATCAATAACTAAATTATATTTAGTTCTAGATCCTCATCTATGTAGGACTAGTTTTTTTATTGATTTTTGTATGTGCTTATGGTTTCTCTAAGTGAAAATGATTAAAATAGCTAAGTGATATAAAATAATGCAAATAAAAATAAAGGGGAGGTTTGGATTTGAAAAGGGGAAATTAAAAATATTAAAAATTATTATGTTATTATTTATAAAAAATACATAAAATTTGATTATATAAATTATGGATGAGATTATTACTTGTTAAAAAGTAAAAATGATCTTTGAGAATGAGTTAGAAGGTCATATTTTATATATTAGCACATAGTTACAATATTTAGTTACTTTTACATTATGAAAATGAATTTGAGCTTTTTGGATTTGGACTTGATTTATATGCAAAAATAAATAAATTCATTTCATTATTTTCTCTTTATTATGTAATTTTAATTATATGCTCTTAGATAGAAAATAGAGAAGTTTGTTCTTAAAACCCTTATTTTCTTGAAATAATTCAAAGATGATTTAAATTTGAAAGCTTGGGCAGAAAATATATGAATTGCTGAAAATTGTTTGTTGAAAGACAAAGGGTCTCTTGGGTGTATTTGAACTTTAAAATAAAAGTATTTATCATAATTAGATTATATAATTAGTATAATTTTTTTATAAAAATTAATTGATTTGGTCATGCTTTTGGTTCATGGGAATATGCATATGGCTTGTATGTTGATGTTTGGTTTCAATCGGAAGATATAATTCCTTTTTGTATTTGTATGTAATAGTTAGAGTTGTAGGATCTCATTTTAGTTTTAGTTTTTAAAAAATAAAAATAAAAAATTTGTTTTTAGAATCCTACAAAAATTTCTTACAAGTTATGTGTTTACATATTTATGACGCTAGGTGTATTTAGATATAAAGAGAATTGCTAGAATTTTAATTCAATGTATTTCTGACTTATATGTGAAAATGTAGAATCACTACTAAATGATAGAAAACTTTTTATAAAATCTATGAACTCGAAAAGTGTAATCCACTTAGAATTTCAAAAATCAATGTAGTAATCTAGATATTGAAGGATTTTTAGAAACTCTTAAATTATCTCTTTTTAAAATTTGATCCTTTTGATTATTATTATTTTGGGTAGCAATGATTTTTCTCATAAAAATGAGGTCTACTGCACCTTTTCCTCATCCAAGAATGAATGGAGAAATTAATTTTGTTTAGGTTGTCTTATGAACGAGGGTGAAGTGAGAGGCTTAGAGTGAAAAATTAGGAATAATCTAATTGGGATTGAAATGAAGTATTTTTAGATTTGAAAATTATCTTAACGAAGTTAGGCTTTCTAAAATATTCCCTTATTACATTGTTGTCATGGTTTTCAGGCATGAAACTATAAAATTTATCTAAATTAAACCTTTTCTTTATGAAATTTATAACCTTAAATATGATTCTTAAACATATTAAACTCATTATTTCAAACTGTAGACACTAAAAATTATCCAGAGCTTGTGACCACATTTTCTTACTAATTTTTGTCTAACTCTATTTTTTTTTATCAGTAAGAAGGAAAGTTTCTATTGATATGAGAAAAAAGTTACATTGTTCAGCCCATACAGGGCAACCAGAGACACCATTTACAAAACACTTCAGAAGCCTTGTCAAGGAAACACCCACTACAAACCCAACAAACTACTATAAACCTTACAAAATAGACCAGTCCCAATACCAGCTGAGACCCATATGAAGACATTACATATTTTCAAAATTTCTAGACATAGAAACACCAAAAGGAGACTACACCCTACAAGAACCCACATCACTAGATGGTTTGTTGTGCAAATACCCGAAACTCTCGTTTCCAATTCGAGTCCGCTGCATGAACTAGTGGAAACTTCTTCCTCAGGAAATCCACGCTAGCATTCGCCAATCTCCTATGTTCTAACAACTCAAGCCCAGACATGTCCAACAGGAATGGGTAGTAATTAACCAAAGCATCAGGATCGTCAAGCAAATGAAGGTCCCATGGGCGCGGGATGCCCTTCCCAAGACACACAACTGCCAGTACCCACTCTAGCCCAACCAGCATGTCCTTACTAAATAGCCTCCTCATGATAACCCTAGCCTTGCCTTTGGGGACACCCACATCCAACAATCCGACCAAGACCTGAGAAGAGATATCAAAATCCAACCCGTATCCTTCGGCTCCCTCCATAAACTTCTTCCCTCTGATGCATTTGATGGCAGCAAAGACTAGATAATCTAGATGTCGAATGAGATATTGTAGATGGAGCATGGAGATCTCGCCTTCAAACGCAATCTACCTCTTTGAGCCCTTGAGCTCCACTGGAGTCACCATTTCCCTCATTTCCAACTCCTTGCTTGAAACTAATAAAATGAACCTACTCAAATTTCTTTCAAAGTGTGATGCTTGCAACAAAGGAGACCGTTAATTTAATGAGGTTGCAACCGTGCTCTATCATTATTCTGTGGTAGTTGGTGAAGCGTCCTTGGAAGGACGTCACAAGTTCACCATGTCGGCGTTCGATGATGAAGTTAACCTCCTCTAGATCCTTTTTTTAACACGTGCTTCCCTTCATGCATTAGTTGCCACCTTGCCAAGAAAGAAGCCACCCGTCCATCATTCATCAAAAACAGGGCAAACAAGCCTCTTCACCCATCCCCCTCCGATGTGTCTACCAGTTCACCATGGTGAAGTGGTACCCACCCAGCCACCCACATTGGTTACCCTACCACAAGGACTTCCTTGCTTACCTCCTTTAGAGAGATCCCATCAACTCCAAGATTTGATAATGCATCAGCCTCTTGGTTCCCTTCTCTTAGAATGTGGGAAATTTTGTAATTGTCAAATGAATTCAATTGTTTCATTGTGACCTCTAGAAAAGCATTAACTTCCAATTCTGAAATTTACTGGATCGCAAAGCATTGACAACCAACAAAGAGTCCCCTTCAATGATTATATTCCTTATATTTAACTCCAGACATAATTTTATCCCATGTGAAACTGCCTGAAGTTCCACCCAGTTATTTGTTCCCGGAAAAAGCAACAATGCCAACCTCCCCATGGTCTTGCCTTGCCAATTTCTAATAATACAACCTGCTCCCAATTGACCCGGATTGCCTCTGGCCACCCCATCAAAGATTAGCTTATACCAACTGCAACCCGAAGGAGACCACTTAACTGTTTTACATTCTTCTTTCACCACCTTTCCCCCTGTCCCAAATTGAGTGGGTACTTTCAAACCATTCCACAACTTAACTACTCTCGCATCCCAGCATGAGAAGGAAGAATACGATTTGGAGTCTGTCTCAACTCTTGAATTCATCAATTCTACCATACAAGCTTCTACCTTATTCAGGAAGGAAGTTACAGACATGGCAATGTCCCTAAAGATCCTTCGATTTCTTTCTTTCCAAACTTCCCACATCAACAAGGAGGGACTCAATTCCCAGAAGCCAACAAAAATTGATCCATTTCCAAATCTTGGCCAACCATTGAGCCATCCCATTAGGTTCCTTGGGGAGACTATAGTTAGACAGAGCTTCACACATAGCCATTCCCAACACTTTCTAGTAAAAGGACAATTGAGGAACAAGCAATCACTTGAATCCTCTGTCGCTTTACATAGTACACATCTTGAAGGGCCATTGATGCCAAATTTCTTAAGCCTTTTTGAGGTCAAAACTCTTCCCTAAACGACTGCCCACGCGAATATCCCAACCGTAGGAAGATAGAATTTGTTCTAGCACAAATCACTAGGGATATCAGACAGTGTCTCATGTTGTTTAGAAAGGATGTTATAACCTTCCTTAGCATGGTAAGAGCCCATTGAAGAGCCACACCAACGCAGGACGTCCTGGCCACCTCTCAGGCAAATGGGTTGTTGGCTAAGGATGTCATTGAAAGAAAGTTCTGGTTTCCCCCTCACTCAAACCCAACTAAGAGGGATCCTTCCAGTGCCATGATAGAGCGCCATTAGATTCTTCAATGGCCAAGAAATCTCTAACTCGAGAGCCCCAAGCCAAGCTCTTTGTGGCTTCTTTCACATTTCTTAACATTTCCAAATTCGTCATTTTACTGTAACCACCCCAGGAGTCCTAGAATAAAGCTTGTCTACCATCACCCAAGCCCATGAAAGGTAGTCTGCTATCAAGTCTTGATAGCTACAAATAAAGTTCCACACTCGAGAGCCCTTAGGAAGTACTTGGTTCGAGAAGAAGCTTATTGGACCATCTTGCAAATATTTTGCTTTTAAAATTCCAACCCATTTCAAGTCCTGTCGAGTATACATTAGCCACGCTAGCTTTCCTCCTAGTGCTTTTTTTGAAGTGCCATATTTTTGACACCTACCCCTGCCGCCTCTCTTGAACTACAAACCTTCTCCCATTTTATTAGAGGAAACTTTCTCTATTTTGACTTGCCTTGCCAAAAGAAAGGCCTCAACTTTTGATTGAGTTTATCACATGTCGTACCCCCTGGTAGAGGTAGACATGAAAGCATGTAAATTGGGAGCACCGCTAATACTGATTTTGTTAACATTAAACAACCAACCCATGAGAGCCAATGTCCTTTCCAACAGGACAATCTATGATCGATCTTAATCAACAAGGGGTCCCACAATTTTCCCGAATGTTGTCCCGATGCCAATGGAAAACCAAGGTACTCTCAAGGCAATTTCCCTTTTTTGAACTTTAAGACATGCAAGATTTGTTTTTCTAGAGTTGGGTTTACAAAAAAGAAAAATGTTTCAGACTTTTCAGAGCTCACCTTTTGACTCGATGTCGTCGAATATTTTGAGAGAATTCTTTTGAAGGCTCTTGCTTCCACCACCTCTGCTCTCCCCAAAAGAAAATTGTCATCTACAAACTGTTGATGGGTAGCAAGTGACAGGGAACTTGTTATTTGCACTCCTTTAAGTTTCCCTAAAGCAGTTGCTTGAGCAAAGGCCCGCCCCAAAGCCTCTGCCATTAGAATGAACAAAAAAGGGGACAAAGGGTCCCCTTGTCTCAACCCCCAAGAGGCTTCAAAAAAACCATGTGGGGAACCATTGATTAGAATGGAATACCTTGGGCATGCTATCCATCCGAAAATCCAGTTGATCCAAGAAAAAGAGAAACCGAAGGCCTCCAGGATTTTGAATGAAAACCCCCAATTGACTTTGTCATAGGCTTTCCTGATATCCAGTTTGAGAATCATTGAGGGATTCCATGTGTTAAGAATTGAATGAATGGCTTCTTGACCCACGATTGCTCCATCAAAGATTGAACGGCTTGGCACAAAGCCCATTTGTTCTTCAGCTATCAGACCTGGTAGGATCACCTTCAAATATTATTGCTTTTGCCAAAATTATATAGATTGTGTTGCACAAAGAGATAGGCCTAAAATCCTCCAATCTATCTGGCTTTTCTTTCTTTGGGATGAGGGCAATGAACATATTATTGAGTTCTTTTAGGACTCTTCTCGAGGCTCTAGAGTCCTCTATAGCTTCCACCACATCAAGTCCCACAATCTCCCAACTATGTTGAAAGAAAGCAGCAAAAAAACCATTAGGACTTGGTGATTTATCCAGATGCAATTGAAACAATGCTACTTTGATCTCATTTTTCGAGAAGGGCCTATTCAAAAACAGATTTTTCTCTACCGACATCGGCTTGGGGATACTACTCAGAAGCTCTTGTTGCGCCTGGAAGTGCGAACCTTCCTAGTCATTCAAAAGATTTTTGAAGAAAAGAACCACTGCTTCAGCGATGGGGCCACGTTGCTCCATCACACTACCATTCGCCAAGAGCAAACTTGTTATTTTGTTAACTTCGTGCCTCATTTTTGTTGAATTATGAAAAAACTCCATGTTCTTGTCCCCATCATTTAACCAAAGCTCTCAGGATTTCTGATGCCATAACACCTCTTCTTTTGACAAGATATCATTCCAACTGCTAAGGAGATCCTTTTCCTGAAGGTATCTTGCATTATCCATGCCCCACCGAATTACTTCCTCATTTAAGGTTGAAAGTTCCCCTTCGATACATTTCTTCTCTTCAAAAATGCTCTTGAAGCTTAAAATGTTCCATTCCTTCAGTCATTGCTTAATGTGTTTCAACTTTGCTGACAAAATAAACATCTTGGATCTGATTGCCTCAACTTCTCCCCACCACTAAAAGATGAGAGGCAACAAGTTTGGATCCTTTAACCACATATTTTCGAATTTGAAGGGGCACTTGGGAGGGCGTCCCTCCCCAACAATGTCTAATAGAACATGAAAGTGGTCTGAGTCTGGACAAGGAAGGATTTTGCAATCTAGAGTGAACGGAAATGCAGCCATGTTGCCCAAAAAGAAAAATTTGTCCAACTTTTCTGCAATTGAACAAAACCCATACCTTTTGTTAGTCTAGGTAAACTTACCATTTGCCAATGGAAGATCAATTAACTGATTCCTCACCACAAAAGCTTCAAAATCTATCTACGACTGAAGTTTCCTGGTTACTCCCCCCCTCTTATCTTCTGGATGCAAAATTGCATTGAAATCCCCACCAATTAAGCAATGGTCCAACACCTGATTTTGAAAAAAAAAACTCTATTTTTGCCCATACTTGTCGCTTATCTAAATAAGAAATGGGGCCATACACATTGATCAAATTTAATTGCATGTTCGACACAAAACTTCTCACTAAGCAAGCTAACCATCTGTTGCCCTCAACGAACTTTTCCAGAGAGACCAAATTAGGCCTCTAGAGAGTGACAAGACCACCGACCACACCTACCGCCTCAACTGCTAGCCACTTCCATGATCCCAACCTCTTTCCAAAAGCCAATACCCTTTCTTTATCTAATTTTGTCTCATGTAACGTACAAATTTTCCCCTGTGAAGCCACCAATTGATCTTTCACTAGACAGTGTTTGTTAGGGGCATTCAAGCCCCTAACATTCCATGTAAATATTTTCATTGTTCTTTAGGAAGGGATTCCCCCTTCCCTACTTTCAACATGTCCATAATCTTTTTCTAGCCAGCTACTTTGCCATCAATCTTCAACTTTTCCACTTTTGGCACTCTTTCTCTCTTCTTATGCTCCCCACAATCTGGAGAAAGGACATCAGCCTCTATCTGACATATTCCCAACCCTTCTTGGGTTGATGCCAATGCCATTCCTTCAGGATTGCAGGCAAGAGCTTCTTCTCTTTCCCCAATTGGTTCCAACCAATCATCTTCTACTAGCTGGTCCATCAAAAATGGATCAATTGGCGCCTCCTTAGCTTCTTGGGCCAATTCTACTAACTCCTTGCTTACCTCAATCAGTGAATTGAGGATATCCTTTCTCATATTATTATCTATGATGTTCAACACGTCGCTAACTTTATTGTTAAGGACTGTATTGATGTCTTCTAGGCGTACCTGAGAATTTGTCTCCTCCAAAACTTCCTTCTTAGAGTCTTCTTGTTCTAATTGAACCTAATCAGAATTGGTCGATTTCGCAGCCACACCTTTCTCGTCAATAGCTTTGAGCCTAGGGATGTTGGTTTGTTCACTTACCCTAACTAATGGGTTTCTTCAAGCTCGCCATCCTAGGGTGTCGATCCAATTGCCCTGTGGCCTTGGTTCAAACACCAAGGGTTGCTTTAGAACACCCCAATCAATATGAATCTCCATCTCTTTCCACCTGGTGTTGTTGGGCGGATTCTCCACACAAATGCGCACATAAGTGCTAATTTCGTCTTCTTTCGCCCATTCATCTGCGCAAATGTATTTCCCCAAGTTCTCTCCAATTTCCTCCAAGATATTAGCATGCCAGAATTCATACGGGAGCTTTGGAATTTTGTACCAGTCTTGGATATAGGTTAACTGGTGTCTATGCAGATTGAAGCCCACCTCCCACTTCCGCATATAGAACCCACAACCATCCATGAGCCAAATTCCTTCCAAGATTTCAGTGCGGATTGCAGCAGAAGTACAAATGACAAGAAAGAAGCCATTCATCAAATTTTTGAAACCCATCTCTGAGCCCCACCTACCATGCCACCATTGAATCGAAGCGTCCCAATTCAAATTAGAGCCAAACCACTTCATAATGATTCCCAAATCCTCCAAGCTTTTAATTGAAGGACCCGACCATTTGGATCCCAAAACAAAGGTTCTTCAATCTGTGTTACCGAATTCATCATTGTTGCCAGGATTGGATTTGGAACTTTGATCCTTCCTTCTTCCATTCAAAATAGTTGCATTAAAATTTGAATCTTTTTCCCGCCATTTGCTACTACGGGGATCGAACCAGGTTTTTCTTCTTTGATTTTGAGTTATATTCTGTCGTTGCCGCCTAGACCGATCTTTATTCGCGCGAGGAGACAAAATTCTGCCCCTTTCTTTGTCGCGCCAAGCTTCTGACCTTGTCCAATTCTGCAAGTCCTTTTCTGGACGAACTCGCTCCATCTCAACACCCCATGAAATCTCCTTCCCCTTCCACTTGTCACCCTGGACCTTTCGAACTATGAGAAAACCACCATCCTTCGCTATGACCTGGTTGACTTGCTCACCTTCCTTCTGCAATTTTTTGCTCCTTTCACTCTGCTCCGCCATAATATAATAATATATAAAATATTACATAATTACAATCAATTTATTAAAAAAAAAATTATCAGTAGGGATTATTTATAATGGTCTCACACTAGTAGAGGTCACTTTTGTCTAACTCTAATTATGTTCTTCACATCCTTAAATAATTAAATAATTTTAATTATTTAATTATTTCAATTTTATTTTAGCAATTAATTAAATTAATAATTAAACCTATGTATCTTCGTTTATTTTTTAATTAAATGATTTTTAATTATTTAATTAATTTAACCTCCTTTGATTAAATAATTATTTTGAATTATTTAATCTCTAACCTAATCTCGTCTATGATTGAATAAACAATTTTTTATTTAATCATCCTAAATTCTAAGTTCTTCTATAATTAATTAAATTATTTAATTTAATTAATTATTCATATGTGTGGGCGAAAATCAATAATTTTTATTTATTTATTTATTTATTTATAGTTCTTCTATTTCACTCTTCACTTAACTACCTCTTTCTTCCACTTAACTCTTCCATTTCCATGATTTTCACTACTTAACTCTTACTAATTTCTATTTACCTCTCCACCAATCTCTTCCATTTCCCTTCCATTTTTCCTTTTTCAAAATGAGAAACTTTCCCTTGCACATTTTCTCATTTAATCTTATCTATCGATTGTTAATTGAATCTTGATTGTTCATAATGCCAACACTTCCTATAAATTTGGTTGTCATTCCTTCACAATTCAACCACATTATTCAAAATATTGCTATTCTTATCATCCTAAGCAAAGCATATTGGTGTATAATAAATTTGAGAGAAACAATACGAACTCATAAAGTGAGGTGGAGAAGAGCAATGAAGGTAATTCAATTGTGATGTAATAATGTATATTGCATTATTAAGTTGTCTTATTTCTTATGTCATGCAAGTGTTCTTCATTGTTTGATTAGGATCTTTTTTCTTGAATCTAATGATTGTGTGGTTGTTGTTCACGATTTAAGCATCTAACTTGGTTTTTGATCTTACATCTAGTGCACTTGATGTGAAACACGTCCTTTAAGCTAACAAAATTTGTGAGAAATTGTATAGTTTTTGGTTTTGTAGGGTCGCATGACATGTTTCCCTAATACAACTCAACACTTTTGTGCATTTGATTCCCTTTTTCATGCATCTCGACACTTATGTGCATCTGAACATTTTTGTGGATGTATATCAATGCTTTTGGCGATTTGGTGCTTCTGTCTGCATTTTGATGCATTTGACTATTGTAGCCCAACACATCTATATTTTTGACACTTTTGCTTTTGTCACAATGCATTTGTCTATTACAATTTGACACTTATGTTCTGCAACAACACGTTTTTCTAGTAAAAAATAGAACTTGGTCTGTGAGGGGGAAAATCATAAAATTCTAGGTGAGATAAACGTACTTGAAATTAGAATCTAATCTATAATCAAGAACACTAATCTAAGATCTATTTCTACACTTACAAAATGCACAATTTAGAATGTTGAATTCAAGAACATGAAAATGAAATACATAAACAACTAGATTCAATAATAAAACTATTACCCATCTCGTATTGGAGTATATTCACGAGGATGTGGTTGCTTGTATCACTACGAAGCCTCCATAGTTCGTGTGCAAAATCTTGTTGATGCATTGCATGTTGGTTGATCAAAGAAATTTTGAAGCTCTACCAATGGTGATTGTGAATGTCGACAGTACTTTGTTGTGCAAATGATGTTGACTCTTCTATCCTTTTTTGTGAGGAAAGAGGTTTGTCATATAGAAAATGTGATTTCAAATGGATGATTAGGATCACGTAGTAAGATATCTTGATCGACGGTCGAAAGATGTTGAGAGGATTTAGACATGAATAATCTATACAAAATAGATTGCACAATTTGTGTGATTGAAGAAATAGATTGAATGATCATTGGGATTGAGGAATAGATTGATCAGTCAGGGAATCGTAATTTTCTCAATAAAAAATAGATTGATCAGTCATGATTAGATTGAGAAATCAGGAGATCGTAATTTACTCAATCAGGAAAGTGGTTGAAAAAGATTAATTAATTAATTCAATTAATTCATTCATTTTGGAGTTGAACGTGCAAATAAAGTTTGACTTTTGCAAACAAAGTTGCATTAGTTTAATTTGATTTTTGATAATGTTTTGAATAATTTGATTTAATTATTCAAATTTTGGAGGGAAAGTGTGTTAATTAAATTATTATGATTTAATAATTTAATCAACTTAGAATTAAATTTTGAAGCTATTGAGCTTTTCATGTATTTGGTGCTTAGGGCACGTTTTCGCTTCATCTGAGGCATTTTGTTTAATTTTGTAATTGTTGGTTGACACTTCTGGATTAAGTAGTTAAGGTCACTTCTTACTGCTTCTCTTTCGATATGTAATCTTCTTATTTAATATAAATTTTGTGGCTTTTCCACCTCTATTTAAAAAAAACAAATTTAATCGACTTAGGGGACTAAAGTGATTTAGTGATGTAATTAAATAATTGGTATTATTTAACTAATTAGGATGAAATAAATTTAGATCAAGACTTTATTAAAGAAATGTAATTTATTTAATTGGTCAAAATGATGAAACGTGAATTAATTAAATAATGGTTTTTTTTTTTTAATTAATAGCAAAAATAGGGTTTTCAGGACTTTATTAAATAAATGGAATTTATTTAATTAGTAAAAAATGATAGAAAAGTGAATTAATTAAATAATGTCGTATTATTCAATTAATAGGGGAAATTAGGGTTTTTGATGCAATTGATGTGAAATGCAGTGATGAATGATGATAATGATGTTGATGATGTGAGAATGTTGTTTAGGGTGTCTGATAAGTGTTAGGTCAATTTTACATGTCTACACTTGGTATAATCTGTTTGTTTATGTCTTTGCATGTTACCTAATCTTCTTAGTTAGGGTTTTTTTTGTTATTGATTTGTGTCTACAATTGTTTGGCGATCATTTGGAGAAATTTCTTTAAACTACTAACTTTATTTGTTGTAGGACATTGAGAAAGACATTTCTTTAAACTACTAACTTTTTTTGTTGGAGGATGTTGACAAAGGCATTGTTTAAAACTACTAATTTGTTTGGTGTAGGTTTGTTGGTCAAGGATATCAGTTTCCAAAATTGTGTGTCCTTGATTTTATATATTAGATAACATTTAATTTTGGATAAAAAAGAATAACTATTTTATGTTTTGTGTCCTTACACTTGTGTTATCCTAGGCTATTATATTTTTGTCTTCTCCCCTCGTGCACTTGTGTGATCTTGGATGTACAAGAAACACATATTAGTCTCTTTTTTAATTTTTAGTATGATCCTTTCCTAGGGATTTCATCACCTCAGGGTTCAACCTCAACCACATTTCTTGATAGGGTATATAAATGGGGGAGAGTGAAAGTTGTGCCCCAAGGAGTGGCTAGCGTCATTCAAAGTCAAGCCATAAAACACTTAGACTATCAAGACTTGCTTTGGTGATGAGAGAGGGAGTGGGACTCTCTGTTCTTAGGCTATTATAAACAAGTCCTCTATTCATAGTAGTCCCCCATTAGAAACCTTTGTTTTTGGAAACCTAGGAGCCTTCGAGGTCATTGCATAGTGTAGTACAGGTTATAATTTCATGCTCAAAGCTACTCACCATGTACACCCTTAAGTAGAGATATAAATTCTTCGGTTGGCTTCTTTAGCCTCCTGAGGAGAGAGGAAAGGTGATCCTATTGTTGAATTGGGCCTATGCCACTAGACCTCTAGCTATCCAATCTCGAAAGAGAAGTGTTTCATATTGATCTTGGTGTATTAGAACCTTTGGTGTGATGTGCCTACACTAAGTATACAAAACCATCTAAATAATTAAGTTTTTCTTTCCTTCCAAGTGTTTTCACTTTGTGATATACTAGTGGAGCCATTTTCCTTTTTGGCCTTAAGTCTTTTTTCCCAAAGTCAAGAGTCAAATACCTATTTTGTTTTCCAATTGTTTTCTAAGTGTATGCTATCATAAAATTTAGAACTCCCATCAAATAGCCACTTTAAAAACTCAATTCCTAAAAAAGCCAATCATAGTCACACATTCGCCATTCTATCACACATTTATTTACATTAAGAAAAAATAGGGCTATCCTTTGGAATCCAAATTTTGGACCTAATTGACCCAGAGACCTAAGACCTATCAAAATCCTCAAGTTTAGCATTCATTTTTTGCATTATCATTTTCTTAGCTTAATTGCATTCCTCGATTAAGGTTTTTCATCCAACGTCATAGCCATCCAACCTTGCATTTCAAACTAGTAAACCAATCAATCTTGAATAGACCTTAGTTATCCCTTGATTGTCTCAAATCTAATATCCTTTCATCATCTTATCAAAAGTTTATCCTAACATCATAAGTCTAGTTTAGGTTTGACTCCTATCCCCCATCATCTTGATCACTTCCCCTTCAAGGTTTTAGAATTTTATTGTGATCACTTTGGTCTATCATCCTTCCCACCATAGCATTATTTATCAATCATATCTTACAATATTATCCTAGCTAGATTTGGGTTTGACCATAGTTATCCTTTGGGTGTTTTGATCTCTTATCCTTTCATCAATCCATCAATAGTTGAACCTAAACTCAGTCTAGTTTGGGTTTAACTCTTATCAACCATCATCATAACGTTTGTCCTTTGAGATCTAGGAACTAATTTCAATTACTTTGGTCTATCACTATCTTTCAAGGTCAAAGATCAAATAGATCCAAAATCATTCATCATCTATCATTTTTCATTATCTAAAATCAAAATCAAATAAATTTGAAAACATAAGTTCATACTCATTTTGCATCCTTGAAAAAAAGAAATCAAAAAATAGTGTAAACTCATAATCATTTACATAATCCTTTTGAAAAAAATCTAAAAAATATCATATCGTTTAGCATAAGTACATGCATTCATAAACCCACAAAAAAAATCCAAAAAATATAGAAAATTATAAAAATCCCAAAAACAAAATCTTTTAGCATATGAGGTCTTATATGGTTGAAAGGAGGTCACAAAGAAAGAAAAACCAAATGGGTCTAACAATAGACCCTATCTTTGATTCCACCTTTGATTCCACAAGCACAATGAAATTTGAGACATCCACAAGTTCACAACCCATACCGAAACCAGGACCTACCTTACCCCTATTGATGATGAGTTTTCTCCAACTTATGTTGAACCAAGTTTTACTGAAGAGGACCTTGAAAAGGCCTTGCAAGATCACAAGTTTTTGGAATTAATGGAGGAAATCATGGCCAAAGACCCCACTAGATATTTTTTTAAACTTACACAAAAAGGGGGCTAAGCTTCTCGTGGGTTTTGATATTTCTACCATAATGGAACCAACACCTAAAGTGACATCCCAAGACATAAGTTTCGATGACATAGTACCTTCATCAAACAATCATACTTCATAAGAAATAGACATGAGAATTCCATCTGGAAGAACATCTCATAATGTGACAAGGCTAAATATACCTACACCCCTACATTTGAACAACAATTCATAAATTCAGTTTATAACATGTCACCACATCCTCAAGTGCCAACAAAGACAAGAAATGTGACATCAATATCACAAAACATCATAAGTCAAAACTTGAACTACAATGCTCATACAAATACCATTCCAACACAATCATCATAAAAAAAGATATTATCCCAACAAATGCAAACCTTGCAACAATAGATGGCTAATATGAGAGTTTTTGGATCTATAAAGACTTATACAATGGAGGACATATGTACTTATCCCTTTGATAGGAATTTATATATGCCACCTTTCCCTCAAAATTTTCAGATACCCAAATATGATAAATATAAGGGGAAAGGAAGTCCAATAGACCATGTCAGAGAATTTTGTGCAACTTTTCTAGACCTCCAACATGAGCAAACATATCTAATGTTCCTTTTCCCACACAGTCTCAAAGGACAATCTATGGAATGGTTTGCACATTTTCCTTTTGGCATAAGGACCTAGAATGAATTAGATAAAAAAAATTATCACATATTTCTCCTATAATATCGATCATGAGATAACCATAGTAAAATTGTGTAACACTAAAAAATAAGGATGGATTATCTTTTGTTGCATTCATACAAAGATGGAGAAATATTGCAAGAAAATTTCCTTTTCACATACCTGAAAAATAATTAGTGCAAATCTTTGTGGACAACTTGAATTCAAAATTGTTGTTTCACCTTCGAGTCTGTTGTTCCAACATATTTGATGAAGTTATTGAGAAGGGTATCACTATCAAAAAGGCCCTTGTCGCAAAAGGACTCATGAGAATTTTCAAAGAAACCAATAAAACCCAAGAACATCAAATGACAAATGTAAGTTTTGGGAAAGAAATAAAAATGTGACAAGTGATGGTGTTGTGGATGCAAAAATGACAAACAAGGCTCATCCTATTCTTAGTCTTAAAGGACCCTCCACATCTAGGATACAACCATCAAACAATAACCCATCGCAAACTCCTGCAAAAATGACAAACAAGGCTCATCCTATTCTTAGTCTTAAAGGACCCTCCACAACTAGGATGCAACCATCAAACAATAACCCATCGCAAACTCCTCTACAATTGACCAAAAAAGCTCAAAACGACTCATCACTTGGTCCGCCTAGAACTAACCTAGTACCAAGACAACAATACACACCCCTAGGGAAACCAATTGAATCAGTTCTAAAGAAGCTTCTCGAATCCAATGTTATTCAACTTCCAAAAGTAAGACATTATGACCCAAGACCTTTTAAACTGGCTTGGTGGAATGACAAAGGCATCTGTGAATATCACACGACCAAAGGATATACAAATTTGTGTGTTTTAGACTTAAAAAAATCATTCAAGACTTACAGGGAGGAGATATAGTGATTGATAACCCCATTGGATCCTCTAGCACCATTTTTTTTAAAAAAATTACACCAATATATTGATAAAACACAGAGCATTTGATAGCAGATGGGTTCTCTGCAAAACTTGTAGACATAAAATCTTGTTGATTGTAACATGGATGAACATTCCATAACAAGGACTTTATCAAGATTTAATAATAGCTGAGACAGAGGTGCAACTAAGTCCCATCAAATCCCCTATTTTCCAAAACCACTATGCTAGAATTTGGTAACAAATACGCTGCAACACAACTCTTTCTGAAATGGAATAGCCTCTTAAAGAAAATTTTGAAGGAAAAGTTGAGTGTTGAATTGGGGAAATAACATATGAAATTAGCGGTATTTCCTCATTGTAAAGAAATGACACCTTCATCCTTGATCTTTTGGCCAAAACAATCTCCTATACATTCATATGGCTCATAGAGCTAACTAGGTTTCAACGTTTAATCCATATTCCATATCAACTTGACACGTTCAATGGGGACAAAGGCAACAAACCTTCCATGGCTAAACATTAATTTACCTATGTATGAATAGAAGCTTGCATCCCTTTTATTTTCATTTTGATTTGCAAGCAAAGAATCCATCTAAGACATTCTAGAGTTTGAATTTGTAGGCAAAGAATCAATTTCATACCATCTAAGACACTCTAGAGTTTGGATTTTCCCTATGACAATTGGAATATGACTATTTATTGTTCCATGAATGACATTTTCCCCTATAAAGTGAATAATTCATATTAATTAGTGAAAAACGCTAAACTACATATATGGAGCATAAATAATAGGTAGAAAATGTTTTATGGAATATTGACAAGGGAATTAGTAAATAGCCACAATACAAACTATCTTCAAAACAATATTTTCAAAAAAATAGCATGCTAGATATGAAACTACAACTATAGTAGAGTGTACCATGGGAATCATTTTCCAAGCAAAACAAGCAACCTCTTTCCTAGTATAGCATATTTATAGAAAGATAATTCCAAAGCTAATAGATTCCCATTTATGATTTTCCCTTCTCATGTTCGAACTATGATTCTAGGGTTCTACCCCTTGCAAATCCTCTATCAATAGAAGGTGTCAATTACCCCTCGATCTATCTCAAAAGTTGGACCACTTAGTGGAGATTGATAGGTGTGTGCTTGCTTTGTACTTCTTTTGTTTTGAATAAATTTTTACCCCTCTTTTAGTGTCAATATTACAAATGTAAATTTTTTTAAGTTGAAACCCAAAGAGGTGACATGTTATCTATTGCCATTTTAATGTTGTATTCAGACATTATGATTGTGAACAATTTCTCAAATAATCTCCCGTCTAGAAGCTATAGAATACATGTTCAAAATTGCCTCAAAAGACTTGTGTTTCATACGATGTATTTCTCTTAAGAATATTTGTTGGAAAATTTTAGGTGTGGGTGAAAATCAATAGTTGTTGCAACTTGAAGATATGAGAGCTCACCATATCTATGGTATCGAGTTCATAGCTCAACCAAGGGCTTGTACCATAATTCAAAAACTATAATTTAAGAAAATATTGACAACCCTCTATAAACTTGATTTTTTTGACATATTAAAAAATACACAAATATGTAAAATAAACTTTAAAAACATGAATAAGCTGATCTTAGAGAACTCATAGGTAGTTTTTCTTCATTTATAGACAAAAAAAGTGCAATGTACATCATAATGTTGTATAATTATAACTTACAAATCTCTATAAATGTTTAATAAAATTTTCTTTAGGAACAATAGCCTATATCCCAAGCGTATCATGATCATCCAATGAAGCTCCTATTCATACTATTGATATTTTTATTGTTAACATGAATATACTTCTAAAAGATTCCTAAAAATTACTAATTTATTAAATGATATCATCCTTCTCAAATTAGAAATCCATGTAAAAAATCTAACTTAAATCCTTTTGATTTTTTTTTAAAAAATCAAGTTGGTACCAAAAAAATATTTCTCATCTTTATGAACTAGGGGAGAGGGGCCTATAGTGGAGCACCCTAACTTCACGTTTCTCAAAATCCTATGTGGAAATTTCAAATCACTCCCAATTTTGTACAATAGTTTATTTGGCAACTCACATGCTTCTATATTTCGTTTTAGGGCCATATCATCAAATATGATGCCACATCAACATGCTTTTTGTTGAGGTATCCAAAAAGGCCCAAAAAAAAGGTGAGACTGATAGTGGTGCACTAAGTCTTGTTTTATTGGTGCGCTGATGTGGCGTCACATGATTTGTCAGTTTGTGTACTTTATAGATAAAAAGTGTTTTGTAATTGGATATTAAGGTGCTCCACTATGGGGCCCACTAAAGACTACTTATATCCCACTGTTGGACCCCATTCCACTATAGGCCCCTCTCCCCTAAAATTCACAAATTAAAAAAACCGTGAGAAATCTCAACTTATTAGTGAATAGCTACGGCACTTAGAAATCAAGGCATTTTCCTTCGTTCCCCTCACACTATCTTAGCTTTATATCGAAGAAAAGCATTGGATAGGATAATAATCGCCTTTAAAGCAACTTTACTTCCCAGTAAATCAATCTCTAATTTACTTATTATTTTTGTCTAATCTCTGTTTTATTTATCCTTTCCTTGCAAAGCTCCATTGTTAGACCGAAGGAATCGATTGTTGCTCTCCCTGCTTTGTTCGCTGTATGTTTGCAACATAAGCTTTTTCTGTGCTGAAAATGCAGCACATACAAGCAACTTCTCATATTTTATGCAATTCATGTGATAAAGAATTAGGGTTTATTAGGCGTAATGTTAATGTCGCACAATTTCTTTACTGTGACGAATGTGTCAAAGCTCAGAAATTTCACTCTGACCATGCGTTCCTACAAACCTGGGACAGAGATATATTCTTTCAAAAATTCACAAATTTCTCTTTGGAGGGAAGCGATGGAGGAATTTTGAGGGCACATAAGGCCGTTCTGGTATGTTATAAACCCTTGCTATTTATATTCCCCAAAATTTAACTCTCTGAAATATTATATTTATCTTTTGCTTTTTGGCAGGCAGGGAAGTCTAAAGTCTTTAAGGAAATGCTGAACGCAGGGATGTCTGAATTTGTTAGCGGTAAAGCGAAAATAGCAGATATGACAGCTAACGAGTTGCGTCCTTTAATTAATTTTCTATATACGGGCAGAGTAAATCAAAGAAGCTTAGAATGTCATGGCGTTGCACTTTACAGGGCTTCTGTTAAATATGATTTGCCTCTTTTGACGACCATATGTGATTGTTTTCTTGAAAATAATATGTTTAGAGATCCGTGGAGTTTTCGAGCTTGCTGTATATCATGACCTGAAATTTTTTTAGGAAGCTGTGTTGTCTTTTATTTTCAGCCAAGGCTTTGTTGAAAGCAATCCACCCGCTTTAGTGTTGAAAACTGTGCGAGCGGCTTCCAAGTTCGAATGCTCTGCCCCGAAAAAAGAATCTTAAAGCGGTTTCTTTCCTTATGGAGCTCGCTTTGTAGCGCATGGCAGGTACACCTGCAAGCAAGCGGTCCAGAATAAGTGTTTTTATTTGTTTAAATATAAATTCTCTTCCCGAAGAAACACAAACATGCTTTGTGTTTTGGTGCTTAGATTATCTTGAAGGGGGTATAAGAACCGAAGTAATGTGAATGTTTAGGTAATTTTTATGTCTAATATCCTTTTATATATTTGGCTTTTCTAGCGCTTTTATTTTTATATATTTATGCTTTTATGTAAAGCTATCTTTTGGGGGCTTTCTTTCTATGGGAGTGATTATGTCTAATATTCTAGCCTTCTATTATGCTTTAGCTTTTCTACAAGGAATGCTTTTAATATTTTTAATACAATATTGCTCTTTCTTTCTTTTTTTTATTTCTTTCAATGTGATAATTCAAAACATAGTATATTAATTGAAGAATTTAATATATTATAAGTAGAATTAAATAAAATTTAAATTAATGTAAATATTTTAAAAATGAAAAAATATTAATTTTGAGTTATCATGTCTATTTGAGAATTATTTTATTTTATTATAGAATTATTAAAAAAATATTTAATTTATTAATATTATTTAATTTTTAAACGAGTTATTTTATTTACTTAGTAGTTGTTTTAATTTTTTTAAGAACCATTTCATTCTTTAATAGTTTTTATTAACATGTTCATACCATTATACTCTTTTCATTGGAGTCATTGAGTTACACCTCTTTGATAGTAAAATAAAATATGACAATTTAGGATATAGTATATTAATTAAAAAATTTAGTATATTATAAGTAGTTTAATGGTTGAGGGATTAGGATTTAAGGGTATAGGGTTGAGGGATTTGGGATATGGATTAGGGTTTAGGGTTGAGGGATTAAGGGATTAGGGTTTAAGGGTTGAGGGTTTAAGGGATTAGGGATTAAGGGTTGAGGTTTTAAGGGTTGATGGGTTAGGCTTTAAGAGTATATAGTTGAGGGTATAAGGTTTAAGGGATTAGGGATTAAGGATTGAGGGTTTAAGGGTTGAGGGATTAGGCTTTAAGGGTTTAGGGTTGAGGGTATAATGTATAGGATAAAGGTTATAAGGGTTGAGGGTTGAGGGATTACAGATTTAAGGATTGAGGGTTGATGGATTAAGGGTTTAAGGTATAGGGTCGAAGGATTGGGGTTGAGGGTTTAATGTATAAGGTAGAGGGTTTAAGGGTTGAGGGTATAATGTATAGGGTAGAGGGTTTAAGGTTTGAGGGTTGAGTGATTAAGGTTTTAAGGGTTGAGGGTTGATGGATTAAGGGTTTAAGGTATATGGTCGAGGGATTAAGGTTGAGGGTTTAATGTATAGGATAGAGGGTTTAGAGTTTAAGGGTTTAAGGGTTTAAAGGTCGAGGGTTTAAGGGTTGAGGGTTGAGGATTGATGGATTAAGGGTTTAAGGTATAGGGTCGAGGGATTAGGGTTGAGGGTTTAATGTATAGGGTAGATGGTTTAATGGATTAGGGATTAAGGATTGAGGGATTAGGCTTTAAGGGTATAGGGTTGAAGGATTAGGGTTGAGGGTATAATGCATAGGGTAGAGGGTTTAAGGTTTGAGGGTTGAGTGATTAAGGTTTTAAGGGTTGAGGGTTGATGGATTAAGGGTTTAAGGTATATGGTCGAGGGATTAAGGTTGAGGGTTTAATGTATAGGATAGAGGGTTTAGAGTTTAAGGGTTTAAGGGTTTAAAGGTCGAGGGTTTAAGGGTTGAGGGTTGATGGATTAAGGGTTTAAGGTATAGGGTCGAGGGATTAGGGTTGAGGGTTTAATGTATAGGGTAGATGGTTTAATGGATTAGGGATTAAGGATTGAGGGATTAGGCTTTAAGGGTATAGGGTTGAAGGATTAGGGTTGAGGGTATAATGCATAGGGTAGAGGGTTTAAGGGTTTAGGGTTAAGTGATTAAGGGTTTAAGTGTTGAGGGTTAATGTATTAAGGGTTTAAGGTATATGGTCGAGGGATTAGGGTTGAGGGTTTAATGTATATGATAGAGGGTTTAGGGTTTAAGGGTTGAGGGTTTAAGGGTTTAAGGGTTGAGGGTTGATGGATTAGTGCCGACACATCCAGTTGGGAACATCTACACTAGGAATGGTCACCGACCTTTAGTATCAAAGGGTCGTAGTCTTTTCTATTTGAAGGGTCACAACTTTTCACCTTTAAAATGTGACAACCTAAATCATATCATCACTATTCGTGAAAACCTAAATTAATTTATTTGTAATAATGCCTAAGGTTTTATTCTTAATTGAATTCTTCAAGGATGTTATGGATGTCTTTCTCAAATGAAATGCTCTCCCTTTTATGTTAGTGCTTATCAACCTAGAAAGAATTTCGACAATGTTTTTAATACACATGGAGTAATCTTGTTGAAGATACATCCAATCATGAAGCAAACAAATAGATATACGTAATACATGACGTATGAGTCATACACGTAATACGTGAAGCATGAAGCATACATGTGGATACATGTAATACATGAAGTCTACATAGGAAGCATGAAGCATACACGTGAAAACATGAAGTATACAAAGGAAGCATGGATCATACATGCGAACACATGAAGTATACACAAAAAGCATGGAGCATACACATGAATACATGAAGCATACACAGGAAGCATAAAGCATACATGTGAATACAAGTAATACATGAAGTATATATAGGAAGCATGAAGCATACATGCGAATACATGCAATACATGAAGTATACATATGAAGCATGAAGCATACACATGAACACATGAAGTATACATAGGAAGAGTGAAGCATACATGTGAATACACGTAATACGTGAAGTATACATAGGAAGCATGAAGCATACACGTGAATACACATAATACATGAAGTATACATAGGAAGCATGAAGCATACACATGAAAGCACATAATGCATGAAGTATACATATGAAGCATGAAGCATACACATGAACACATGAAGTATACATAAGAAGCATGAAGCATACACGTGAATACATGAAGTATACACAGGAAGCATGAAGTGTACACACAAATACACACAATACATGAAGTATAGGCAGGAAGCATGAAGCATACACGTGAACACATGAAGCATACACAAAATGGTAGATGTCTTCCAAGAATTATATGACAAACTTTTAGAGGTATGAGGTCACATGTAATAATGTCTTGCTCATTTTTAGTTGCATACTTGAAAGTGCATTGTATAATTACATGAATTTCCTTACCATGCTACAATGATCCTAGAGAGTATGGGCTTAAATGTGTAGTGGTAGAGAGACCTGAGTGTTAGATTGCATCTTGCATTATTATATTTATATGATTGATTTAATGTTCAATAATCTTAGAGGAGAATAATGTTCAAAATTTATATATTTACAATTATATAAAGGAAGAGTGTATGTAATACAATTGGATTTTAAATATTCAAAGTAAACCATCTACAAATATCCATTGAAGCATGGATTTATAATGCAAATGTGGACACCATCAATAAAAAAGATGTGTATTAACCAAATAGCCATATAGGAATACATCAATATATGTCGATATAAGTATAACATATGTACAAAATAGCCATATAGGCTTACAAGAATGTCATAGAGGCATACAATGTCAAATTTATGCAATACAAAATGTATGTCCACAAATGCCATCTAGGCATACAACAAAGGACCCCAATAAAAATTCAACCCCTTCTGGGTGAAGAAAATAGATCACAAGTGGCCTTTGATCTTCGAAGGGATGGAGACGCATATGAGAGTGGTCTACTTTGAACATGAGGGCTACTTCTATTTAGTTCTTCATGGAGCTTTACCTGTTACAATAAAAAGTATACACATTAATATATAGAAATTATGTTATAAAAAATGAAATATTTAACAAAATAGTCACTTACCACTGCCAGACGATCTCTCTCCTCATTCAGAACATTAGCTTGCTCAGACTTGGTGTTCCAAAGTCCTATATAAACCACCCACATAGAAATTAAACTACAAATCAATAATCATTTGATTTTTCAATAATAACCAACTATAAAAACAAATGTAATTTGAAATTTACTAATTTGCCTCATACCATCATCAAAGGCATCGAGCTATCAATTGCAGAGGACACGCTGTGCTCCATTGCCATATGAACATCGGGAGGTGTCTCTGCCTACACCATCTGAAAATAAAACAACATTATTCAATTACGAAAACTAGAATAATCATGCAAGTCATGGCTTATAATGTATGAGATAGTCAACAAAACTTTGAGTGCTTTGGTAGACATGTATGAAAAATGTGGTAGCATAGACAAGGAAGTGAACTATTTGAATTTGTTTTGAATAATCGTTTGATAAAATGCTTTGGTGGACATATATGGAAAATGTGGTAGCATAGACAAGGCAGTGAGTTGTTTGAAAAAATGCCTCAAATAAATGTGGTCTCATGGTGATGGACATCACCATGAGACCACATTTCTTTGAGGCATTTTTTCAAATAATTCATTGCCTTGTCTATGTTATTGCTTACGATTATGCTTTGAAATATTTTTTCCAAGCATCCATAGTTTGTTCGAAATCACTTGTTTTAGGATTTTAGCCATAGCAACAAGGTAGTGAGTTGTTTGAAAAATGCCTCAAAGAAATGTGGTCTCATGGTGATTAGTATGTGAAGGAATTTATGTTTTTGTTGTTGGCGGTTAGTAAGTGAAGGAATTTTTAGATTTGTGCACATAGATTGCATTATGATTTTTCATTTATATAGGATGTTGGACTTAATGGATTTGAGGTATGTGAGGGGTTTGGGATTGAGGATGGAAAAGTCAACAAGATATTTGGATGATTTAGGATTAGTGATGTTGTGGGATGGCATAACCTTTTTTGTGCATTGGAGCTTAATTTATTTCACTATTAGTCATTAGAGAATATACTATAGTTATATTTATTGGATAGGTTTTTGGATTGAAAATTTATGGATGAAGGATTTGGATAGGTAGTGGAGTATACTTTTCTATCTTTTATTTTTTATTAGGACGAGGCTTTTTTATATAAATAGGATTCATGAGATGGTTTGATGTGGAATGAAGTCTTGGAAAAAATGTGTTTCCCTTATCAAAGTTAGGAGAAGGATTAAAAAAGAATATTTTTTGGGGGATTAATACTATACCTTGTCTTAGTTGCCTCTTCATATTGAGATTTGATAGATGGGTGACTGAATATTATGGGATATTGATATTGAGGTTATAAAGGTGGGTGACCACAACTTATAGGTTGTTGATATGGATTGATGGATGGATAGCTAGAGATTATGAAAAACTTGCTTCCAACCATGTCATCTACGGATCAAATGTATCCCTCTTGATCCAAAAGACTCACATTATCATCATAGGGGTGATATTTTATTTGAACATCAAGGATAGTATCGCCCATTATCATAATCAAGTTATATTGCATGGTATTCTTTCTCCTTGATAGTCTCATTATACATTTGGTTTCTTGATATTTAACCTTGGGTATGATATGTATAGCTAGTTGTATAAATATTTTCTTCATATGTTTCATTATCTTGTTGATCAGAAAGGATAGTGTAGTCATCGTTATTAGAGAATGGTTTATTTATTTATTGGGGAACTCATCAAAGTAAGAGTGAAGCATGATTATGAATATGGATTAAGATAAACAATGCAATGATATAGATTGTGGATAGAGGTTTTTGTCGGATGGGTCGATGGATATTTAGATATGGATGGTGGATTTATTGGACTTGGTAGATAATGGTTTGTATCTAAACCTTGTGGAAATGTTGAATTCGTGGCATGGTAACATATGGGAATGTTTTTGAGAAAGTTCTTGACACATATATTTTCTTGGATGATATGAGACTGAATTTTTTTTAGGCATTTTTTCAAATAGTTCACTACCTTGTCTATGCTATAGCTTTCGATTATGCTTTGATAGATTTTTTCCAAGAATCCATAACATAGACAAGGCAGTGAACTATTTAAAAAAATGCCTTAAAAAAATGTGGTCTCATGGAATGCCATGACAAGCAAATACAATTGGCAACCACTCCTAGTTATTAGTTATGCAATGTGAAGTAACTGCATAAAAACTTATGTTGACTTTCTAAATAACTATATTGTAATTTAAATTTTTCCATCTATCAACATCTAGTTACTAGTTATGCAATGTGAAGTATGTGAAGTAATGCTTTCACTTTGAAAATTGTGCAATGCAATGTAATCAATGATATGTATATACACTACAAAAATCTATTTTCTACAATTCATTAGTTAAACTTTTTATTTTATTGCCTGAGTGAAGCTTCGATGTCCACCTCCACTAGGAGTTGTTGTCATCAAATCTCCAATATTAACCTACTCAACATACAAAATCAGATATAAGAATATCATTCAAATAACAATGCTATTCACATGTAATATTTATAATTATTTACTAGTTACATACCTCTATAGTACATGTCGTCACGTAATAGGGAGGTGGAGGATTGTTGAAAGCTGAATGAGTGTTATGGCCCTGAAATCTCATTATAATCATTAAACTAAATTAGTTAATATTACATTTCAAAAATGAAATTTAATAAATTAAATTCAATAAACTTGCTAACATTTACCTAACTATCAAGGCCGAATGCCTCATTAAGGATGGAGTATGTCATCACCATATGCTCAGTTGTAGATGTAGACTGCACACCTGCATCTTGACTATGTGTGGGGTTATAACCACAGGGTTTCCTGCAAGCCTAAAAAATATGGGGTGGAACTATACTACCCAAAGACTCACCCAACTCACGTTGTGCTACAAGACTGGCATGCTCTATGATGCTCTAGGCCAGGGAACTAATGGACTACAGTGTCTCAACTTCAACACTCTCCTTCACATTAAAAAGGAGAGCCACATGCTCATAGGCTAGTCTAGCGAGTCCTCATCTCACTGGTCGTTGTGGGTCAAGACGTGCCCCGCTCTACTCTATGTGAATCCCACACCTCTTCCTTGTAAGTCCCACATATCAATATAGTTTGGTATTTTGTTGAGGACAAACTCACAGTAGAGTTTCCTCAAAAAATATTGGGGCACCTCATTGTTGTTGCATGGAGGATGGTCAAAAACCATCCACCACCTCTGCCAAAAATGGTTATGTATCCCTTGGTGGTTGCACCAATGGATAGGGAGCCTCTTGCTTGAAGGGTGTAAAGGTTGATTTGTTCTTGGGTTTGTGAATAGGGAACACAAGTCAAATTTTGTAATTTTTTCTCTTTGACTTGTTTGTAAGATAATTTATCTGCATAAAATTGTCTAAACTCTCTCCTCTTATCCGACCAAGTAGCTATTTTCTTGTTAACTGAATCTACATTTGATAACATAAATTCAAGTGATTGAGCAAGTGTGGCTCTATTCGAGGTTAAGCTTGCAGGATTTTTCAACCTTGCAATTATATCCTCAAATTTATTTTTATTATTTTTAATTTTTCCCATTAAATTTTCTTGAGTTCTAGGGGCATATTGAGGAATTGTTGAAGGTGTTTGTTGGGGTTTTTCTTCAACAAGTATTTGGTATTTAGGTGAATCAAGATTTTGAGGAGGAGGTTCATTATCATTTCCTGAAAATTAAATAAATTTACCTTAAAAAACATATTAAATCCACCTATTTAGTAATAGATTCACACAAAAAAATAATCAAAACTTACTCCTTCGACCTCCCCAATGTCGTGGTGACATTTTGGTGAAGATTCAACAATGATTCAGTGAAGAAATTGGTCTCCAATAATGCGAGCACACTCTTGAGGGTTTACAGGCCATGGGTTAGAAGGAAAATGTAGAAATAAGAATGAAACTTGTTTTTTTTGTTTATAAAAGGAAAAACTCACTTGCATTACGTGTTATGGCCTTGGTGTGGCTGAGCCATAATGTAAGCATGGTATAATGCGCTCACATTATGAATTTTAAAAAAATTAAAGATAGTTGGCCACTTTTTGGCCCCCCATCTTTCTACACCTACTCCTTACAAACTCACCACAATAAATAAATCAATTTAGAAAATACTTGACAATGCCACAAAATTTGCAAGAAAGGATTTCAATTCCTCATTCAAACTTAATATATCAGAAATTACATTCATTTGTAGCCAAGAGGGTTGATAAATTCATTACAAACCTTATTAAAATTAGATATGAGACAACCAAGAGAAAACACATAAATATCTCCTTCAAACTATCTTCTTTCTCATAACTCTAGCTCCTATCACTTGCAACCTTCATCTCGAAAACCTCTGCTGCAATAAACCATGATTCACCAAACTATTTTTCATTTGCACAAACATCCTCAAACCTTCAATAAACCTTCAATAAAAATGTCCACAACCCTCCCAAGAAAAGAACTACACCTGCAACAACCTTCCAATTCTATCCAAAAAATGGCTACCAAAATATATCCCAAATTGCTTGTAATCTTCAATAAAAAGCTCTTGAAGCTTCTCCAACCACAACCACGTTGGGAAGAAACCTCCAAAAAATGCATGCCAAAAACCTTCAATAATATTAAAAATGCTTTCATAAACACACTCCCACCAAAATTGTCAAAATTGCAGTCCATTCCTAAATTTTAGGGCAGTTTCCAAAGTAACTCCTACCAACTCACTTTGGGTGCCCACCTTTGCATGCATGAATTAATGAAGTTTTTAAATGCACCATTCAAACTTATAACTCCCTCCAAAGCTCACACCCAAGTCCATTTTTGCTAATTTTTAAAATTGATAATTTCCCAAAGTTCCCTTCTAAATTATCTCCTCCCAAAATCTGTAATAAAATAATAAAAAATAATTATTTAATATTTATTTTAGTCTAACCTTGTAAATTAACCCATTAAATAAATTACCTACCAAACCTTAGGAAAACAAATTAAAATATTATTTTTGGTTGATGCAAGATTGCTAGTCAATTGTGGATGCTCCTCATCAAATTTGAAATATATTCTCTAAGGACTAGGGAGTTGGGTCACAACTGTGTTGGATCACTCAATGGTCAATTATGATTTCTTATTCAACGTATATTTAATGATTCATAAACTTTGAACAAGCCCTTCTTTCCTAAATATTTTTTATGGGTTGTATATTTTTTCCTTCTATTTTTATTTTTTATTTTTTGATTATATGTTTATATTCTAGGAATCTAACACATATTAAACCTCATTACATGTTCCCAAGTAGAGCATGAAGGATTTGAAAGGAAATACCTATCATGGCTTAGACATGGATTATACATTTTAGAGATTAGAATAAAAGAAGCTTTAGACTGTGGTCAAATTGAGGATCAAAAGAGATGTATTGATCACTCATTTAATGAATGATTGGTGATTATGATGAATATCTACACCTAAACCCTTCACAATTACTAGATTTCCACAAAATATTACATAGGTCATCTCTATTTAGGTATAGGTACAATATCAAATGTTAAGGATGTTGAATGACATTAGGTAACCTACAATCATATTTAGATTTTTTATTGGATGTTGTAATATTCCATTTCTCATAGAATCCTTTTAATTTCCTCCTTTGTATTTGAGACCCATTGCGCTCCAGTGTCCCACTTGTAAAAGGGTTGGACACTTGCAAAACCCACTGTTATCCTAATATAAAAAAAAGGCTTAAGAAAGATGGTGTAAGAAAAGTTGTAGAGAATATCAAAAAAGGAAGTAGCAATTAGAGAGACCTCAATGAAGCAAAGGGTGGACAGGAAGTGATACAAAATTTCTCAAGAAAACATGAAGTAGATACTTTCATACCTTTTAAGGCATATCCCATCCTACACAAAGTTTGAAGTCCTTAGACATGAAGATGTTTTTTGGCTATACCTATCATGTCCTATGGACAAGGAGGGCTTATTAGCTAATGAAAGCATAGTTTGAGATTTTATAATTTATTATTCTTTTTAAATTGTTGCTAAGGGAACGATATCTTTTACCATAACATATTTTGCATGTCTCATTTCATTTCTTATCTATTTATACATCCTTCTAAGTATTTATAATATAGATATAATATTTTTATCAAAATAATGTATTGAATTCTAGATATGTTTGTGAATGATGAAGTTTAACTTCATTTGATATCTATTTTGGTTGAGGGACTTGGAAAAACCTTTATTTATCCAATAAAGAAAATAAATTTGAAAATAACATTATTTTATTGAAATCAAAACTAACTATACTCAAATTTTCATTTTTTTCTCAACATTAAAATGTATTTTGTTTTTTCCTTATCGTTGATATGGTATTTTATATTCTTGTTTAATTATATAAACAACATTGTATTTTATATAAATTAATACATTCATTGTACATTTTTAAACCATAAAATAATCTTTTTCTTTTTCCTACAAGCAATCCCAATGATTAGAAATCAAAATGAATTGTATGCTCCCTTAAACAAATAATAAGTTGCATCATCATTACACTTCATCAAAATTTAAAATATATAATTTTAAGGCTCCTCATTTACATGGAATGAAAATTCTTTTGCAACATTTTATAAAAATTAAAGTGTATGACCATATCCATTCTCTGATCATAAGTTATACTAAAAGTCTGCAAGTCCATCTACAAGAAATCATCATCACTTGGTGGTAAAATATGTCGCGGTCGTGATGAAGCACCCTTACTTGTTGGTAGTTTTATCTCCACATCAAATTGATCTTTGTAACAGTCATGCAAATTCTATCAACAACAATAACATAAAAAAAAATCAATAGTTTGGCATTTTTAAAAATCCATATAAAATAATAATAATTTAAAAGTGCATATATATCCCAAGAAAGATACCAATTTAATGTAGGCAACCCCCTTTTCGAAGCCCAAATGGACATTGCTTTTTTGTTTCTTTATATTGCTTAGCATGGTGTTCATCTCTTTACCATCTCTAAAAGTTCAAACGTAAGCCTCCTCTATCAACTACACATGCCTTCATCCTTAGGGCCACTCATGTTGTGCTCTAGTAAAGGAGATTTCAAATAGAACCATGATATTGAAAAAGAGTATAATTGTTGGATAAAAAGACTATTATCAAAAAAAGATTAACTTTGAAATTGGGATTCACAAAAACTCTTTTTTCATATTCTTTATAATGATGACATTCAATATTGTAGCATCACCTGCGCCTCTTAAAAGCATAAAAGATGGTTTTACTTTCATAGAGTCTAAATATATGCATATCTAACACATAAGATACTAAGTTTGAGTATTAATCCAGACTTCTTATAATTGTTTCAAATATGAGAAAGAGTCATCATAGACAAAAGAAAAGTCACACTAGAGAAATTGAAGTTTTCTTTAGACTTTAGAATCTATAATCTATCGATGTACTCAAATAAATATAATAATAATAAAAACTATCAATATACTCAAATAAATATAATCTATCAATGTATTCAAATAAATATTAGCTATATCAAATATTGCATCATTATGAAATTCATAAAAAGTTGAATAAGGATGATCTTTTATTTTTAAAATAAAGTATATTCTTACATTAAGAATATTAAGATTTTTTTAGTTATACTTTGTAACTATTGTTTGTTGACTATGACTACGACTCATATGGTCATATAGATTTTGTATGAATAAATTGTTATGAATAATTATTTCAAGTCTTAAAATGGTCAAAAATATTTCCACTTCAAAGATGGTTAAGTCTTATGTGGATGCATAAGTCTTGGGACCTTCTAAACTCAATGGTGATGTCTACTTTTATTTGAGAGATCTTTGGAAAAATCTTAGCTCCAAAACCCTCATAAAAAGAGCACAAACAAAAACCCACTCGTAAAACTTCCATCAAACTTCATATCTACAACAACCCAACTTTGCAAACACACTTGTAATCTTAAAAATGTCTTCATTCTTTTCCTACAAGGTCATTGATTAAAATAATCACAATAATATACCCACATGAAGGGATAACAATACCAAGAATATCTCCTCCCACGACCTAAAAATCAAGCTCTAATACCAAATAAAAATAAATTTATAACAATAATTAACTATTTCCACATAAGCACAAGAAAGAAAAATATTGCAACAAGTAATTAGAATCTACAATACAAAAAATAGACAAAAAATACCATCAAGATGACACAAGATGTACCCTGAAAACCCTCAAAGGGAAGAACATAGCCTTGAAAAATACAAACACTTAATGCGTTATCTCATGAAAAAATACTACAATGCAATTGCAAAGTTTCTATGAAAAGTTTATGAAGCATCAAGCTCCCTAATTGTACTCCATGTGATCAAGCAAATGAGAAACATATAAACACACATCTCAATCCATGATTCCTCTCCTCATATATGCAACTTACAAGAGATGCTTAATCAACCTTAGACAACAATATAAAGATTGCGATAGCCAACCTCAACAACTACTTGTGTGCTTGCTTTTATAGAGACAAGTTTGCACAAAACCACCAAGCAATATTGCACAAACCATGTGCCTTTGAACCCACGAGTTTACAAAGCTATGTTCCCCCATTTACTTTTTGATACTAAGTCTACCCAATGTGTAACCTATATTAAGTATTTATCATCATGTTACATACAACATAGAAAAATTCTTTGAGAATGTCTAACCCATGTGATACATGCATCCCTAAATTTCCTAGATGCACCACAAAAAATTTTTTTTTTACATTGTAAACATTATGTAAGGTGAACAACACACAAATTTCCTAACACCTCCACAATATAATGAAAATGGAGGTGATATTGTATATGACCATGGTGATAATTGTCTTAGTGGATGAATCACATCACCTCAAGATAAGTTTCCCAAGCTAACTCTTCCATTTTTACCACCTTGATTCATATAAAGTTAGAGGATAGGTAGCAAAATAGATTATCCTAAGCCACCTCTAACTAATGGTGGTTTAGTGGTCTCCTGTGACCTAATAATTGTTATTGTTAATGTCAATCTATAGAATGGGCACTTATTACATCACCTTTTTTTTTATCATGATATATATTATGGTTTTCTTAGATAAAGTTAAAACATGATCAACATCAAGTCCTTCATTAATTCTAGGTGGTAGACAAGGTACAAATGCATATTCAAAAGTGGAGGTTTTAAGGCCTATGTGGTAAACTCGAACATTTGTCATATGGTGCATATACTACTATCAATAAAATCTCATGTCCCTTTTCCACGTAACTCATGCAATTGATTGAAATTACCAATTCCTCACTCCATTGACACAAGTGCCAGTCATAATTTTATATATGTTGGACAAGTGGCCAAATGGGTTCTCAAATAAAAAACTTTGAGTGTATTAAGTGGGAACATAGATCCTAGATCTAACTACGAAATTAGATCTTTTACTTGCTTAAAATTGGAACACAAACCAATGAGGGTTTTGTGATTGGCTAACTACCTCAAAGAAGAGCCAATTTTCCTAGGTTATGTTCCTTTATTGCAAAGAGAGAAAAATTTGAGTAAGATTTGATAAACCTAATTGATATAAGTCCTAACCTAAAAAATGAATGGACACATAGATGGAAACAAAAAAATCACATAAACAACTACATATCTGAAATAGGCAAACAAGGGATCAGCTGCCATAAAAAGAAGAGTTTGAATCGAAGGGGCATGGGCATAGGATGCCTTAGTCCTAGGGTTTGGGGATGTTCAAAATTTAGGTCACTAAGTTACATTTTATTGTCTTCCTATAAATTGTCATCGTCAGAAGTTTTAGATATGGATCTACACACACAAAAAGAAGGAAAAGGTTGTGTTGTATAGGAGTTTGCCTAAGTCAAACCCCATGTTGGTGTTCCCACCTCCACAATTTCAATGATGATGATATATATCATGTGCTTTGAAGGGAGTAGAGGCAAAGTAAATAATAATGACTGTAATAAATGAAATAATATAAGATAAAGTTATCTTAGGTATGAAACCCTTGTTGAAATGATGTCACACCACAGGTTGCCACAAAGAGCTGATGAAGAAGGAACATGTTTCCTTAAACACTTGCAAGGGTTAGTCCAAATAACACAATAGAGAGTTGTAGCAAGCATGTATGTTCACAATTAGTGCATAATCATTCATAATTCATCTTAGTTCATAATAGTTGTCCAAATGAGAGGGAAAGACTTGTTTATATATGCATCCCAAATAATTTTTAGACTTAGATGAGCCAAGTATCATTTTCTAGACACCAAAGGCTGAAATAGTGTATAACTTTTTGAGAGCTCATTCTCAAGACTAGGGCGCCCAACACCCATGTTTGGGTCTTTTTCGCTAAAAAAACTCAAGATGTCGGGGAATTAAATGTGTTTTCCCAACTTGTCCCTAAAATAAACAAATTATGAATAAAATTAATTACACATGCAAAATAGAGTTCCAAAGCTAGTGTGAAATTGTCAGGGGTGAAAATTTACAACACTCCCAAATTGCTTCAATGTGATGGTCGTTGATGGCTTGTCCATTCAATGCACCCAAAAAATCTCCCAATTGAACCTAACATTAGGGCAGTATGACATGAAGGATGAATATCACGTCCTTAATACTAAAGACATGATATGGTTTTGGGAATTCAATGGCTACACTTGTTGGGGTACATCATACAAAATTTATAGAAAATGGAACTAAAATTCCAATCTAAAGGAAATAAAGTTGTACTCTATGGGATGTCAAATAAAACACATATGGTATCGACAAAAAGGATGGAAAAAAAATTTAGTCATGGACAAGAGGATTGGCTAGTGTAGCGTTTTGTGTCAATGACAAAATCTGCCCAAAGCAAGGGAGCATACCTTGAGGAGGTGCAGAAGGTCCTTGACAACCATCAAAGCATACTTATTTATCTATAATAGAACAACAATGATAATGAAGATCAAAACAAAGCATACTTATTTATTCATAATAGAGCATGCATTCACATAGAGAGAGATCATTACAAGATTTGTAATGTTTTTAAAGTGTTGTTACAGTTTTCTAACTTAGCATTACATTCATGCTGGAAAATATGGCAAAGGAAAATGCCAATTTCTGAACAAGAATCTCCCTAAATACACAATCAATACCATGAAGGCATTGTATAGAAAAACCCACTTGCAATAATTGTCTTCTTCAATTCTATGGATGTGTACATAAAAAAAAAATTGGACTTGGCTTCAATAGTTACCCTGCAACTTTCTTGGTGTTGCAGGAGACCACACAGTGACCAACCTCCTTTCAAAATGTCAAAATCGTGCCTATATCAGAAGCAAGGCATGACCCTAATTGTTGAGCACTGTAGCAACTCAAAATACACAATCCAAGTTCATTCCCAAACAAAATGGATGCAACGAATCAAAGGAGGGAAACATCAATAACTTCTGGTAGTTGGGAAAATACTGCCATTACTACGAGTGGGTGGAGCAGGTGAATCAAAGCTCCTCATCATGTGCCCATGAAAATCACTTCAAACACCGTATCAATGCCCTTTGCTTGATTTGTCATTAAAAATATCAAACCCTTGGCAAAACCCTTACAATTGGACGTTGGGCCCTCAACACACCAGTGCGCCAAGAAGAAGATCACTCGTGCCCCGATGCCTCGATGAGACATTATTTAACAGGTATCAGAAATTAGCTACATCATAGACCAAGAAGGGATGAAGGGAAAAGGAACACCAAAAAATTGACCCCTTGAGGACTTAGAATAATTTTGGGATGAGCAAAGTGAAAGAGACAGGGTTCAGAAAGACGAAGGGAGGGATGCAAAAAGGAGGATGAAGGAAAGTAAAACGTTGATGGCCCGAAAGGCCGACAAACATGCACAGTCAAATTGGATTTTGCAACTTGGGAGTTTGACTAAGGCTTGAACATGGGAGGTAGAGGAACAATGGAAAACAACATGATCCACTTAGAATTTCTCAGATCAGTTATTGATGAAGGATCATACTCCACTAAGACACAAAAAGGGGAAGTGACTCAAGTAAAATGAATATGATAGACTTGTGTTCCAACAATGGTTCTGGTTGGGAATATATGTCTTTTATAGGCACAACGTTATTCAAATCTCGGAGCAAACCAAAAATGGGGAACGAAAGAACAATATGGACTCATGAAGGACGGCAACATATGTACATGAAGAAGCTCACAACCAATTACCAATGACAACACAAGGATAACAAAAGAATGGCTATGAAACAAAATTTTAACACATTGTAGGCTAGCCTTGCAAAGAATGGATAAAGTTACTTGCCTCTGTCAAACACATCCTATTGAAAAATCTGTTTTCCCTCAACTCACAATTGTTATTTCAACTTATAATCATCCAGCTGCAACAACATTGGCCTATTTTTCACATGCATAAATTTGTGATTGCCATCAAAAGAGTGAAGGAAAGCCCCACCCTTTATATCTTGCCATTGTATAGAAACCACAAAAATTATGCCAATACACTGTCATGCATCTCATCATTTATTATTACAGCTGTAGGGGGCAAGATTTGAAAGCTTAGATCAACAAGAAAAGAAAACGTGATATTTTCATACTTGTTGACCTCTTTGGATGAACTAAGGAAAAAATATACCTCCAATTCACATTGCAAAGAAAAATATGCCATCAAGTAGAAGTACCAAAATGAAATCACTCTAGCAAGCTTTTTCATTTTTTTTAAAATGGTCATTAAATATTGCTCATTTAAATTTTCAACACCTATATAAATCAATATAAGTGAACTTTTAATTTCAAGCAACAAGCTAGGAGCTATGATCCTAACAAGTAGGCATACCAAATTTAAATAACTTCAACAAGCTATTTTATTTTCTAATAAATTTGTCCTTATCTATTGTTCACTTTTCAACTTCTAAGAAGTACAAGATTACTACCAAGCATGGTGGCTTCTTGGTTTTCATCAAGACCCTAATTTATAATTTTTAATAAGTTTTAATTAAAAATATATATAATCATTGAATTTGAAGCATGCAATTGAAATATAAGACACACACCTCTCTTATAAATCATTTGTTTTATAAAAACTCTCGCATCAAAATAAGAATCTCAATTATTCATTAATAATAATTATCAATCTTATTTTATTTAAATTTTATTTAATTAATATATATAATACATTAAATTCTTCAACTAATATATTGTCCTTAAACTATCAATTTAATTCAAATCATATCAAAAGATAAATTAGAAATATTTTTTATTTTAAATCTAAAATCTAGTAGAATGCTAAGATATTAGACATGTAAAAAATAACACAAATAATTGCATTATTTGATAAGACAAAAGTGATTTTTCAACTCACCAATACCATTTCGTTTTGTTCTTCCACCCCCTTATGTGGATCATCAACATAATCTACACACCAAAACAAACAAA